>CANTUR010000492.1:600000-929570 GCA_947683625.1 Mallotus nudiflorus
TGATAACCTAGTTAAGTTAAACCATATCAAGCATTTGGATAACACCATTATCCAATTTGCCTTCCCCGGATAAATTTATACACCCTACTTTGGTAGGCCCATATATAATAATCTAAAGCTTGACAAGTGTTGAATTTATGGGAGGCATTATAATGACTTAATATTAAATGAGGGTTCATCTTTATTTAATCTTATTTAGTCATTGTTATGTTGTATTGCATGGCATCATATGACATCACATACATGGCATCACATCACATGGCATCATATGGCATCACATACATGGCATCATATTTATTTATTTATTTATTTATTTAAGATAAATGTTATTTTAAATAGATAAATAAGATATTATTTTTAATTTGTTTTTAAACAAAATCAGAATATAATAAATGGAAGTTACCAAAAGGTCTTTGGTAGGTGAAACCCTAATTTAGAGTCTATAAATATGTTGTATTCTCTAGGGTTTAACACACTTGTTTTTCCTACCTCTAAATTCATTTTCTTTCTTATTTGAAAACAAAGGCAGAGTTTTTTTCTTTTGTTCTTGATTTGTGAAACAATCAAGGAGGTTGCTAGCACACACTCCAATTTATTTTATGAAGGGCTGTTTATGTGGATACATATAAAGGACGCATCCTTTTGGAGATGTCTTGATCTGAACAACCAAAGCAAAAAGCTTAAGGTAAGGTGTCACCGGTGTGAACCTCCTCTCATCCTTCCAAAAAATCTTGCCTCTTCTACATTTTGGTGAGATTGTTGATACCCTAGATTTAATCAAGTAGTCAAATTACATGGATCCAGGTTTGGGAACGTGATAAAATTTTAATTTTTCCACTGAATTTGTATCATGAAACCCAATAGTGGTATCAGAGCCACTTGTATTTTGATTAATTGATTATGTGTATATGTGATATATGTCAGGGTTTGTGATTCATTTTGAAAAGGGTTTTCAAAATTATCAAAAAGGGTTTTGATTTGTTTTGTGACAATTCTTAGTAATCTATTTGAATTCAAAATTAAACATTAATTTGATTAATATTTGTAATGGTTTAATGTGATTAAACTAAAAGAAGTTTTTGATTTTATGAATTCAAAATGATGTTTCATGAAAACGAATTATGTATGATGTTTTTATAAAAAATGAATTAAGTATAATGTTTTATTAATGTGGTTTAATGAAATAGAAATTTTTTTTTGAAAACCTAATCATTTAAGGATTTAAATATGTTATGTATTATGTTTTGATTAATATGATTAATTGAAACAACATATTTGTTTCCTATTTTAATTAGGAAAATCATTTTCTATTTTGATCAGGAAAATTATTTTTGATTAAATCTGAAATAGAATTTATGATTATGCATATTATGTCTTAAGGGCAATCTGTTTAAATGTTAAACAGATTATGCAGAATGGATCTGTTTTATATAGATTCATTCAAGCTGTAATTTTGATTATAGAAATTAGGGTTTTCTTAATGGATGTGTTTATTTTAAAAAAATTATTTTGATATATTTTGAACGGATTTTTCAGATTGTAAGATGTTTACAGAAAGTGATGTTTTTAGGCAACAACTGATTCAATAATATGATTACAAAAACTGGTTAGTTGCTTCCTTAACGCAAATTAGGGTTTTAAGGTGGCTGTTTTAGTTGAATGTTTTTGTTTATTTTTGAACAAATTATTTTATAATAATTTGATTACAAAAATTCATTAATGTTCAGAAATTTGAAAGGCAATTCACTGAAGAGCTAGGGTAAAGTGATGCCATGTATGTGATGCCATGCAATACAACATAACAATAACTAAATATGATTAAATAAAGATGAACCCTCATTTAATATTAAGACATTATAATGCCTCTCATAAATTCAACACTTGTCAAGCTTTAGATTATTATATATGGGCCTGCCAAAGTAGGGTGTATAAATTTATTCGAGGAAGGCAAGTTGGATAATGGTGTTATCCAAACGTGTGATATGGTTTGACTTAACTAGGTTATCAAAATGGTTTTGACCTAGGGAATTAGATGGGATTTTTAGCCATGACATGTGATGTCAAATCCCATACCATCCAAGAGTTACATGAGATGTAATTAATAAGAGCTTTCCACCTAAATAACCATATTTTAGGCAATGAGCCAAAGCTCACTTAAAGTATGGTGAAATATGGATCTTGGCCCACTAAAATTTTTAAAATTAACTTAGAGGGTTATTGATTTGAGTAAATTTAGTAGGAGTTTTTAATTATGCCTCATACATATTTAATAAAATACTGAATCGACTTTGCATATATTTGTTATAGATAATGACTTCAAACACTACACCTACCATGTCACTGCGATAGATCCTTGAGAAGGATAAGCTCAATGGGACTAACTTTCTTGACTGGTCTAGAAACCTAAGAATTTTTCTTAGGCATAAGAGAAAGGTATACATCCTTGATTAACCCATCCATGAGGAACCAGCTACCAATGCTCCTAGAGCACAAAGGGATGCTTATACCAAGCATCTCAATGATTCTACTGATGTCCCTTATGTCATGCTTGGATGTATGGAGTATGAGCTACAAAAGCAACTGATGGAAATGGAGGCTTATACTATGATAGGCCATCTTAAGGAAATGTTCAAAGAGAAAGCCAGAATTGAAAGGTTCAATACCATCAAGGCATTGCTTTCCTGCAAGCTAACTACTAGTGGCTCTGTCAGTCCTTATGTTCTCAAGATGAACGGTCATCTTGATCAATTGGACAACCTTGGTCCCAAGATTGAACAAGAATTGGCTATGGATATTATTCTCCAATCTTTTCCTGAAGCTTATGATAGCTTCATTATGAATTTCAATATGCACAGTATGGAGAAAACTATTTCAAAGTTGCATGGGATGCTGAAAACTGCTGAAAAGAACATCAAGATTAACACCAAGGATGTTCTCATGGTCAATAAGGAAAAGGGAATGAAAAGGGTTGGAAAGGGCAAGGGTAAGGTCTTCAAAGGCTTTAAGAAGCCCAAGTCTAAGCCTAAGCCTAAATCCAAAGTTGAACATAAAGTAAAGGAAGGAATTTGTTTTTTCTATAATGAGCCAGGCCATTGGAAAAGAAATTGCAAGCTCTATTTGGTTGATCTGAAGAAGAAAAAGGGTGGTGAGACTACCTCTTTAGGTATTCATGTTATAGAATTAAATTTATCTGCTTCTGATTCTAATTCTTAGGTATTAGATACTGGATCAGGATCTCACATTTTTACAAATGTGTAAGGTCTAAAAAGGAGTAGATCATTGGCAAGAGGAGAAGTGTACCTATGAGTTGGCAATGGAGCAAGAGTTGCTACTTTAGTTGTAGGAACTTATGAGTTACCTTTTCCTAGTGGACTTGTTTTATCTTTAGAAAGTTGTTATTATGTACCTACCATGCATAGGAATATTATTTTTGTTTCTTGTTAGGAAAAGAAAGGATTTGAATTTATTATTAAGAATAACAAATGCAATATTTATCAGGATAACATTTTCTATGGATATGCTCCATGCACTATTGGACTTTATGTTTTAGATGCTAAACACACTAATAAACAATCTATAACGTTGATACAAAGAAGTCTAAATCTAATGATTTAAACTTAACCTATCTCTGGCATTATTGTTTAGGCCATATAAATGAGAAATGCATTTCAAAGCTACACCAAAATGGGCTTTTAAATTCATTTGATAATGAATCATTTGATATGGTGAATCTTGTTTACTTGGAAAAATGACTAAAACACCTTTTACTGGACAGAGTGAGAGGGCTAATGACTTATTGGGCCTAATACATTCTGATGTATATGGACCATTGAGGTCAACTTCTAGAGGAGGTTTTCAGTACTTTGTAACTTTCATGGATGATTTTAGTAGATATGGTTTGAAACGTAAATCTAAATGTTTTGAAAAGTTCAAAATTTTCAAGAATGAAGTACAAAATAAACTTGGTAAAACTAATAAAATACTAAGATCTGATTGAGGTGGTGAATATTTAAACCAAGAATTTACAGATCATCTTAGAGATTGTGGGATTGTTTCACAATTGACTCCTACATGTACACCATAATGTAATGGTGTGTCTGAACATAGAAATCAGACTCTATTGTATATAGTTCGATCTATGATGAGTCAATATGATCTTCCAATCTCTTTTTGGGGATATGCTTTAGAAACTGCTACATTCATTTTGAATAGAGTTCCATTCAAGGCAGTTGAAAAGACACCATATGAGATATGGACTAGAAAAACTCCGAGTTTGTCTTTTCTTAAGATTTAGGGATATGATGCATTTTATGAAGTGTCAAATCTTAGATAAACTAGCAACCAAATCTTACAAATGCCTTTTTATGGGATATCCTAAATAAACTAAAGGATATTACTTCTATAATGCATTTAAGAACAAAGTGTTTGTGTCTCAGAATGGTGTATTTTTGGAAAGAGAGTTTATTTCCAAAGGAACTAGTGGGAGCATAGTGCAACTTGCAGAAATTCAAGGCCCACAAAATAGCATTGTACCTGATATAGAACCGCAGCTGAATCAACAAGTAGTTGTTGAACCTACACAAGTACTAGAAGGCCTATAGAGGTCTAGTAGGACATGTCAAATCCCCATGAGATATGGATTTCTCATTACCGGTGATAATGATGTGTTAATTGTGGATCAAAATGATCCCACATCTTATAAAGAGGCCATAAATAGTCCTGACTCTGAGAAATGGCTTGAAGCCATGAGATCAGAAATATAATCCATGTATAATAATCAAGTATGGACCTTGATTGACCTAAATGATGGTTTAAAAACTATTGGGTGCAAACGGGTTTTCAAAAAGAAAACTGACATGGATGGCAATGTGCATACCTTTAAGGAAAGAATAGTTACAAAAGGTTTCAAATAAACACATGGTATAGACTATGATGAAACTTTTTCACCAGTGGCTATGCTAAAATCTATTCAAATTCTCCTTGCCATAACTGCATACTATGATTATGAGATATGGAAAATGGATGTCAAAACAACATTTCTTAATGGAAACTTACTTGAGGATGTGTACATGACACAGCCAGAGGGCTTTGTCAATCTTGAGAATTCTGGAAAGGCATGCAAGCTTCAAAGATCCATTTATGGATTGAAGCAAGCATCTCAGAGTTGGAATCTTCATTTTGATGAAGTAGTCAAAGAATTTGGCTTCATTAAAAATGAAGATGAACCATGTGTATACAAGAAAGTTAGTGGGAGTGCTATTGTGTTTTTAGTGTTGTATGTGGATGACATACTACTCATTGGAAATGATATCTCTATTTTACAAAATGTTAAATCATGGTTAAGAAATTGTTTCTCAATAAAAGACTTAGGTGAACCTGCTTATTTATAAGGCATCAAGATCTCTAGAGATAAATCTAAAAGGCTTATTGGCCTAAGTCAAAGCACTTATATTGATAAGGTATTAAACAAGTTTACTATGCAAGATTCCAAGAGAGGATTCTTACCAATGTTGCATGGCATTAGTCTCAGCAAGACTCAGTGTCCTATGACACAAGATGAGCGAGACTGCATGAGTAAAAGTCCATATGCTTCTTCTATTGGATCTATCATGCATGCAATGTTGTGTACTCAACCTGATGTTTCATATGCCTTAAGCACAATGAATAGATACTAGTCAGACCCAGGTGAAAGTCATTGGACAACAGTTAAAAATATCCTTAAGTACTTGATAAGAACTAAGGATGCATTTTTACTGTATGGTGGTCAGAAAGATGAGCTAGTTGTAAATGGTTACACATATGCTAGCTTCCAAACTGGCAAGGATGATTTTCAATCACAATTAGGATATGTGTTTTTTTTCAATGGAGGTGTAGTGAGCTGGAGGAGTTCTAAGCAAGACACTGTTACTGATTCTACAATAGAAGCAGAGCACATAGCTGCCTCAGAATCAACTAAGGAGGCTATTTGGATCAAAAAGTTCATAACTGGACTTGGTGTTGTTCCTAGTATATCAGATCTAGTGAACTTGTATTGTGACAGCTATAGCCCAACTAAGGAGCCCAAATCACATCAGAGATCCAAACACATACTTAGGTGCAATCATCTCATTCGAGAAATCATTGAGAGAGGAGATGTCAAGATATGCAGAGTACCTACAAATGATAATGTTGCTGATCCACTGACTAAGCCTCTTCCACAGCCTAAACATGAGAGTCATAATAGGTCCATGGGTATTCGATATGATGTTGATTAGGCCTAGTGCAATTAGGAGATTGTTAGTGATATGCACTAGGTCAATCATTTGTGATTATGTATTAACTTTCTTATTTTATTAATAAAGAGGTATTTCATTATCAATTGATTTTATGATAATTATATGAATGGTTAATTCTTACTAAGGCCATCAAGTATGTGACTTAATAGTAAAACCCTTAAAATAAAATAAGAGTTCTATTCTAATTATCCCTAGCCATTTATTCATTATATATAAATATTAAAGTATTAAGGCTAGTATGAAGTTGATTGATGGTTATGTTTTACTAATCATGAATATGAGATATTAAGTCAACCCATAGGTACATGATGAGAGATCATGTACTGGATTGACCCACTATGAAAATACTATATAGATTATTGAGATAAGTATTTCTCATCACAGTAATTTTATTTTGGTCCTTTGACCTTGAAATCATCATGGATTTCTACATAGCTATTTTATATTTTGACACATTCTAACATTATCTTTAACCAGACGATTAAATAGGATGTTGTTGGATATGAAATTAGTTATATGAGGAATGTGAATGATTCAGAAGGAATTTATCCCTCATTAATATGAGAAAGATATCTAAGGGACCCTTGCTGAGATAGACTAAAGGAAAATGCATGGCCATGCTGAAACGAATTTAGAAAGAGTTATCATTTTTAGTCTACTTGGAATCAAGTCACAATATTGAACTATATAAGGATGAAATTTTATGCCTTACATTCAATTAGGATATGATGTGATAAAGGGACAATAAAATTCACTGTAATTAGGTTATGTCAGATTATTGACTTCACATGACTTGGGTAGTCATAATGTCTTACTAGAGGCCACTTATGACTTATAGGCCTAAATAGAGATTTAGGCCAACTGCCAATGTTATGTGCACCTACAGGGTCACACACTTAGAACAAGCCCAAAATGAATTTGGGTTTAATGAGCCCAAAAATAAACTTTGTGAAAATAAATAATTAATGTGTTTTATTTATTTATTTATTTATTTAAGATAAATGTTATTTTAAATAAATAAATAAGATATTATTTCTGATTTGTTTTTAAACAAAATTAGAATATAATAAATGGAAGTTACCAAAAGGTCATTGATAGATGAAACCCTAATTTGGAGTCTATAAATATGTTATATTCTCTAGGGTTTAACATACTTGTTTTTGCTGCCTCCAAATTCATTTTCTTTCTTCTTAGAAAATGAAGATAGAGTTTTTCTTTTGTTCTTGATTTGTGAGACAATCAAGGAGTTTGCTAGCACACACTCCAATTCATTTTGTGAAGGGTTGTTCATGTGGATACCTATAGAGGACACATCCTTTTGGAGACATCTTGATCTAAACAACCAAAGCAAAAAGCTTGAGGTAAGGTGTCACCGGTGTTAACCTCCTCTCATCCTTCTAGAAAATCTTGCCTTTTCTGCATTTTGGTGAGATTACTGAAACCCTAGATTTAATCAAGTAGTCGAATTACATGAATCTAGGTTTGAGAACGTGATAAAATTTTAATTTTTTCACTGCGTTTGTATCATGAAACCCATAAAAAATGGCTAAATCCTATAATGATTATAGAAGTAAGGAGTTTTTTAGGTTTAACTGGCTATTATAGGAGATTTATAAGGGATTTTTAAAGATAATTGCACATTTAATAAGGTTGAGCTAGAAGAATGCTAAGTTTATATGGATGGATAAGCATGAGGAGCATTTTTAGTTGCTTAAGGACAATGTTGAGGTCATTTGTCAAAACCCGACAAATAACTAAAACCTTACCCAGTCACTAATTGTATCATTTCAAGACCTAACCAAACCCGGATCAAACCTTGAACCTACTATGTTAGGAACGATGTTTGAGAAGAATAATAAGAGAGAAGTTCACCTAAGTTGTGTCTTATAAACCAATAAGTATAGTCCTATGTAAGGGCTATTTACATTCTGTATTATGTAGTTTTCAATTTGGTTTTGATTCTTGAAATTTTAGTTCAACCTTTGGAAGCCCTAAGAAAGAAACTCAAGCATTGGTCAATTGGATGTTTTGGCAGTCAAATAGAGTTATGTATTTAAATTTTATACTAGAACTATCTTTTAAATTCCAACATGTTAATGGATCCCATTTGGCAACAAGTCAAATTTTAACCTCGATAGTAAAACCACATCCCACAACGGTCTCCCTCTCCTTAGCCTTATACAAAAAAGAACAAAAAGTGCTCTCTAAGTTTAGAATTTTCCAAGTTTGGAATATACTAGGACAAGTGGTGCTCTCTAAGTTTAGAATATTCCAAGTTTGGAATATACTAGGACAAGTATCAACTTCCTAAAGGGAGAGTATGTATTATTACCTAATAACCTAGAATATTTAAGGATATTTACAATAAATGCCACTAACCTTAAGTGCCTATAAATAGAAGCATTAAGGAAAGATTTAGGGGACTTTTAGAAGGGATAGGAATCACTTCATAATAGAGAAAATTATATCATAAAAACCCAAAAATATTACCAAAATTAAGGAATTTTAGGAAAATAAGGGGAAACTATGCCAAAATTCCTCCAAATATAGTTTCTCTATATTTTGTTCTTAAATTCCACTCTAAAATATCAAAATCAACCATCATAAATACTAAAACTAGGTCTAGTAAATCAATTCCACACAAATCAAAACTAAATTCTCACTTAAACTAACAAAAAACACACTTTACCCTTTGAGTTTCAATATCTATTCTCTTTAATCAATTAGTGTTTCTTATTTAAATTTTATGGATAAATACTTTCTAAAACATCATGTGTATTGATTTTCATCTTCTTTATAGGATTTGTCGTTTTGAAAGCAAAGAGTTGCAAAATCATGTTGTATAATGATGAATAGTTGGATTTGGCTTATGAATAGCCAAATTGGCTACTCATACCCCAAATTCGGTGATTGAGCCTCTCATAATGGCCATTGGTGGTCCCAAAATTGGCTAAATAGATGTCAAATGTGGCTATTCAAGAGGCTATTCCTATTATTCATTCCAATTTGTCCTAAATGACTCCAATGATGGTTTTTTAGGGTCCTAAAGGGTTCATACTTGCTTGAGCATGATTCTAACCCTTCCCCAAGATCCTAGGATTATGGAATGAAATTATTTTAACTTATTTTTCTATTTTAAATGATTTTTCTATTTTAAATGATTTTCAATTATTTTCCTTTTATTTTCCAAAAATCTACTTTAAATGCTTTTAAGTGTGATCTTTGTCCTTATGTTGGTTTGTAGATTATGATTGTGTTTATTAATGTTTATGTGACTTTTATTGAATGTTTTGCTAATTTTCTTTGACATTTATTTAAATTTGGTATGAATACATGTTTAAACCTCTTATTTTATGTGTAATATGCATATATGTCACTTGATTATGCTTTAATATGCTTTGGTTGTTGATTTGCTAGTACTGCAATGTAACTTGTATAATTTGTGTCCTAATTTGGTATTTTTTATCATTTTTGGGTCATTTTGGTTGTGTTTATCATTATAGATAATTATTTATGCATTTTGTACATTTTGTGTTAATTTATGAGCTTTAATATGCATAACTTATGTTCTTGATGTTTAGGCCTAGTTTATGTGTTTTGGCTTCAATGTTTTAGTCTTATGAGATTCAATTTGCATATTTTATGCTTTGATTAAGTCAATTTTAAGAAAATTTATGTGTTCATATTTGATTTAGTGTCAATTTTACTTTAAATGACATTTATTTATATTTAGTGTTTCTAGCTTAAATAGAGTCTTATTTATTAGTGTCCATTTGTCGATTTCATATTTAATGTTGTTTTCTTGCCTCTGCTAATCTTTTCTCTACTCTTATATACACTATCCTACAATTCTCCACTTCTCCCTCAATTCCTTTTATATTATTGCATTTTCATGCACTCATGTGCCTTTGTACATATCACTTGCTTGATGCATATCATTGTCATACACATGCTCATTTTTAGATCCTTTAAATGCATACTTCCTAGATTGCATCACTTGCATACTTCTGAAATTTGCATCACTTTGCATGCTTCCTAGCTTGCATCATGCATCATACTTTACATTGCACCATAGATTTATTTAATGCTTGTGTGAGCATGCATTGCATTAGCATCACCCATTGCATTATATATATCTTTTATTATCTATCTCAAATCTCAATCTCAATATCAAGCTACTAACTTTACTAACTCTACTAACTTTAACTAACATCTATTATTACTATTATTTATTTTATAAGCTTTTTCTTATTATTTGCCTATTTTAGGCACTAATTTGTGTTATATCAATTTCCATCATGATCTCAATCTTTACACTCAACTCTCGTTGCTCTTTATTTTTATATTTTAGTTTTGTTCTTGTCATTTTTGTATATTATGATTGACTATCTCTACCTCTATGCTATCTTCTTTTATTTTTGTGTTTTAAATTGTAATTTTATTATTACGTGTCCTTTTTAGTATTTTTTGTGCTTTATCTTGTTAATTACAATTGCCATTTTGTTTTTATGCTTAGTTTATGTTTACTTTGGTTTTATAAACTAGAAATATACCAAAAATAAACCAAATTGTTTTGACCTTTTGTTGAGTAATTAATCTTTTATATTCTTATGGTTAATAAAATAGCAATTTCTATATTAATTTTTCAATAAATAGACCTTTTTCTTTCTCCTTCTTTAAATATAAAATTTTGCATTCTCTTTAATAAAAATTCATCATTTCCATATTTCATTCCTTAAATTTGACTATACTAAAAAGGTCTAATGATGAAACTAATCTTCAAACATGACTAAAGTGTGCTTGTTTGTAACAACTTTGAAGTGTGCAACCCTAAAACCCTAACTGATTC
The DNA here is from genome assembly GCA_947683625.1 of Mallotus nudiflorus. Classification (NCBI taxonomy): domain Eukaryota; kingdom Viridiplantae; phylum Streptophyta; class Magnoliopsida; order Malpighiales; family Euphorbiaceae; genus Mallotus; species Mallotus nudiflorus. The sequence goes on from CANTUR010000492.1 coordinate 611,125, forward strand.
TATTGATGTGCGAAATCAATTGCATATCCATTAAGTTGTAATATGATCTTATTAAATATGAATTATCAAAAAAATAAAAGGCTTGTGAGTGACCTTGTTCTAGTTTGTTTCTTTTTGTACTTTGTTGGATAGTGTAACAGGTCTTTCCATTTCCGAGGGACATGGTAACTTTATGAAATAGGGATAAGTGATTGGTCTTGGGGGGAAGAGATGCTTTTGATTTTGTGGAGTCACCACTCAATTTTTTTAAAATCTAGAATAGAAAAGTTCAAGTTTGAGAAAATCTAGACAACATCGAGTCAATCAGTGAGTATTATCCCTAACAAAGATTTTTAGGTTCAAGGATCATGTCTACTTTTTTACTGTTTCTCATTCTACAATATTTGATGTATAGCTACTTTAACTGCTTGTTTCAGTAATGAGAGTTTGTATAGTATTCACATAATACATCAAAAGTATAAGATAATAAAGCTAAAAATTCTTTTATTATGTCGCTTCCCTGATAAAAAAAACATATGAAAATGAAAGGATTGTAGAAAGATAAATCTAGAATGACTAATCTACAAGAACAATATGATCATTTACATAGCTTGTTCAATAATATATAATGAGAATGTAGAGGATACATGAGGTCAGTACTAGACTGAGAGCACGATGACTCTATTCCAAGATATGAACTTTTCACATTATTGGTGTTTATAATGTTATTTCATAATTTCAAAAATAGAGGATGTAAAATGATGATGTGAAATAAGAATAATAAAGCACATATTATTCACACAACATGCAAGATTACTAGTCTCACCACTCAACCATAGTAATATTCCCAAATGTTGTTAATAGTAAAATAAAATGCAATATGATAAAATAAACATACTAAAATGATTGTATGGTCCTTAGACTCGACTAAGCATGCATGAACTTAAAAGCTTTAGCAATGAGAGATTATCAAGCTTTCCTCATTAAGAGGTTTAAAATAACAGCAGGATGATGCTAGATTATATACCATTAAAGCATGCTTTGAAAAAGATGAGGCTTGGCTTGGTGGAAAAGGAATCTAAAAACCTAAGGAAAGGTTGTGGGAGAGCAAAAAATATTTGGAAATGGGCTTTCAACGCCTTTAATCGGACTAATTTTTATGTATGTGTGTTTCTACTTGCTCCCTATAAAATGAGTTGTATAGGGGTTTATTTATAAGAAAAAATGTGTAGAACAGATTTGTGCATGTGGCCACACTAAGTGCTCGTGGTCATGCATAGTAGCGCATGGCCACATGTGCACGTGTGTGTCTTCACACACACTTCAGTGCTCTACATGCTCTTCTCATATTCTACGTGCACTATTTTAAGGTTGGTTCATAAGGGTTTTGGGCCTTATAGATGTATTTTTAGAGTCGTTTTGCCAAATTTGGATTTGATTTTAGCATATGCCACCTAGGTATGTTTACATGCACTTTTAAGCGATACACACTAATGCTCGACTTGTGTTGGACCATTTTAGGACCATTTCTAGAGGTTTTAGAGCCTTCTAGACTTGTTTCTAAAGTCCATTTTGTCAAAATTCATTTCCATTTCATTATGACAGGAGTTTTCTTGAAATAAAACCTCTCTTTGTTATGATATTTCATAATTCATAGGGTCAAAGCATAACTTAATGGCTCGGTGATTGATTTTGCACACTAGTGTGGTTGCCTAGGATTTTTTAAGGTTGCATACTTCATATGTGTTATGAACAAGTTGACTTTAGTCATCTCAGGGATTCCTTTCATCATTGGACCTTTTTGGAGGACAACAAAATTTAAGGTATGACAATTGTCCCTAGCTTCACGTGTATTGCATAGCCACCTAGTGCTAGTGTCAATACACTTGAAGCAAAATGTAAAGATACAAAAAATATTTTAGTAGGGAGAGAGGTACTTACTTGTGGGTTGTCTTTAGATGTCTTGTCAAGATTTGTTTATTGTTAATGCATTTTATTTGTTAATGTTGTTCTATGACTTGGTCATTATACAAGGTGCTATTTGGGACATATGAAAAGCTTTTGATTCATGCAAAGTGCATTTGGGATTTATACGACTATAACCTTCTTAGGTATCACACAAATGAGGATGCTACTAAGAAAAAAAAGAAGTGACTGTAACCTTTCTAGGTGTCACGCAAATGAACATACTACTAAGCAAAATGTGGATGTGACTATAACCTTCTTTGGTGTCATTCAAATGAACATGCGACTAATAACACGCGATCATAACCTTTTTAGGTTTACATAAATGAATCAGGCGACTATAACCTTCATAGGTGTCATATAAATGAACATACGATTATAACCTTCTTAGGTGTCACGTGAATGATAATGTGATTATAACCTTCTCAAGTGTCATGTCATGTGACTATAACCTTTGTAGGTGTCATGAAAATGAACGTGCAATTATAACCTTCTTAGGTTTCACATGAATGATCATGCGATAATAACATGCTTAGGTGTCACGTGAATGATTATGCAATGATAACCTTCTCTTGTGTCACATGAATGAACATGAAACTCTAACCTTCTTAATTATCACATGAATGATCATGTAATTATAATCTTCTTGGGTGTCATGCAAATCAACATGCAACTATAACCTTCTTAAGTGTTACACAAATGATCATGTGAATATAACCTTCTCAAGTGTTACGCAAATGAACCATGCGACTATAACCTTTATAGGTGTCATGCTAATTAACATGTAGTTATAACCTTCTTAGATGTCACATCAATTACCATATGATTGTAACCTTCTCAGGTGTCACACGAATGAACATGCGAATATAACCTTTTTAGGTGTCACATGAATGATCATGCGATTATAACCTTCTTAGGTGCCACGTAAATAAACATGTGATTATAACCTTTTTAGGTTTCATGTGAATGAACATGCAACTATAACCTTCTTAGGTGTTGTAAACAGTGGGGTTTAGCGCATGTCCATAATTTTAGCAACCGTGACACTATTTGGGCTCTAGACCCTAGAGAACACACTAACCATTGACAAAAAGACATGGCATGGAGATGAGAGTCACCAACTAGGGTACTCAATTCTCTAAATGAAAGCTAGCACCACAACTATGAGATTTTGGGAATGCAATATTAACTTCTTGTAGTCTTATGTTCATTTAGATTTATTTTATGAATTACTATTTTATTATCTAATTACATGCAATTTTATTTAAACCCTAATTAAACATCCATCTAACCCAAAAAGGCAATAAGTCATTAAATTACAAGTAAAAAATGCATATAAAAGGCAACTCCCCTAAGTCTAAACTAGGTTGAATTTATTAATAAAAATTAGCTAATTATAAATTTTTATTTACAAGTGAAATGGGCTAAAGGCGGACCTATATGTTAGTAAATGAGCCAAAGTCTATTCATTTTAAATAAAAAATGGGCCTATAGTTTACAAATTTTAAAGAAATAAATAAATTAGTGGGCCTAATTCTAACCCGATTTTAATTTAAATGAAAAAAAATGGAACTAAGTCTATTTATTTCAAAAGAAATGGAATTAATGGGCTGAGCTAAAGTCTAAGTTAAATTTTAATTACAAAAAGTGCCTAAGTCTAAAATAAACTAATGGGCCTAAATTAATTAAATCCTAAAAACCTTTTTTAAGCTTATTTATTAAATGATTTTAATCATGACATAGGCTTAGGAACCAAACGATTATGAGATTCAAAAACAAAACCTAAATAAAAGATCATAACAAAATCATATCAAATATATGAATTATGTGATTTTCTAAAAAATCCTAAATCAATTTACATGAAACCCTAAATTTATCTAAAGCCACCATTGATTTTAATTGATTTGTACCCTATTGAACTTAAATTACTAATCAATTTTAGTGCAAAAAACATAAAATTCTATAATTTCCCACTATTAGGGTTCTTACAAACTACTATGTAAAAATTAAAATCAAATTAATTACAACCCAAAATAAAAATAAATTAAAAGAATGAAAAAATAATAAATCCTATGGGGGGTTTACAGATCTTAATCCATGCCATTCCATGGCTTATTCCAATCATCATTGCCGAAATTCATGTCACCACTTCCATCTCCATAGTGTCATAGAACATCAATAAAAAAATTAATCAAGAAGGAATCAAATTAAAAATAACACAATGAAATCAAATCAAAATAAATGAGGAAAAAAGAAGGGTAGAAGATTCTGTGCAAATGTTATTTGAATACCCCTTAGATTTGGATTGTCACCATTTTAAGATTGACTTTGCTTTTCTTTTTCCTGATTTTTTGGTCTTTAAAAGCAAAGAATGTATCTTTTTGCAGTAGCTAACTAGGGTTTTTAGTCTCTTTGGTTTTTTCATAACTATGGTTTTCTCAGAACTATTTTTTCTTTTTCTTTTTTTATAGACTTTCTCTTAGCCTATTAGCTCTTTCTCGCTCTCTCTCCCTCTCTCTAGCTAGCTAGCCCCCTTTACAGCCTTCTAGCATTTAAAGCTAGACCCAACCACTTTAGTTCCTATCATTATGCAAAGAAGTTGCATAATAGTAGGGAGCGAGATTAAAAGACTAGTCTACATTTTATTTACTTTGAATTTTAAAAATCATGAAAATGAGATGATAAGCAATAAGATTTTGAAAAATTAAAAGCTTTGGAGCAGTGAAAAAATGAAATATGACGAAATTAGTGTAAAAAATTGCATAAAAATCACTTCTTAGATTAAATCGGCATTCTAGAATGTTGATTTTCACTTGTAATGCCAACTAGCATTATGTAATGCTGATGGGCATTAAATGCTGGCCAACCAAAATTAAAATTTTTTAAAATTATTATAAAGGTCCTTGAAAGTTTTTAATTTTTGCAATCAAATCCCTAAAAAACCAATTTTGTAATTAAATCCATAAAATGTTGCAATTTAGTCCTTTAAATTGTAAAACTTGACACCAAAGTTCAATTCTTAATTAGATTTTCATCATAGGGGCTTTCATCAAACATGTACATGGAGGTACAAAGATTTCAGTTAATCTAACCATTATGCGTCTCTATTTTCCTCAGAATAACCTTGGACTTCAAGAAGGTTCTATTGTGCTTCCTTTGACTTGCCTTCACCTTCACTTTAATAGGTGCATAGATGTGGGTAATGAGGTAACACTTCCAATTCTATTTATTCCGAGGGATGTTGCGCAACTAGTTTGGGCCTCCAGGTTCAAACTAATTGTCGTTGGGCTTCCAACTACTCAAGGGAGGTTTGATTGCCATTCTTTATTCGCACTAATTGAGCGATGGATGGACACTACCCATACGGTCCATACTCAAGTAGGCAAGTTAACTATTTTTTATATGTGTTTTTTTTTACGATCACTGAGATTGCCTTCAGAGGGACTCCCATTTCTTTCGATATCAGTTACTATAATCTTCTTGAGCTTGTGTGGAGTCAGTATGTGTGAGATTTAGACATTATTCTTTCATCATTAGTTAAGGGATTCAGACATCTTCCCATCACCACACCTCGTCAAATTGCTAATAAGGTAAGCTACTTCCTCTTGATCTTGCTTGGCATGACCCTTTTCTGCAAGACTAGTCACAAGGTCAACATTGCCCTTCTCGGTCCTCTTTGAAACTTAGATTGAGTTATCACCCCTGACTAGGGATCTACGGTGTTGGCTTATTTGTATTATAGATTAAACACTATTTGTAGAGGTGCTATCACCATGTGTGGCTTCTAGCATGTTTTGCATGTGAGTTTGTCCCTTTTCATTTCTCTTCTTCTCTTTTCCTTTTCTTTATTTTTGTTGACTTATTCTCTCTTTCAAATCTGAAGCATAGAGATTGGTTTGATTCATGGCTTCAAGGCTATCAACATTGATAGGAGTCTCCCCTTGATTCATAGATAGGGCTCTTCCTATTTAGCAAGTGCCAGGAATACTCTACAGACCTACCGTGGTTAGCTACTGTTGAGTGGAACCTGCTAAGAAAACAAAATCATTAGTACTTCATGACTTAAGACAAGTTAAACTTAATTAATCCTAATTTTGCAGATTTATTCTAATTGGCTAGAGGGAGCTGATGATGTCCAGCGATATGATTTCATGGATGCCATAGTATGACTTGAAGAGATGACGGTTATGCTCTGTGGTTATGGTTATCGAATGTGGTATTTGGGAGAGCAAGTATACCAGTGGTGCTTTGGAACTTCCTGATGTTGTATTCTTGTTGTTGTCCCCTACTTGATGCTTTATAGTTCTCATTTAATGGGCTTATTTTTGAGAGAGCCATTACAGGGATATGATGCCACTATTTTTCTTAGGTGTTCTCGCCATTATCGCCAGTTCATCCATAAGACCCTCTTGGAGCAAGTTCCTATTGATCAAGCTGAGGTAACTTCTTATAATTCCTTTCCTAGAACTCTCTATTAACTTATTATATTCCCATAGTTTGCTTATCATAGATTGAGGAGGTTCGCTCCCCAATTGATGAAGTGATAGAGGAGGCGATTGGGGCTGATCGGGGGTTTGAGACTGTGCAGGAGACTAAGGTTGCACCTAAGCCTGTGATTGCACCTGAGGTCCCCAAGTTTAGTCTTGATTGTGCATAGTGCACTCAAAATGTTGGGACCAATCATGAATGGGCTTTTACTTGGGCTACTTTTGGTGATGTTCTAATTCCTAATAGATCTATGCTATATTGGCTCCTACTATTTAGGCTCCGATTGAGTAGTAGATATATTTCGGTGATGTTCAGCTCCCTATATTTTCTCTAGTAGATACTTTTCATATGAGTTTGTGTGATTTATTTCTTGTATTACTTGTACACTTGGTATTGATGTTAGTACTACTTTACAAATTAGGTCCCTCGGGCACAGGCAGAGTATTTGCATGGACTCACCTCATCTCATAAATTATTTACCATACACATCATAGATAGTTGGTAGGTAAGTCTATAAACTTATTATGAAAATGTATGCATCATGTGCATGTGATATAATGCTTCCTATATGTAGTTAGTTATTTATAGGATCTAGAGCTAGAGATTAAGATGCTTCATCGGCATCTTGTTGACTCAAACCTTGAACCTTATGGTGTTGGTGCTTCATTTGCTAGACCACCATCACTGTGATGATCCTAATAGAGGATGGAGCCCATTTCCTGTCTCTAGAGCTAGGGATGACTGATTCCAGGCCATTTTCATCTCTAATTTGTAATTAGGACAAGCTATCTTTTGTACTGCTGTATTTCAAACTTCCCTTTCCTAAAATTAGACTTGGATGAATAGATGACCCTAAGTGAATTTTATTTATTATTATTATTATTATTATTATTATTATTATTATTATTATTATTTTTCCTTAACTTTTGCATAAGCCGTCCTTTTGGATTTTCAACTTAGCAGGCATGCCCTATCTTTTGCCTAAGCTGCCCTTTCAAGTTTTCAACTTAGTGGGCTTTTCATTTTTACTTTTCAAATTTGGGTTGTAATATAGGTTACATAGCCACCTGAACTTTCTAGAGATAAGAGGATTCAAGCTTTACATGATGAGTCTCAAACAAAGAAACATTGGCACGACCATAACAAAAATGGTCTTACAGAGCTAGTCTTAATCTTTTATGTTCTATTTTCCTTTCTAGTGGTTATGAATTATAAATAAGGTAGAACATGCAATGTCATAACAAAATTCCAATTTCAATAAGATTCATTAATTAGGGCAAAAATGAGTACATTTACTACATCACATGACATAACTTTTGTTATTAGCTAGTCCTTTTGGATTTTCTAACTGAATATTTTTTGCTTACATTCATTTCCCTAACTTTTACCTGACTAGTCCTTTATGGGTTTTCTAATCAATGGGACTTTTTCCTTTTCTTTATTCCTTAATTTTTGTATGCTAGCCCTTTACAGGTTTTTGAATAGCGGGAATGTGCTAATTTTTGCCTGAATAGCCTTTTCAAGTTTTATAATCAATGGACTTTTTGAAAACTATTTTTATTTATTCTTATAGATAGTATTTATTGAGGCTATCTGAGTTAACAGGCTCCATGAACACATTCCCTTCAAGATTAGATATCTTAGCAGCTCCTTTTGGCAAAACTTACTTGACTAAGCATAGTCCTTCTTAATTTGATTTGAACTTTCCTCTCTGATTGAACACCACTGCTTTGGATTGTTTTAGTACTATATCCCTAGCTTTTATGTTCCCCGACTTTACCTTCTTATTAAATTCCCTTGATATCCTCTTATAATATATCTATGTATAAAATAAAGCATTCATCCTCTTCTCGTCCAGAGACACTAGATGATCATTTATTTTTTTTTTCCCATTCACTGTCAGGCATTTTGGCCTCCATAACAACTCTTAAGGCAAAGGAAGAAACTCAAACCAGTCCTTATAAGTTTTGACCATCTTAGAGATGATTTTCTTAACATTTTTATTTGTTGCTTGCATTGCTCCATTAGCTTGAGGTTGATATGGTGAAGATTTATGATGCTCGATCCTATACTTCTACAATAACTTTGCCATTTCTGCTTAAAATTGAACCCTATTATCTGTCACTACATGATGTGGAACACCGTACCTATAAATGAGATTTTTCTTGATAAATCAGGCCATCTATTTTGCCTTTAGAGCATTGATAGACTTAGACTGTACCCATCTTGAGAAGTAATAAATTTCATAACTATGTACCTATGCCCATTTGATGCTATTAGCTTTATTTCTCCTATGATATCAATTCCCCCATGCTGCAAAAGGCCAAGGAGATGATATAATATTCACTACTATTAGAGGAAGGTGGTTGAGGTTCCTATAGATCTGACATTAATGGCATTATCTCATAGTTCTAATACAATCCTTTTCCATGCTCATCCAGTAGTACCCTTATCTGATGATCATTTTTGCTAAGATTATCCCGTTCATGTGTGAACCACAAGCTCCTGCATGAAACTCTTTCATCACCTTTTCCACTTCATCTTTTTTGAGACATCTAAGCTACATTCTATTTGGAATTCTCTTATATAACACCCTATCATGACTTGCAAACTTACATGTAAGAACACACATGGCATATCTTTCTTTTGAAGTGGCCTCATCTAGATATTTTCCTTTCTCAATGAACCTTTGAACATTATAAAACCATGGTTTCTCTTGAAGCCTTATTTGAATTCCCATAATTTGCTCACCCCCATAATATAGAGCCTTTAATTTTATGATCACTAATGGCCTCATAGTCATCCTAGTCACACTATCCCACATTGAATAGAGTATTACCAGTGCATCTACCATCTAATTATCATCTCTTAGCAAATGGATAAAGAGACACTAGTGAAATTATTTATTAAAGCTTTTAAATAGTAAACATCAAGTTTCAACTTTTCCTCTTTCACTTTATATTCCTCATTAACCTAGTTGATAACCAACATAGAATCCCCGTATATTAACAACTACTTTGCTCCAACTGCTATCATCACTTCTACTCCATGAATGCATGCTTTATACTTAGCCATATTATTAGTTACTTTTAAATCCAACTTCTTGGCCATTGGTATGATTTCTCCCTCTGGCATGATGAGGATCACTCCTAACCTGGCTCCTTTGTTGTTTACTACACCATTAAAATAAAGCTTGCATTCCCAATGCTCTACAACTATTAGATTCTTATATGGGAATTCTAGGCTCCACTATTCATCACCTGCTAATACATTTTGACTAGGAATTCTGCTACTACCCTTCCCTTAATAACCTTTGTGGTAATGTACTTTATATTAAATTCAATCATAAGAGACATCCTTCTAGTTTAAGCAAGTGCTTGCAGTAAGTATCTTAGGGGGTCTATTTTCAAAATGACTTGAACCTATAAGACTGAAAGTAATGCCTCAATTTTCTTATTTCCTAGATCATTATCAAACATGTCTTCTCCACCAGATTATACTTTTCTTCATAAGGCAAGAACTTCTTACTTAGGTAACACACTACTTGCTCTATCCCATCCAGTCCTTCTTATGCTAACATTGCCCCCATTGCCTTTTCTTATAGAACTGGTTATAAGATCAAGGGTTTACCTAGCCTTAGTGGTTTAAGTATAAGTTGATTAGTGAGATATTCTTTTATCTTGTCAAAGGCCCTTTTACAGTCATTAATCCACTCTATAGGTTTATTTTTTCTTAGAAGCTTAAAGATTGGGTCATAAATATTAGTAAGCCTTGCAATAAACCTACTAATATACTGTAACCTACCTATGAACCCTCTCATATCTTTCTTTGTCCTAAGTGCTCACATTTCTTGAATGGCTTTCATTTTTTTTAGATCCACTTTGATTTCTCTACTACTAACTATATGCCCTAGCAACTTCCCTAAAGTAACTCCAAAAATTCATTTCTTTAAGTTGAGTCTTAAATTATACTTCTTAATATGTGCCAAGAATTTATCTAATTCTTCAAAATACCCCTCTCTTATTTCTAACTTGACTATCATATTGTTTGCATATACCTCCACTTCCTTATGCATCATGTCATGGAAAAGAGCTATGGTTGCCCTTTGATATGTTGAACCTACATTCTTTAACCCAAAAGGCATAACCTTGTAACAATACATCCCCTATTATGTGATGAAAGTTGTCTTGATATTATCCATAACTGCCATCATTATTTGATTATATCTAGAGAACCCAACCATAAAGGAGTACATCACACTTAATGTCGCACTATCCACTATCATATCAATGTAAGGTAAAGGGAAGTCAACCTTCAGGCATGCTTTATTTAAATCCCTGAAATAAATACACATTCACACCTTACCATTTTTCTTAGGTACTAGGACTATATTTGCTAGCCATTAAGGATAATCTACTACCTCTAAAAAGTTGGCATGAATTTGTTTAGTAATTTCTTTTCTTATCTTTTTAGTCCATTATGGTCTCAGCCTGTACAATTTTTATTTAACTGGTTTTATTTTTGGATGAGTTGAAATGTGATGTTCTATAACCTGGCATGTCTTCGTAGGTCTAAGCAAATGCTACCTTTCTTTTTGTTAATATTCTCTCAAAATTTTCCCTCTCTTTAGGAGTTACATTATATGATATAGAAATGTTCTTTAGATTATCATTCATGCCCATGTTAAATGAATCAAATTAAATTGAATGAATGTCAAACATGCATGAACAATCAAAATTATTATGCACATAACTATTAAGATGAAAATCATACAAGTAAGCAAAACTAGTGTTCATATCTTTGACTAAAGGAAAAATAAAGTTTTCATCCTCATAGAGATCGAACATTATTACATTAGTTTCTTCATAAAAAACATTAGTAAAGCTATCACTAATAAGAGTAGCAAAATCCTTGGTGGCTCCTCTTCAAGTGGCAAACATAGTAGCTCTTCAATAACAACATCCCCCATTCTTCCAGCTACTGACTTCATCACTTCTTCTTTGTTGCTCTCGGTTGAGTTTTCAATAATCGGATCCTTGAAAATCTTGAACCCAAGAACATTTCAGTCACATTAATGGACTCTTTAGCTTTTTAGTGCCTCTAGAGCTTCTTTTCTTATCATTCTCAATCTCTTCTTCTTGTAGACCATCATTATATAGGTCTATGAAAGTTTTGGGGTTCATCATCTGTAACCTCTTAACTAGATTAGGTGACACATTCTGAACTATTATCCTAACCCGATCCTTTTTGGCCAATTTATTCTTCATCAGCCTTGCTTTATTCATGAATCTAGTAAGAACAATAGAGAAAGATTTATTGGGATTTTGCTTTGTCAGTTCTAAATCTCTAATGGACACTTCAAATCTAGTGTTATAATCATACTATTTTAAAAGGTAGTACATAATTCCTTTCATTCAGCTCTCATAGATTTTTCTAGCCATGATACTAGTTTACAGCCATTCCCTCTAAAGATATTAAAAATAACCTATTGATCACTTCTAATAGGGCTTTAGTAGTGCTCATGGTTATTGTGTACTGGTTAAGATGAATCCTTAAATCTCATATCCCATCAAATTTCTATAGTTATGACATCATGAACTTGTAGGCAACCTATTATCTCCCATTTACAGCATGTCATCAAAGTCAAATGAATACCTCATGCCTTCTCCCCTTATTAGCTCTTCCATCTTGGATATCTTCTAAGTCGTTGCTCACATCTAATTGGACTAATGGTCTTATACCAGTTCAAGTGATTCTCTCTTTTCCTTTTTTATTATGTAGTTCTTAACATCCTCAAGCTACACATCAATAGCATGTGGGTTTCTAGTAATAGGTTGCCCCCCTGCATTATTGGCAATAAGTGGATCCTCCATAGTAGGTGGGATAGCAGTAGTAGCAGGTGGTGGTATGACAGTAGCATGTTGCATCAGTCCAGATAGTGCCTGTCTTAGCTCAGCTTGCATTATAGCCCTTATGTCATCCATAAGAGCTTGCTTAATGTCTTATAAGGTCCAATTCCCTTACTATTATTCTATTTTTTTTAGATTCAAGTGAAGTTCATTAAACTTCTAAGTAAAATGGCTTAATAAGGCTTCTTTCTAGTCTATCTAGTATGTTCAGGATTTCCTTTGCTAAGGCTTTAGAACTTTGACTCATTGTTCTTAGTCTGCCACCTTTCTATCCTTAAATATGAGAAGACCCTAGCTTAGTATGAGGAATGTGATCTATCTATACATGTATGCATAATGCACGTGCTATGTGATAAGTAGTAAATATTGATCAAGTGTAGAACATACATCCATCCAACCCTAATCCTCCCATACACATGTTTAATGGTGAGTTTATTATCCTAAGTTTTTTGGTCTTGGTATTAATATTAATGGGAGAAATCAGGGATTAGCACACATGATAGATATCTCTTGAAGCAGTAAAGTATAGAAATTGCATTTCTAGTTATAAAGGTCTAGCCCAATCTTCATTACCCCAAGGGGCTTCAAAAGTATAAGCTTAGGCTTTTATAGATAGAAATACCTCATGGTAATAATCATAAAAACAATATTTCTAAGTATAAAGGTCTAGCCCAATCTTCATTACCTAAAGGAGCTTCAAAAGTATAGGTCTAGGCTTTTATAAATGGAAATACCTAATGGAAAAAAATTATATAAGCAATTTTAGTAGATCTAAGGGGAAGTAACTAAGCCATTATATATGGTTAAGGTTCAATAAAAAGTCAAGGTTCCCTTAATAAGATGCCCTCCTTTAGGACTTGAGTTACAGGCCAAGGTTAGAAGGGCCTAGCATCCTTTGCAAACTCAAGATAAGACTACCCCCCTTTAGGTCCTAGGTTATAGACTATGGTCAGATGAGTCTGGTAATCTCTCTTAAACCGAATTAAGGCTAAAAGTGATGGTTAGCCAATTTATAACTCTATGAAGCTAGTGTAATCATGGAATCATAAACTAATGGCATCGATTTAAAAGGGACATGCATAATGAATGCAAGAATAAAATAATAATTAATAAAATAACTCTAAAGAACACAAGTAGAATCAGTATCTGTTATTCTGAGTGGAGTCACCACTATAGATGGCAAGGTTTAGAGTGCATCCAAGATTTTCACAACTGCAACAGTGTATGGGCTTAGGGCCTTAGAGAACACACTAGCCATTATGAAAAATACATGGCATGGAGATGAGGAGTCACCACCCATGGTAATAATTGGGACAAATCTAAAGGTGGTACTCGATTCTCTAAAAGAAAGCTAGCACTAAAACTAAGAGATTCTAGGAATAGAATACTAAATTCTTTTAGTCTTATGTTCATTTAGGTTTATTTTATGAATTACTATTTTATTCTCTAATTACATGCAAATTTATTTAAAACCTAATTAAACATCCATTTAACCCAAAAAAGCAACAAGTTATAAAATTACATGTAAAAAATGCATACAAAAGGCAAAGCCCGTAAGTCTAAACTAGGTCAATTTTATTAATAAAAATTAGTTAATTCTACATTTTTTATTTACTAGTGAAACGGACTAAGGATAGACCTACATGTTAAAAAGTGAGTGTAAGTCTATTCATTTTAACTAAAGAAATGGGCCTATAGTCTACAAATTTTGAACAAAGAAATTATTTAATTGGCCTAATTCTAACTTAATTATAGTTTAAATAAAGAAAAAGGGCCTAAGTCTATTTGTTTTAAAAGAAATGGAATTAATGTGTTAAGCTAAAGTTTAAATTCAATTTTAATTAAAAATGGGCCTAAGTCTAAATTAACCTAATGGACCTAAATTAATTTTAAATTACTTAAAACCTAATTAAATGATTTTGATCCTAATGTGTTCATAGGGCCCCAAGGATTAAAAGATCCAAAAATAAAACCTAAATAAAAGATCATAATAAAATCAAATCAACCACAGGATTTATGTGATTTTCTAAAAAACCCTAAATCAATTTACATGCAATCCTAAATGAATCTAAAGCCATTATTGATTTTAATTAATTTTTACCGAATTGAACTTAAATTAATAATTAATTTTAGTGCAAAAAACATAAAATTCTATTATTTCCCACTATTAGGGCTATTAAAAACTACTGTGCAAAAATTAAACTCAAATTTATTACAACCCAAAATAAAAAAAATTAAAAGAATGCATAAATCATAAATCCTAAATCCTATGGCAACTTTACATATCTTAATCCATGGCATTCCATAAATTCTTCTGATGGTAATTGCCAAAATTTCATATCACCACTTTCATCTCTAGAGTGTCATAGAACTTTAATAAAAAAAATTAATAAAAAAGGTATCAAATAAAAAATAAAATAAATAAATCAAATCAAAATAAAAGAGGAAAAAAGAAGGGTAGAAGATGTTGTGCAAATGTTATTTGAATGCCCCTCAGATTCGGATTGTCATTATTTTGAGATTGACTTTGTTGTTTTTTTTTCTTGATTTTCAGGACTTTAAAAGTAAAGAATGTATCTTTTTTAGTAGCTAATTAGGGTTTTTATTCTCTTTGGTTTTTTACAGCTCTGGTTTTCTCAGATCTCTTTTTTCTTTCTCTCTTTTTACAGACTTTCTCTTCGCCTTTCAGCTCTTTATCACTCTTTCTCTCTCCCTCTCTCCTTCTCCCTATCTAGCTAGACCCTTTCACAGCATTTTGGCTTTTGAAGCTAGACCCAACCACTTCAGTTCTTATGATCACGCAAGGAAGTTGCGTGATAGTTAGGAATGAGATCAAGAGACTAGTCTACATTTTATTTATTTTGAATTTTAAAAATCAGGATAACGAGATGATTAGTGATAATATTTTAAAAATTTTAAAACTTTGAACCAATGAAAAAAAAATAAAAATGACAAAATTAGTGTAAAAAATTGCATAAAAATCACTTTTTAGATAAGATCAACATTCCAGAATGCCAATTTTCACCTGTAATGTCAACTGGCATTGCCTAATACTGACTGGCATTATGTAATGCTGATCAACAATACATAATGTTAATCGCATTAACTAATGCTAACTAGCATTATGTAATGCTAGCTTACCAAATTTAATTTTTTAAATTACAATAAAGTCTCTAAAAGTTTCTAATTTTTGCAATCAAATCCCTAAAAACCCAATTTTGCATGTAAATTTGCAAAACATTGCAAGTTAGTCCTTTAAATTATGAAACTTGACAATAAAGATCAATTCTCAATTAGATTTTCATCATAGGGGCTTTCATTGTACACATGCAGAATTGTATCCTGAAATTGGGTGCTTACAGGTGTTATGCAAATGAAGACAAGAATGCTCCTAATCAATGTGAGGATGCTTCTAACCAATAAGAAGATGCTTCCAAGTAATGTGAATGATTCTAAGAAATATGAATGCTTCTAAGTAATATGAATTCTTCTAAGCAATGCAAGAGTGCTTTTAAGCTTGTATGAGAGTGCTCCTCAGCAATTTAGGTGCTTCTAAGCAACATGAGGATACTTTTAAATGATAAGAATGCTTCTAAGCAATATGAATGCTTTTAAGTAAGGTAGGAGTACTTTTAGTGGCGTAAGATTGCTCCTAAGCAATATGGTTTCTTCTAAGCAATGTGAGGATGCTTTTAAGTAATGAGAATGTTCCTAAATAATGTGAATGCTTTTAAGCAATGAAAGTGCTCCTAAGCATTGTGAAGTGATCTGAGAGTGCATCTAAGTGATATGAAAGTGCTCCTAAGCAATGTGGGTACTTTTAAGAAATGTAAAGATACTTTAAAGGAATGTGAATGCTTCTAAGCAATGTGAATGTGACCTCTAAGTAACGAATGAGGTAGCAGTGATGACATAGTAGTGGTGTAGTGATGATACAATAATGATGTAGTGATTTTTCATGTTGAGGATGTTGTTTTAATGATTTGGATTAAGATATCCTTATAGTGAATTTTCTTTGTTCTTCTTCTTTTGTAGGATTTTTAGATTCCTAATAAAAGTAGTGCATGCGCAGTATCTTTAGATAAATGGATTCCACATTAGTGTATTTTTTTATAAGTTTGGTGCATGTCTTATGCTCAAATGGAGTTTAGGACCATAGAAGTGAGTGTGTAAAGTTTGGAAGTGTGTGTTAAACCATAGAATAGAGCATGGAAGGGGGAAGTACGTGTGGAGGGCACGTGATCATGTACTTATATGTATGGTCATATGCCTAGTTCGTGGTCACATGCTTCCCCCCCTTTGGGCTTATTTAGACGATTATTTTTATAGGTCTTAGGAGGCTTCATCCCGACTTCTTTAAGTTTTTTCTAACATTTCTTAACCCTTTTATGTTTTAGTTACTATCTGCTCTATTTTTTGCTTATGTACTTCCATTTTCTTTTGCATAAAATGGAACTCGCCAACATTCCTAAGGGTATGGAGGACATTTTTATTGATCTTGATCTTGAGGGTGACTTTACAAAGACTACCAGAGCTGGGACATCTGCAGCAGGTGCTAGCACATCTAGTGATTAGAGTTCTCAACCATCCAAGTTTTCTCGGGGAGATTTGATCCCTATTGTTCATAGCTTGGAGACTCATGCTTAGGTACGTCATCATCGCGAGGTAGGTCCCTCTTTGCCCATATTTTTTGAAGCTTGTTTGTTAATTGTTTTGCTATTTTTTTGCTATATGAGGTCATTGTAGTTGTAGTTCTATATCTCTTACTATAATTATCTTACCTAGCTTTATTGTGAATGCTAATGGCTGATAGCTCTTACTTTATTTTCTTTTTATGATTATTTGCTTACCACGATGCTTTTCCTTTTAGCTTTTTTTATTTTAATCCTGTTAAGTGATAGAGAAAGATATATGTTAGTATTTAATAGTTGTGCATATGGTTTGATAGCGTACCTATTGTTTATAGCCCCGTAAGTATGTTATTGTGCTACCTGGTAGCTTGAATAGGGTTAGCATGTATCATCATGGTCTCCTAATATGTGTGAAGCAGATGGTTGCCATGAAGGACTTTGATAAGGTGATTACTACATTGTCTTATAACTCATATACATTAAGTCAGATTGCCATGTATGCATTGATAAAATGATGGATGGACACGATGCATACTTTCTATCTTCCTATTAGGGAGATGATTATTACCCCCTTGGATTTTACCACTACCACGAGCTTGAGGTTTTCTAGAGAGACTATTCCTTTTAATGAGGAGGAGTGTTCTACTGTTATGGTGAGGAGGCACCTCACGCTGGATTTGCTTAGGGTAGTCATGCCTATGAATTTTGGTTGTCCATATCTTACTTGATACATGAAGTTTGTTTCTTTCATGTAGGCTTCATATGATGATGGTCTTGTCTCAGCAAAGCAGTTACCTCACTATTTATTATTTTATTTGTTGAATGTTGTTATCTTTCCAAACCCTTCGGTTATGGGTGATTTGTGATTGTTGTCTATCTTGAGAGATCTATATAGCTTATCGAGTTATTATTGGGGCACTGTTGCCTTTGCTCATATATACTCCTGACTTGAAGCAACATGCCAAGGTGGTTCGAGGATCTACGGATGCTTGTTTGTGCTGGAAGTGAGTAGGAGTTCTATTATCTGTTCTTTTAGTTTTAGTTTGTTATTTCTGACCCTCTAATTTTGACAAATTTGGGCATATGAGTTTAGGATTTTTCCTCATCCATCCATCTAGAATTTCCATGAGGATGGTTTCCCTTGTTATTCTCACTAGATTAGGAAGACTGCTAATTTCATTGAGGATTGCATAGTAGGTCAATACCATATGAGGAAGTTGTCCCCTAATCAAGTACATATGATTCTTACTATGTTGGTTGTTCCTTTCATTGAGGTCATTTGGTCATTGTTGCCCTTTGAGTAAATCTTTCTTCATTGGTTAGTGGTGAGGTCTCATTAAATGACAAAGATGATGGTTGAATGGCAACTAACAGAGAGACGAGTATTGCTCTCTAGCCTTATCAATAGAGTGTGTTATTTGAGCGAGTCCATTATGGTGGAATGGCCCATATTTGAGGAGAGTTCCCATCCTTCCCCCTAGTGATGTGTTCTAGGGCCATGAGCTCTATGATGATGGTCTCACTACTATTATAATAGGATTCCCCTCTGAGAGGCTCTTGGATATTATAGGTTTGCCTTATGCTGATGCATTGATCCCTCATCTGATTGATGCCATAGCTAGTGGGACCTTTCCTTCACCTTAACCTTCTTAGGCAAATGCATCTCATCCTTCAATTTTGAGAATTAGGCCATCATATGGGTCATTCAGAGTCATTTCTTCTAATCTAGTAAGCCTTTATCCCTATTTTAGTACAAGCATGTTTACAGTAGTACCATGCTTGGGGACTTAACGGTTCAACCATCTTTATATTTGCTTAGGACTGACATCCTTGGTAGAGTAGTGAGGTTCAATTTGTCTAAACCTTGCTTTACTTAGCCAGGTATTACTTCTACCAATGCTATCGATGTTCATGTTCTTCACTTATTCTTATGTTTGTTTCATTTACTTAGTGAGTGGTGGTTGATTTATTTACTTCCTTTTGTAGATTCCTATCTCCTCTCGTCAGTGCTAGTGTACTATTGTTTGGAGTACATAGTAGTGCTTTTTGGAGGTTGCCACCACATAGAGGTTATGCCTTATTTATTGTATTTGTTTATTTTATGCACATATTTTATGTATGAGTGTATGATATGCAATGTGTAATGCAGGTTAAACAATGTCTTGCTAGTCTTAAATAGGAGTGGGAGCATGCAACTTATCATGACTACATTAGTGACCTAGAGTCACAACTATCATCCTTTGCGATGAACCGTGATGAGTCAAGATCTAATGAGGGGGATGGTTGAGCATGGTCATTGCTTGCTTTTGGTGGCAACTATGGTTAATGTAGTTGTTTTAGGAGCTAGGTATAGGACATTTGGCCTATGGTTTGCTTTGTTATATTATTTTCCAAAGGTTATGGACTCTAGGTGTTGTACCTGGCCACATGTTATAAGATGCTTGTATAATGATGATTGTATATGCTTTCTTTTATGCATCATTGATGATGATGTTTGCCATTACTAGCATCTGCCTTTTTAGCCTAAGGCGTCTCCTTTTAGAGCTTTTCACACTTATTTGGGTTTTCTTTTTCTTCCCTTTTTTGCCAAGGGTGTCTCCTTTTGAAGATTTTCACACCTAGCTGGGCTCTCTTTTTATACTATATGATAGTGGCTATTCTCAAGGAGTGAGCTTACAGAGGATAGTAAAAACCATGGTCATGTAATGAAAGAAAATGCAAAGCATGCATGATGTAATTCATGATGATAAAATATGTTGCAACCTTCAAAGACATATTGCATAAATTGGCAACCTTTCTTATTTCACTATATTCATTTAAGAAAAGCACAGGTGCATTTGTGCAAATTTTGAATTTAAGGCTACTCCTATCCTTAACTAGCCTTCTCAAGTGTTCTAGTTAAGAATTTTCTTTATTTCCACAATTATTGCTTGAGCTATCGTTCTTAGGTTTTCGATATATATATATATATCCTTTAGACATAGTACTTCTTTAGGCAGTCTGTATTGATAGGTTCAGAGAATTCGTTGCCTTCAGAATCCATCAGCTTGACTGCTCCTTTTAATAAGACATGTTTGACTAGGTATGGGCCTTACTAATTCTATCTGAATTTCCCTCTAAGGGTCTAAAATGTTCTATCTTGTTTGTTTTAGCACCCAATCTAATGTTTTTACACTTTTATGTTTTACTCTTCTATTGTATGTCTTGGCTAGTCAGGCCTAATACAATGGTGTATGGTATAAAGCCTTAAGCCTTTGGCTGTCTAAGAGAGTGAGATTATCATGCCTTTATTGAGCCCACTATACTTTTGGAAATTCAAATTTGATTACCACCCAAAGAGACTTGATCTCTTTTTCGTTTGGAATAACTACTTCTGACCCATACACTAATGATAAAGGAGTTGCTCCTGTTGAAGTTTTGACTATTGTTCGATACCCCTATAAGGCATATGGAAATCTATCTACCCAATCTTAGTAAGTCTGAGCCATCTTTGAAAAGATCTTTTCATATTATTATTTGCAGCTTTGATGGCCCTGTTTGCTTGTGGTTGGTAAAGAGAAAATTTATGATGTTCCACCTTATAACTCCTTAGTAGCTCTCTAACTTCCCTTTAGAATTGGACACTGTTATCAAAGATGTTGTGATAAAGGATCCCATATTCACAAAATAGGATGAACTTAGCCACTTGCTTAGCTCATTTCCTTGCAAATGATTTTGCTTCTGCCTATTTTATAAAGTAGTCCATTGCCACTAGGATGAACCTATGTCTATTTGAGACTATTGAGTGGATTTCCCTAATTATGTCTATTCTCATGTTGAGAAGGGCCATGAAAAGGGGATGTAATGTGGTTCTGTTGGGGGAAGGTGGCTAAAACTCCCATGGATTTGACACTTGTGGCATTTCCTTACAAATTTGATGTAGTCTTATGTCATTATCATCCAGAATAACCCTTGTCTGATTAGCTTCTTAGCCAGGATTGCTCCATTCATGTGTGGACTATAAACACCCTCGTGTACTTCTTATATTGCTTATATAACCTTAGTTTCATATAGACATTAGAGTTGTAAACCATTTAAGGTTCTTTTGTATGACACACCCTTGTGCGAAGTGAATTTTGATGCTAGTCATCAAATGACTACTTTGTCTCTTTGATCTACTTGATCAGGATAGGTTTGTTCCTTTAGATAACCTTAGATTTCATAGAACTAGGGCTTTTCAACTACTTCTGTCTTTACTATTCTACAATTTTTATGATAAGGTTGTCCTAATCTAAGTAGAATCAAAGGAATTATGGGCATTTTGGATGGTCCTTCCTATAATGTTGCTAGGGAAGTAAGTGCATTAGCCATCTAGTTATGATTCTTAGGGAGATGAATGAATATGCATATTTGGAAGGATATAGTTAGTAGCCTCAAGTGGTCCAGATAAGGCTTCAAGTGCTGCTCTTTCAGTTCCCACTTTTCTATGGCATGGTTGATTACTAGCATGGAATCTCCAAAGATTTTAACTTTTGTGACATCCAGGGCTATTAATGCTTATATTTTGAGTGTGCATGATTCATATTTTGCTTCATTATTTATGACATTTAACTTGAGCTTTTTGGCATTTAGTACTACTTCACCTTCTAAAGATTATAGTGTGACACAAACTCCTGCACCAAACTAATTGAGTACTCTATCAAAGTACATGTGCCATCCTTAGAATTTAATGGCTGTTCTGAGGTCATCTGGGAAGTCTAGCTGGATTTCTTCTAAGTCTATAATGGGGTTAAGAGATAAAAACTTCAACCACTACTCTCCCTTTTACTACCTTCTTAGTTAGATATTGCACTTTAAATTCTATTAGCAGTATGAGCCAATTGGCAAGTTTCCCTATTAGAGAGGGAGCTTCATCAAGGTACTTCATTGGGTCCATTTTTGACACAATATAAATTCTATAGGATTTAAAGTATTGTCTAATTTTCTTCATTGCCCATACCATTGCCAGACATATCTATTTAACTTGGTTATACCTCTCCTCATATGGTAGTATCTTCTTGTTCAAGTAATAGACTGTATGTTTTACATTCATTTCTCCCTCCTAGGCTAGCATTGCAGTAATTGTATTTCCTTCAACAGTCAGATACAGGGTTAGAGGTATCCCTGGTTTAGGTGGTCTTAGAACTGGTGGCTTGGCTACATATCTTTTGATTTTTTCAAATGCTACCTAACATTATTTGTTCCATTCAATTAGCTGATATTTTTTTAGTAGCTTGAAGATCAGTCCACACGCTATTGTCAACTTAATGATGAATCTGCTAATGAACTATAGTTTCCCTAGAAACCCGCTAATTTCTTTCTCTATTTTTGGCATTGGCATCTCTTTGATGGCTTTTTCTTTATCCATATCAATTTCAATCCTATTCTAACTGACAACATACCCCGGCATCTTTCCTGAAGTGACCTTAAATATGCATTTTTTTAGATTTAGACCCTTTTGAGGAACTTTTCAAGATCATAGTGGTTTCTTCCCTGGTTCTTGACTTGACCATCATGTCATCAATGTATACCTCCACTTCTTTGTGTATCATATAATGGAACATTGCATTTTACCATTTTCTAGTAGGTTTCCCATACATTGTTTAGTATATAAAGCATTACTTTGTAGCAGTAAGTACCCCATTATGTTATGAAAGCTATCTTTGTTTTGTCGATAATGGCCATTAGGATCTTATTTTACCTAGAGAATCCATCCATGATGGAGTACATTGCACATATAGTGGTGTTGTCAACCAATATGTCAATGTGAGGTAGTGGGATATCATCCTTCAGGCAGGTCTTATTCAAATCTCTATAGTCGATGTAGATTCTAACCCTTTCTTCTTTCTTTGGTACTAGCACCACATTTGCTACCCATTCTAGATAGTCTACTACCTTTAGGAATTTTGCCTTGATATGTTTCTTAATGTCCTCTTTCAATAGTTAGGACTATTCTAGTCTGACTCTTCTCAGTTTTTACTTTATCAAATTGCACCTGTCTTTAGTAGGACTGAAGTGTTGAGCAATGTCTTTATCAATGCCAGGCATATTGTTGTATGTGCAAGCAAATTATTTTGAATTTTTCATTAATATATTTTCAATTTCTCTCCTCTCTTCAAGGGTAACATCTTTCAAAATTTGCAAAATGCATGGTTCAAATTTTGTGCCAATGTTAATGATTCAATGCATATGGAATGAATGTCAAATATGCTAATGTTTTAATCAATGCAATGCACACTACCATCAGGAAAGACATCAAATAAGTAAGAAAAATCTAATTTCATTACATTAACTTTTGAGTTCATTACATCATCATTTTCAAACAAAGAAAAAGTATAGAGACCATTGTAAGCGCCTAATTTTGGGATGCAATTGTGCACAATTGTGACATAAGCCCTTATGATGAAATTTATTCAACAATTGAACTTGATTGTCAATTTTCTAGACTCTAAGGACTAAATTGCAACATTTTTAGGATTTGATTACAAAGAAGTCAATTTTTTAGGGGTATTTTGGTAATTAAAAGTTAAAATAAAAAAATTTTAGGGATTGACATTTAATGTCGATCATCATTGGTGTAGTGTTGATCGACATTGTGTAATGCCGATCTACATTCTATAATGCGAATAAGCTTTATATAGTGCCAGTCGGCATTATACAATGCCAATGCATAAAGTCCCATTTTTTTTTTATTCTTGTAATTTTTATTTCAATTTTTTAAGTGTTTTGATTGGTTGAAAATTTAATTTTATTATTATTACTATCTGATGAAAATTTCAACGCATTCAAAATGCATAAATAGCTTTTAAAAATCAAAACTCTATCTGTTTATTTTGAATAGATGAGACCATTCCTGCAAATTTGGGAAGTCAGTGTACATAGACTCTACTTTAAAAAGCAAAGAGTCTGCATGTGTGCAGGGGGACTTGAGACTCGTACACACAAACTTAGGAAAAAAAAGATGAAAAAAATTGAGAGACTACGAAAGACAAAAGAGAGTTACGTAAAAAAAAACCTATCGCATAAGAAAACCCTAAAAATCTAAATGTGAAAAACACATTGTACACGCCCTTCTCTTTGAAAACCCTAATTTTGGATACTGTCAGTGTCTTCAAATGCAATCAAATCCTAGTCTAGAATCAAATCAATACTGAGTCAATTTTAACGATGATAATCCTATTTGAGGGGCTCTCTCAAAGCAATTGCATAGCATCTAAAATCATCAGTGTTATTTTCTATTCCATTTTTTCTATTATTTTCTTTTTGTGATTTTTATTTTATTTTCATATTATTTTGATTATTGAATTTCACTACTAATCTAATTATTTTTGTGTTTTTGTTTTGATGTGCGAATGTGGATTGAGGAGGATACTGCCTGTGTTTAGATGAATAGAAAGTCCATGGAATGCCATGGAAGAACCAGTGTTGTTTTCCAGTAGTGCTTAGGATTTTTATCTTTATTTTGCATTTTGGTATCTTGTATAGTTATTTTAATTCATAGGTGTATAATTATTTAATTTTAATTTTTATACGTAGTTTGTAATAGCCCCAGTAGTGGGAATAGTGAAAGATTTAATTTTTTGCATTTAAAATCAATTAGTAATTAGGTTCAATTGGGTAAAAATTAATTAAAATCAATAGTGGTAGTAGCTTAATTTTAGGTTTGGTTGTAATTAAATTAGGGTTTCTAGAAAATCACTAAAATTTTTGTTTGATCCTTTTTTATGTTTTATTTGTTTTGTGTTGTGTTTTTGGGTTTTTATATTATTTTGGGCCTTAAGCCCATGCTTAGGTCCAACTCACTTCAAACAGTCTTAAAAATGGTTTGGGGCTTTAAATAATTAAAATCAATTTAGGTCATTGGGTTAATTAAATTTTAGGCCCGCTTAGTTAGTTAAAACTTGTTTAGACTTTGCTCAGCCCACTTAATTTCATTTCTATTAAAATAAATAGACATAGGCCCACATTTCACTTAAAATAAAACCAAGTTAGACTTAGGCCCATTAATTTAACTTTCCTTTAAAATTGAATAGACTTAAGCCCATTCCTTAGACAAACAAAAATAAATAGATTTAGGCTCACTAATTAATAAAAAATGTAGGCCCACCTTTAGTCCCTTTCTCACTTGTAAATAAAATGTAAGTCTAGCTAACTTTTTAATAAAATTAATATAGTTTACACTTAGGGACAATGCGATCTTGAGTGCATTTTTTATGTGTAATTTTATTGACTACACGCCTAGGGTTAGATGGATGTCAAATAGGGTTTAAATAAAATTGTATGTAATTAAAAGATGAAATAATTATTTATAAAATTATTATGAATGAACACGAGACTAAAAGAAGTTAGTATTTCGTTACCAGAATCTTCTGGTTGTGGTGTTAACTTTCTTTTATAGAATTGAGTACCACCAATCAAATTGTTCTAGTTATTACCCTAGGTGGCAACTCTTCTTCTCCACACTATGACTTTGTGACATAGTAGTGTGTTCCCTAAGGCCTTGAGCCTAAATAGTGTCATGGTTACTAAAATATTGGACGCACGCTAAACCTCACCATCTACAATCATCATCAGCAATGTCTTCTAATAGTATGCCATTAATGCTCGATTTGATGATGGTAGTAGCATGAGCACGATTAATAGCTCCACTTTTATATTCTATCTCCAAGTTTTTCATCAGCTCACATATGTTAGCCACAGTGATCATATCTAGTAAGTGCTTCTCTTTAAGGGTGTCATTGAAGATCTTGAACCCTAGTTTCTTGATTTCGTTGCTTATCCATTCCATAGCTTGTCCTTGATATACTTAGGTTGAGCTTTCAACCATAAAAGAGGTTGATTTCTTAGCCCCATTATCCTTTTTAGGATTGTACTATAGGCTGTTTCTATTAGTCTATCCTCAGAAGTTAAGGAATTCAGTTACTCCAATGTTTCTTCCTCCTAATCATGTTCCAGGTAGATATTGCATCTTCTTCATCATAACAACAACTTTGGGATCGACATGGCTATCACTGATCATAAAAATCTAGAATCCTAGTAGGACCATATTCAGACAGGTAATAATGTTATTTGTTTCAGTAGGGATAGTAACAACCTTTCCATCCAGAGGGAACTTGATCTTCTAATGTAGAGTGGTAGGTATGCCCTTTAATGGGTGGATCCAAGGTCTTCTTAGTAGTAGGGAAAAAGTCGAAGGGATGTCTAGGATGGTAAATTCTATTACTGATTCGATATCTCCCACTATTACTACTACTTTGAAAGTGCTAATGACTGGCTTCTTTGAGTCATCGTAGCCTTGTATGACCACATTGGATTCTTCTAGGTTTTCAACATTCATTCTAAACTTATGTAGCAACGTTAAGGTGCAAACATTAATGATAGGCCCATCATCTACCATAACACATAGGGTCTTCTTACTATTGACAGTTGCCTATATGAAGAGAGGGTGATTGTGGACCCTTTCCTTGAGGGGTAAATATTCATTTGAAAAGGTGATTGTATTAAAAGGAGCTTTCATTAAATAGGCTATCATCTCGTAGGGTGAGGCATCAGTGGCAAGCTATGCTTCATCTAGTTCTTTAACTAGGGCATCACTATGCTTCTTTGAGGCCATGAGTAAGTCCCAGATACTAGCTTGTGCTTGAGTTTCCTTTAGCTGTTTGAGGATAGTGTCTTCCTCTTTAACCGAAGCTTGATCTCTTGCTACTTTTTCTCCTTAGAGATTCCTTCTCTTTCTTAGGAGGTTAATATACCCACCCATTGTAAGTTACATGATTAACTACTAGTGAGGGCTTCTCAGTTGCTTGCTTATTTGCTTTTGTACTATTGTTCTATTTCCAAACAATGATTTTAGCATCATCAGAGTTGTACCATATGTCTATACCCATGACTTGTAGGTTTTGAAGATAAATAGTACTAATCATCCCATCTTCCTTATCAATTTCTTCTCCCTATCCCGAGGGTATTATGTCTTCTAAGAGTATCTAAGTAGTAGGAGGTGCTATGTACTTGACTTTGTAGTCAAACTTCCCATATGGTTGGCCTAGAAAATCCCATATCTCATGGTTACTATTATGATTTCACTATGTGTCTGCTTATTGTGAGTAAAGGCAATCAATCACTTCACCATTCATAGGGAGATATATATCCCTAGCTCTTTTTTGCTTCACCAAGTGGGGAAGGAACTTTTGAGGAATTGGAATGTATTCAAAAGTAGAAGGGCATTGGTCATCCTCACTATAATCATGAGGCTCAAGAATGGGATTTAAGGGTTTGTCCTTTAAGGGCTTATCTTGGGTTTCTTGTATGACTTAGATTGACTGTTCAACTAGTTCTTCTGGTAGATTGGAGGAGATCATTCTAATGGTTGGTGAAGGCATGTTATGCTAGTTTGGGAGAGGATTAGTCTCGATACTATGTCATTTTTCTAGATCATTAATTTTCCTAGAGTGAATGCGGTATTGGGTTACATTTTTTAGATTTTTACATGTATTAGTGGTGTGGATAAATGTCTAGTCAATGTGGTAGAACAAGTTTTAATTAATTTAAGGTGGTGGTGGATTTGAAAGAGGCCTAGGCTCTTGCGGCTATATATTGTTCTTTTATTGAAATCTCTAGAATACTTTAGATAATGGGAAGTTAAAGTTTGAGAATTTTCTTGGTGGTTTAATGTCATTGATAGATGGTAAGCTGTGGGTGCTGGGTTGGATCATGTTTATTTTTACAGCTCAAGTTAAGGTGTTCTAGAATTTTGGTTGGGTATTGTGGCGAAAAGAGTTTTTGGCTTACTGAGGCTCTTCATACTCAATTCTGATCCCAATTTGATAGAGAACTTTGAAGTCAAGATAATGAGCAAAGAGCATCTTTTTTTTGAAGTGTCATAGTGCCTCTTTGATTATCAGCTCTATTTGTTCATCCTAAAGAGGGTGGTTTCTCATCTTGACTACCTTTCCCCACCATGACATAATCAGAGAAAGCTTAACTAGGTTTCTACCATATAGTCTCAAGGTCACTTCAAGTGATGTCTAATTGAGTATTGTATTCATACCGCTTGATAAACTTCTAAGTTAGCAGTACCAAGTCACTTTTAATTTCATTTTTAAGGTCAAATAACCATGCCCTCATTCCTTCCTCTAATGATGTGAAGAAGAATTGAATAATCTATAATTTTGTAAGCTTTATGGAAGTGATGTGAAGAAGAATTGAACAATCTATGATTCTGTAAGGTTTATGGCAGTGATGTGAAGAAGAATTAAACAATCTATGATTCTCTAAGGTTTATGGTAGTAATGTGAAGAAGAATTGAATAATCTATAATTCTGTAAGGTTTATGGCGGCCATAAAGGTAAGGTATTGCCTTAAATGGACCCTTCGATCCCTTGTTCCATCAAACTTAGCAATGTTTGGTAGCTTAAAATCATCTTAAAGCAACTCATCTTTGAATGGTGTTGGGTCAATGAAGCTTTTAGAGCCATGAGTTCCTTTGTCTTTGAAGGCAAATTCCAACTAAGCCATCCTATTGACTAATAGTTTGACCTCCCCTGTCAATTCAGGCTTGGTCATGTTAGTAATTTTTATAGCTTTTAGTGCATTCTTAAGATATTGGTAGTAGTTATTGTCATCATTAGCTTGAACTAGGGTGTGAGGAATTCCCTTGGCCTTATCTACCCTCGTGTGAATAAATGCAAATGCTTCATTTAGTGGTGTGTTATTCCCATCAATGAGCAACTTTGGTATCCCCTCTTTTAGCTTGTCTTCTAATTATTGATAGGAGGTATATCCTTGGTCACTTATGCTTGAATGTAGTATTCCTATCCATTTATTAGGGTTAGCTAAATGAATGCTATATGACGTGTGCCTGCAAAAGAGTAGAGTGATCATGTATGCATGGAGTGGATGCAAAAATCCTATAATTGAAAAAGGATTATCCTTGCAAGAAATAAGGGTTAGTACATGTTATCTACATGTATATGATTTATGCATGATTAAAGCTAGTTATTTTTCCTGCATAGTAAATAAACCAAATACAAGCAAACTCTCGCTTCTAACCTTATTTCTCCACGAGGTCATTTAGTCTCTTTCCTAGGTAGGTTTTGGACGTATAATCATCAGGGGACTATGGTTTTGCTCTTAGAATTAGGCTATTTTGATTTATAGTGGTCAAAACTAAAGGGTAAACTACAGAACAATACTCAAATGTGCTTGAGGTAATCACATGATGTCAATCTAAGGATCAATTATAGGGCTTCAAATGATGTCCAAAGCCCACATACGCCTGTTTTCATAGGACTTAAGTCAATCAAAGGGAGTCTGAGTTCTTGCCCCTATATTGATGTTAAATATGTTTACCATGAGTGAAGAAAGTATCATTTAATAGTTTACAGTTTGATGTTGCTAACATAAAGGTCCACAATCTAGTTAGGTTCCTAACCCATTCATTTGATCTGATAAGGATAAATGAATGATATCTCATAGCTTATGTTATTAAGGGATCTCATTATTTGTTAATTTGCATAGACTATTCAAGTTGTGGTACATATTGACTGTATTCCAAGATATGAACTTTTCATAATATTAGTATTTATGATGTGATTTCATAATTTCAGAAATAGAGGATGCAACATAATGATATGAAATAAGCATAATAAAGCATATATTATTAACACAGCAAGCAAGATTGCTAGTCCCACCATATAAGCATTACAGTATTCCTAAATGCTAGCAACATTAAACTAAAATGCAATACAATAAAATAAATGTGCTAAAATGATTGTATGGTCCTTAGACACGACTAAGCTTGCATGAGCTTTAAAGCTTTAGCTTCAAGAGATTATTAAACTTTCCTCATCAAGAGGTTCAAAAAAATAGCAGAATGATGCTAGACTGTATACCTTTGAAGTGTACTTTAATAAAGATGAAGCTTGGTTTAGAGGAAAAGTAATCTAACAACCTAAGGGAAAGGTTATGGGAAAGAAAAAACTATCTAGAAATGGCTTTATAGCAACTTTGATTAGACTAATTTTTTAATGTGTGTGTGTGTTTCTAAATGCTCCCCGTCCAAAATAGGGTGTAGAGGTGTATATTTATAGGACAAAATGTGTATAATGGGGTGGTGTAGGCATGGTCACGAGCATATAAGGGGATTTTTGCACATGGCCACGCCAAGTTCACATGGCTAAGCATGCATATGTGTGTTTCCATGCACACTTTGACCTTCTATGCACTCTTCTTGGGTTCTACATGTGATGTTCTAGGGTTGATTTCGAAGGATTTTAGGCCTTTGGATGTGTTTCTGAAGGTTCAACTTTGATTTTAGCACATGACACCTAGGGGTGTTTACGTGCACTATTGAGCAATATACGCTGATACTTAGGTTATGTTAGGTCATTCCTGGACCACTTTCAAAGGTTTTAAAGTCTTATAGATGTGTTTTCAAAGTCTATTTTATTAAAATCAATTTTTGTTTTTTCAAGAAGCTAGGTCCCGATGTAGGCACCCAATTTAAGGATGCAATTGTTCATGAATGCTATGAAAGCCTTTATAATGACCTCTAGTGTTAAATTTTGTGATTTAAGGAGTAAATTGTAATGGTTTTTATGTTTAATTAAAAAAAATTGAATTTTGCAGGGGCATATTTAAAATTGTGCATAATGCTAATCGACATTACATCATGTCAATCAGCACTATATAATGTTGATCAGCATTACACAATCCCTATCGGCATTACATAATTCCTATTAGCATTACACAAAGCCAATATGCATTTTAGAATGCTGGTCAACATTCTGGAATGTTGAGGCACTAAAATTTTAGAAAAAAATATTTTTCTCATTTTTTAATTATGATTGGTCAAATTTAATTTATTTTTATAAATAAATTAATTTTGGTATTTATCTATAGTGTTTGCATCCAATGCATGTCTCTTACGCATATAATTTTTTAGGATTAAAATCCTTATCCTGATCATAGCTGCCTCCTATGCTCATGTAACTTAGTTAGCTTAGGAATGAGATATAAAAAGAAAGATTGGCATGAAATAAAGAACCCTAATCTCTATTGCATAAAAGAGAGAAAAAAAGAAAAAAACTAATTGGCAACTACAAAAAAAAGGGTTGGTTGAAAAAACACAAGGGAAAAAAAAGACATAACTTTTTGCGTAGGTTTCAAAAAAGCAAAAAAACCTTTTCAAAGCATATATACGTTGTTTTCAAAGTCTAGAAATCAAGAAAACATAGAGGAAATTTTTCAAAATGGTGAAATCCCATTCTGAGAGGCATTCAAACTGCATACAACATTACTTATCATCTACTCCTTCCTTTTTATTTAGTTCTTACTTTTACATCATTATTTTCTTTATTATTTTATTATTTTATTATTTTTATGTTTTTTATCCATATTTTATTTTTATTATTATATTTTCTTTGTTCATTAATTCTAATCTTATTTTCTTTTTTTTATTCTTTGTGTTTCATGATGCTAGTAATGAACATATGATTGAACCAAGGAAAATCCATGCATAATCCATGAATGAAAACCAAGAATTAGGATCCTAATTTAATTTGTATGCATTTTTTTCTATCTAATTTATTTTTTTAGATTTTCAATTTGTTTAATTTATTTTCTTAAGGGTTGTAATTTTAATTTTATTTTCTTTGTTATTTTTGCATAGATTTTATAATAGCCCCGATAGTGGGAATAGTGAAACTTTTTTATTTTTTGCCCTATTAAAATTAATTAGTAAATTAGAATCATTTGATAAAACCATAATAACATAAGTGGCGGCTTTAGCTTAATTTAGATTGCATGTAATTCAAATTAGATTAGAAATCGCTGAATGTACGTTTTTTATTCATTACTTGCTTTAATTTATTGTTTGGGATTATTTGTATGTTTTTATTCTCTTTAGGCCCTATGACCACATTTAAGCTTTTGCTCACTCAATAAATAGGATTTTAATTGGTTTTTTAGGTTTAATTTTAAAATCAATTTAGGCCTATTTAGGTTTAGATTCTTAGGATTGTTTTATTTATTATTTTTTTATTATTGCATTCATTCTACATGTCCTTATTAATCGATGGCATTGGTTTATGATTCTATGATTCCAATAGCTTTATGGAGTTGTAAATTGGCTAACCATCACTCTTAGCCTTAACTCAGTTCAAGAGAGATTACCAAGCTCATCTAACTAGAGTTTGTAACCTAAGTACTAAATGGGGGTAGTCTTCCCTCAAGTTTGTAAAGGATGTTGGACCCCTTTAACCTTGGCTTGTAACTAAAGTCTTAAAGGAGGGCATCTTGCTAAGGGAACCTTGACTTTTGATTAGACCCTAACCACATATAATGGCTTAGTTACTTCCCTTAGAATTACCCAAAATTATTGTGTATGTTTCTATGAGGTATTTCTATCTATAAAATCCCAAGCCTAGATTTTAAAGAGCCGATATAGACTAATTAAGATTGGGCTAGACCCTTATACTTAGAAATATTATTTCCATAATTTTATTTCATTAAGAGAGATTTGGTATGTGTGTCAGTTCTTAGTATCCCCTATTGATATTGAGGCCAAGATAAAAAATCTTAGGAAAAGAGACTCGCCATTGAACACGTGTGTGGGAAGAATAAGGTTAGAAGGATGAATGTTGCACACTTAATTAATACTTGCTATTTGCAATTTATTATTGGTTTTATAGCATGTGCATCATGCATAGATGCATACATGCATTTCATCCATCATAGTAACACTTTGATTTGTAGTGATATTATATTC
The DNA here is from genome assembly GCA_947683625.1 of Mallotus nudiflorus. Lineage (NCBI taxonomy): Eukaryota > Viridiplantae > Streptophyta > Magnoliopsida > Malpighiales > Euphorbiaceae > Mallotus > Mallotus nudiflorus. Next base: position 643,881 of record CANTUR010000492.1, read on the forward strand.
AACTAGGTCTTCTTATATTTAGGGATGAAAAGGTAGCAAACTAAAAAGAACATATTTAAGTCCTAAAGCCAAAGCAAAATAAATCCTTCACTGACTGGAGAAGAGTCCTATTAATTTGCTTTAATTAGAAGCTGAACTTACTCCAACTGAGCATATAGAAATGGGACAACTATAATGAGAGAACTAGACCTTAGAAGACATTAAGGGAGCTTTGATGGATGACATGAGGTCTATGATGTAAACTGAACTAAGACAGGCTTTATCTGGATCGATGCAACCTGCTACTATTGTCATACCACCACCTATAATTGATCAACCACCTACTACTGTAGCTATCCCATTTACTGCTAGTAATGTTTGGGGGCAACTTGTTGCTAGAAACCCACTTATTGTTGATGTAAAGCTTGAAGATGTTAAAAATTACATGATAGAAAAGGCAAAGACAAGAATTAACCTAGAATATGTCCAACATAGAAGAGCATATTAAAGGACAAGGCATGGGATATTCATTTGACTTTGATGATATGTTACTAATTGAGGGTAATAAGCTACTTGAGAAGTTCAAAATGCCTCAACTACAAAAGTATGATGGAACTGGAGATCCTAAGATTCATCTCAGTCAATACACAATAACCATAAGCACTATTAAAGCCCTATTAGCAATGATTATTAGGTTATTTATACCATTTTTGTAGGGAATGGCTATAAACTTGTATCATAGGTTGGAAAAGTCTATTAGGGCTAATTAGAAAGAGTTATGTACTACTTTTTTAAAACTGTATAATTATAACACTAGATTGCAAATGCCCATCATGGATTTAGACTTGACTAAGCAAAAATCAAATAAATCCTTTTATGATTTTTTGACAATATTTATGAATGAGGTAGGATTAATAAAAAATTAGTTGGCTGAGAAATATCAAGTTAGAATGACAGTCTATAATGTGTCACCTAATTTGGTTGAGAGATTGCAAATGATGAATCCCAAAACATTTATAGACCTGTAGGATGATGGTCTACAAGCTGAAGATATTGAGACTGAGAAAAAGAAAAGTTTTAAAAGTATAAGAACTTGAAATTACCAAAATGGGGGCACACAATAGGGAAGTACTAGCCGAGATGTGGAAGTGTGTGTAGTTCAACAGCCTAGGAGAGTCTCTAATTTAAAACTAACCACTTTCCAAATTCTTAGACCATTTGATCTAAAAATTCATGCTTAGACCCTTAACCTTTTATAAACCACCAAACCTAAATGTTCTAGGCTATGACCCAAACAACTATTGTAAATTTCACTAAGTTGCTGGCCACTCCACAAGTGCTTGTATTATCTTAAAACATGAAATCTAAAACCTTATAGACTACAAAAAAATCACAGATCTTGAAAAGTCCAATTTTAATCCAAACACTAGAAAAAACCCTTTCCTAGACTACCAAAATATTCCACCACCAGTGAGCATAATGATCAATTTAGGAGTTAGTGAAGAGGAAGTGTTTGAGTCTATTAAAAATTTAAACCTTACAAATAGTGGGAAATCTCTGGATGCCTCTATAGGACAAGAGGATTTATTGAGGAAACCCTCAGGCAATTTTGACTTTAAGGTGTTCTATTTATAGCCACCCTCTGTTGATATTCCCTTTCAATCAATTGTACTCTTAGGATAGGGTGATGAGTTTGATAATGACTTGATGGAAGAAGAGGGATAATATGAAACTCCTAAGTATCCATTGAGAGGGGTTGAAGATTAATTAGGGTAACCTTCAGGCAAGTATGACTATAGAGTATTTTACTCTAAGCCCAATTTAGGTGATATACTAATAGAGGAGATTATGCCATCAGGATGGGGTGAAGAGTTCGAAGGCGATGATGTAAAAGAAAAGAACAATGGATCTTTTACTTCTGAATAGTCTCAAAAGGGAATTGAAGAGCTATTGAGCCAACATTTGAGCAAACTTAACATGGAGGAGCTGAAAGGGAAATAAACATGCATAATTGAAGTATGGAAAGATGGAAAGAGGGATCAAATTATTGGGGTTATTAATATTTTATATGACTCTGATGAAGAGAGCCTTGGCGGTCTTGATATATAACGTGATAATCTTAATGTGAACCATGTCACTAGAAGTGGAAAGAATTATAAGGCAGCAAAAAAGAAAATTGAGAAAGTCAAAAGAGAAGAGACAGAGGATGAAAAAAGCACAGGAAGGGCAAAAAGAAGACCTGATCTTAGAGCAGCTAAACAAAGCTAAGGCAAATGTGAGTATTTGGGAATTATTTATGCATTCAAGCAGCCAATGAAGAGCTCCTATCAAGGCTCTATCAAATATGAGTATCAAAATAACAGCTACACTTGAGGCTATGGTAGTAAAGGTCATAAAAAGAAAGCATGGCTTAATAATGTTCTCGAATGATGATTTGCCTTTGGAAGGTAGAAATTATAATAAGGCGCTATTTATCCCAGTTGAAGTAAGGGGAAAGAGAACCAATTTTACAATGGTGGATGGTTGTTCTACTATTAACATGTGTCCATTAAAAATCCTGCCTAATTTTGGTTTGGAAGCTAATGATTTAAAAGGTTCAAATCTCATAATCATATGCTATAATGATAGTACCTAGAATGTAGAGGACACATTCCAAGTTTTGGTTAAAATAGGACATGTAGAGTCAATTGTTGAGTTTACTACATTAGATATCCATGTCACATATGCCTTGCTTTTGGGAAGGCCATGGTTCCATGCTCTAGGAGAGGTACCCTCAATTATGCACCAAAAGATAAAATTCCCTCATGAAGGAGAGGTTTTGACTATAGAACCTAGAACCAGTGTAGCTGTAGTAGCCATATATTATAAATAGAAACAAGTATGTGTTCCCTTTGGTTTCCAAGTTGTTGGAATATTTGATGGAACTAAGATGGATCTAAGAGTTACGAGGATGATGGAAAGTATGAATTATCAACCTGCATAAGGGCTAGGAAATAATGAGTAAGGAAGCCCTAAACCCTTATAATTTAGAAGTCAAGGTGACACTAATGGATTAGGGTGCACCGAGACAGAACTTGGTAGCAAAAGAGGAAAGGAGAAGGGAAAGGCTAAGATAATTAAGCCTTTGGGTAGAATTAGGCCGATGAGTGAGAATTTTATCAAGTCAAGGGAAGGTAAGTACTATCTAGGTGCTAAGGAATCTATCAATGTTGCTAGAAATATGCTCCTAGTTTTGAGATCTTTAAAGAGTAGATTATGGAGAACCCAGTAAAGGATAACAAAGAGGAAGTGATGTTTACCACCTAAAGAGGAGCCACCCAAGGATTTAGCTACTATTATTAGTAATAGTTTTAGTGATGTTTTTTATGAAGAAACTGATGTAATAATGTCCACCATTTATGAGGACAAAGACTTTATTTTTTCCATGGTCAATGATATTAATTCTTGTTTGGATTACTTGTGTGATGTCCATCTTAATGGTTCTATGCATTTTAATATTGATCATATGTGCATGTTAGACATTAATTCCATTCAATTAGATTCATTAAACATGGGCACAAATGATAATCCTAAGAACATTTCTATATCACATGATGTAACTTCTAAAGATAAGGAAAATTTTGAGAGAATATTAATAAAAAGAAAGGTAGTATTTGCTTAGATTTATGAAGATATGCTAGGTTTAGATAGGGAAATTATAGAACATCACATCCTAACTTATACAAAAATTAAACCTGTTAAATAAAAACTACGGAGGCTAGGAACAGAGTGGACTGAAAATATAAGAGAGGAAATTACTAAACAAATCTAGGCTAATTTTCAAGAAGTGGTAGATTATTCTCTATGGTTGGTAAACATAGTACCAGTACCTAAGAAAGATGGTAAAGTACATATATATGTGGACTTCACAGATCTAAACAAAGCATGTCCAAAAGATTATTTTCCTTTACCTCACAATGATGTGATAGTGGATAATACAGCTTCAAGTGCAATGTATTCTTTTATGGATGGGTTTTTAAGATATAATTAGATAATGATGGTAGTCATGGACAATATCAAAATAGCTTTAATTATAGAGTGAGCGATGTATTGTTATAAGGTTATGCCTTTTGGATTAAAGAATGGAGGTGCAACATATCAAATGGCAGCTATTGCTCTTTTCCTTGACATGATGCATAAAGAAGTGGAAGAATATGTAGATGACATGATGTTCAAGTCATAGGCAAGAGAGGGACACTTTAAAGCTTTAGATAAGTTCTTGGCTTGAATTAAGAGGTACAATATAGTTAGTAGCATATAGTTATCAAAGTTAGTAGCAAAGGAATTGAAGTAGATACAGATAAAGTGAAAGTTATCAAGGAAATGTCAGTGCCAAAGATAAAGAAAGAAGTAAGAGGATTCATTAGCAGGTTGCAGTATATTAGTAGGTTCATTGCAAAGCTTACTAATAATTATGACCTTATCATCAAGTTTTTAAGGAAAGATTAACTTAAGAAGTGGAACGACGATTGTCAAAAGGCTTTTGATAAGATTAAGGAATATTTTGCTAATCCAGTTGTATTAAAGCCGCCAAAGTAAGGTAAGCCGTTGATCTCGAACTTCGCTCTAAAGGAAAATGCAATGAGGGAAATGATAGAATAAAAAGGATCAAATGGAGTAGAATATGCAATATATTGCCTTAGTAAGAAATTTTTGCCATATGAGGAGAAGTAAGATTTTATAGAGAAAATATTTTTGATATTGATCTAGGTAATAAGAAAATTAAGACATTATTTTCAGTCCTATAAAGTTTAGGCTGCTTCAAAGATAGATCATTTAAGATATTTATTTCAAACATATGCTTTAACTATAAAAATGTCTTAATGGCTTATACTCCTAACTAAATTTGATATAGAGTACATTACCATAAAGGTTATCAAAGCAAGGGCAGTAGCAAAATTCCTAGCTTATAATGAAGTAGAAGGTGATTAATAGTGGAATTTAGAGTTTCCAGATGAGAATTTAGCAATAGTAGAGCATCAGGAGTGGAAGCTTTATGTCGATGGGGCTATAAACAACAAAAGAGCTAGAATATGAGTGATTATTATTATGCCAGAAGGAGAAACAATACTAATGGCCAAGAAGTTAGATTTCAAGGTAATAAATAATATGGCTAAGTATGAGGCATGCATTCATGGGGTGGAGACAACAATAGTAGCTAGAGAAAAAGAGTTACTGGTATATAGGGATTTCATATTGGTTTTTAGTCAAGCTAATGAAGAATGGGAGGTGAAAGAGTAAAAGCTAAAGCCTTTTATCTGTTATTTAAAAACTTTAATAAAGAACTTCACTAAATGTCTCTTCATCCATTTGTCAAGAGATGATAATCAGATGGCAGATGTACTAGCAACACTCTCTTTAATGTGGGAAAATCTGAATGGATTGACTATGAATCCTTTGGTAATCATAAAATTAAGAGCTCCATGTTATGGGGGAGAACAAAGTATAGGTATTCAAATAAGGTCTGAAGAGAAGTCATGGTTTTATGACATTTAGAGTTTTATTGAGGAAGGAAAGTATCTGGATGAAGTGACTTAAAAAGATAAATATGCTCTTCGTGTTCTCGCACATTATTATGTGAATCATGATAGAGTATTATACAAAAGAATGATGATTGGAATGTAGCAAAAATGTCTTAAGAAAGATCAAGCTAAAGAGGTGATGAATGAGATTCATGCAGGAGATTGCAGTTCTCATATGAATGGAATGATCTTGGCTAAGAAGATCATTTAATAGGGTTATTATTGGATGAGTTCAAAAAAATATTGTATCAAAATAGTAAAACAGTGCCAGTGCTAGATTTATGGAAATCTTAACCATCTTCCTCTTATGGTCCTAAATAGTTTATTATATCATTGGCCCTTTGTAGTGTGGGGGATTAATATTATAGGAGAAATAAGGCTGACATCATCTAATGGACATAAGTATATAGTTATGGCAATAGATTACTTTTCCAAATGGGTAGAGGTTAAGTCCTTTAACACTCTAAAAGCAAAATAAATGGAATAATTTATTGAGAAGAGTCTTATTTACATGGTATGGGGTCCCATACCATGTTATGATAAATAATGGTGTGCAAATTCAGGGAGAAATGATAGAGTTATTATAGAAGTATAGGATTGAACATCACTTGCCCTCAGGCTAAAAGAGCAGTAGAAGCAGCTAATAAAAATATTAAGAAGATTCTCTCTAAGATGGCAAAAACATACAAGGATTAGTATGAGTTTCTTCCATTTACTTTATAGCGGTATAGAACTATAGCTGGAACTGCCACATGCCAAACACCATTCTCTTTCATGTGTGGTTTGAAGCAGTTTTGCCTATAGAAATTGAGATCAAATATTTAAGAGTGGTTATAGAAGCTAAAATACCTGAGAATTAATGGACATAAAAAATATCTGATCATATGGTATCTTTGGATGAAAAGAGGATGAATGCTTTGTTTTATGCCTAGATATATCAAAGAAAAATAGCAAGATCATTCAATAAAAAGGTTAAGCCTGGAAATATATAGGTTGGAGACATGGTGTTAAAATAGTCTAGAGCATTAGTATTTGATCCAAAAGGAAAGTGTTGGGGTTTCATGATTTAAACACACCGAAAAAATTAAAAATTTATCATGTTCCCAAAACTGGATCCATGTAATTCAACTGCTTGATTAAATCTAGGGTTTCAAGAATCTCACCAAAATGCAGAAGAGTCAAGATTTTCTAGAAGGATGAGAGGAGGTTCACACCAATGACACCTTACCTCGAGCTTTTTGCTTTGGTTGTTCGGATCAAGACGTCTCCAAAAGGATGCATCCTCTATAGATATCCTCACGAATAGCCCTTCACAAAATGAATTGGAGTGTGTGCTAGCAACTTTCTTGATTGTCTCAAAAATCAAGAACAAAAGAAAAAATCCATGTTTGTTTTCTAGGAAGAGAGAAAACTACTTTTGGAGGCAGGGAAAAACAAATCTATTAAACCCTAGAGAATATAATATATTCATAGTCTCCAAATTAGGGTTTCACCTACCAATGACCTTTTGGTAATTTCCTATTTATGATATTCTGATTTTGTTTTAAAAATAAATCAGAAATTATATCTTATTTATTTATTTATTTAAAATAACATTTATCTTAAATAAACAAACAAATAAATAAATATATAAAACACTTTAATTATTTATTTCTATAGAGCTTATTTTGGGCTTATTAAACCCATAATCGTTTTAGGCTTATTCTAAGTGTGTGACCCTATAGATTCACCTAACATTGGCAGTGGGCCTAAATCTCTATTAAGGCCTACAAGTCATAAGTGGCCTCTAGCAAGACATTATGACTACCCAAGTCATGTGAAGTCAATAATCTGACATAACCTAATTACAGTGAATTTTATCGTCCTTTTATCATATGATATCTTAATTGAACATAAGGCATAGAATGTCATCCTTATATAGCTCAATATTATGACTTGATTTCAAGTAGACCGAAAATGATAACTCTTTATCAATTCATTTCAGCATGGCCTTGCATTTTCCTTCAGTTTATGGGGCCCATAGATATCTTTCTCATATTAATAAGGGATAAATTCCTTCTTAATCACTCACATTCCTCATATAACTAATTTCATATCCAACAACATCTTATTTAATCGTCTAGTTAAAGACAATGTTAGAATGTGTCAAAACATAAAATAGCTATATAGAAATTCATGATGATTCCAAGGTCAAAAGACCAAAATAAAATTATTGTGATAAGAAATATTTATGACAATATTCTATGCAGTTTTCTCATAGTGGGTCAATCTAGTACATGATCTCTCATCATGTACCTATGAGTTGACTTAATATCTCATATTCATGATTAGTAAAATATAACCATCAGTCAACATCATATTAGCCTTAATACTTTAATATTTATATAATGAATAAATGGCTAGGGAAAATTAGAATAGAACTCTTATTTTAATCTAAGGGTTTTACTATCAAATCACATACTTGATGGCCTTAGTAAGAATTAACCATTCACATAATTATCATAAAATCAAATGATAGTGAAATACCTCATTATTAATAAAATAAGAAAGTTAATACAAAATCAAATGATTACCTAGTCCATATCACTAACAATCTCCTACTTGCACTAGGCCTAATCAACATCGTATCGAATACCCATGGACCTAGTATGACTCTCATGTTTAGACTATAGAAGAGGCTTAGTCAATGGATCAGCAACATTATCATTTGTAGGTACTCTGCATATCTTGACGTCTCCTCTCTCAATGATTTCTCGAATGAGATGATAACGCCTGAGTATGTGTTTGGATCTCTAATGTGATATGGGCTCCTTAGCTTAGGTTATAGCTCCATTATTGTCATAATACAAGTTCACTAGATTTGATATACTAGGAATAACACCTAGTCCAGTTATGAACTTCTTGATCCAAACAACCTCCTTAGCTGCTTTTGAGGCAATTATGTATTTAGCTTCTGTTGTAGAATCAGCAATAGTGCCTTACTTGAAACTCCTCCAGCTTACTACACCTCCATTCAAACAAAACACATATCCTGACTATGATTGAAAATCATCATTATCAGTTTGGAAGCTAGCATCTGTGTAACCATTTACAACTAGCTCATCTACCTGACCACCATACAATAAAAATGCATCATTAGTTCTTCTCAAGCTCTTAAGGATATTTTTAACTGTTGTCCAATGAATTTCACCTGGGTCTGACTGATATCTACTCATTATGCATAAGGCATATGAAACATCAAGTTGAATACACAACATTGCATACATGATATATCCAATAGTAGAAGCATATGGAATCTTACTCATGCGGTCTTGCTCATCTTGTGTCATAGGACACTAAGTCTTGTTGAGACTAATGCCATGCGACATTAGCAAGAATCCTCTCATGGAATCTTGCATAGTAAACCTATTTAATACCTTATCAATATTAGTGCTTTGACCTAGGCCAATAAGCCTTTTAAATCTATCTCTATAGATCTTGATGCCTAATATATAAGCAGCTTCACCTAAGTCTTTCATTGAGAAATAATTCCCTAACCATGATTTAACATTTTGTAAAATAAGGATATCATTTCTAATGAGTAGTATGTAATCCACATACAACACTAAAAATACAATAGCATTCCTATAAACTTTCTTGTATACACAAGGTTCATCATCATTTTTAATGAAGCTAAGTTCTTTGACTGCTTCATCAAAATGAAGATTCCAACTCTGAGATGCTTGCTTCAATCAATCAATGGATCTTTCAAGCTTCCATACCTTTCTAGAATTTTCAAGACTAACAAAACCCTTTGGTCATGTTATGTACACATCCTTAAGTAAGTTTCCATTAAGAAATGCTTTTTTGACGTCCATTTTCCATATTTCATAATCATATTATGCAGCTATGGCAAGGAGAATTCGAATAGATTTTAGCATAGCTAATGGTGAAAAGGTTTCATCATAGTCTATACCATGTGTTTATTTGAAACCTTTTGCAACCAATCTTACCTTAAAGGTATGCACATTGCCATCCATGTCAATTTTATTTTTGAAAACCCATTTGCACCCAATAGTTTTTAAACCATCATTTTAGTCAATCAAGGTCCATACTTGATTATCATACATGGATTGCATTTTTTATCTAATGGCTTCAAGCCATTTCTTAGAGTCAGGACTATTTATAGCCTCTTGATAGAATGTGGACTCATTTTGATCCATAATTAACACATCATTATCATTGGTTATGAGAAATCCATATCTCATGGGGATTTGACGTGTCCTACCAGACATCTTTGGACCTTCTGGTACTTGTGCAGGTTCAATAACTACTTGTTGATTTAGTTGCGGTTCCATATCAAGTACAATGCTATTTTATGGGCCTTGAATTTCTTTAAGTTGCACTATGCTCCCATTGGTTCCTTTGGAAATAAACTCTCTTTCTAAGAATATACCATTCCGAGACACAAACACTTTATTCTCAGATGCATTGTAGAAGTAATATCCTTTAGTTTTTTTAGGATATCCCAGAAAAAGGCATTTATCAGATTTGGGTGCTAGTTTATCTAAGATTTGATGCTTCACAAAAGCATCACATCCCCAATTCTTAAGAAAAGACAAACTGGGATTTTTTCCAGTCCATTTCTCATATGGTGTCTTTTCAACTACCTTTGATGGAACTCTATTCAAAATGAATACAGTAGTTTCTAAAGCATATCCCTAAAAAGAGATTGGAAATCAGATTGACTCATCATAGATTTAAGCATATCCAATAGAGCCCGATTTCTACGTTCAGACACACCATTCCATTGTGGTGTACCTAGAGGAGTCAATTGTGAAAAAATCCCACAATCTCTAAGATGATCTATAAATTCTTGGTTTAAATATTCACCACCTCGATCAGATCTTAGTGTTTTAATATTTTTACCAAGTTGATTTTGTATTTCATTCTTGAAAATTTTAAACTTTTCAAAAGATTCAGATTTATGTTTCATTATATCTAGATAACCATATCTACTAAAATCATCTGTGAAAATTGAGCTTAGCAGTTGAGCTTAATGGTCCATATACATTAGAATGTATTAGGCCCAATAAGTCATTAGCCCTCTTACTCTATCCAATAAAAGGTTTTTTAGTCATTTTTCCATGTAAACAAGATTCATATGTATCAAACGATTCATAATTAATTGAATTTAAAAGCCCATTTTGGTGTAACTTTAAAATGTGTTTCTCATTTATATGGCCTAAATGACAATGCTAGAGATAGGTCGAGTTTAAATCATTACATTTTGACTTCTTTGTATCTATGTTATAGATTGGCATTTAATCAGTGTCTTCAGCATCTAAAACATAAAGTCCACTAGTGTATGGAGCATATCCATATAAAATGTTATCCTGATAAATTTTGCATTTGTTATTCTTAATAACAAATTCAAACCCTTTCTTGTCCAAATAAGAAACAACAATAATATTCCTATGCATAGTAGGTACATATTAACAATTTTCTAAAGATAAAATAAGTCCACTAGGCAAAGGTAACTCATAAGTTCCTACAACTAAAGCAATAAGTCTTACTCCATTACTAACTCGTAGGTACACTTCACTTCTTGCCAATGATCTACTCCTTTTTAAACCCTACACATATGTATAAATGTGAGATCCTGATCTATTATCTAATGCATAAGAATCAAAATCAGAAGTACATAGATTTAATTCTATAACATGAATACCTAAAAAGGTAGTCTCACCACCCTTTTTCTTCTTTAGATCATCCAAATAGAGCTAGCAATTTCTTTTTTAGTGGCCTGGCTCATTACAGAAAAAGCAAATTCCTTCCTTTGCTTTGGATTCAACCTTGGATTTGGGCTTGGGCTTGGGCTTTGGCTTTGGCTTCTGAAAGCCTTTATAGACCTTGCCCTTGCCCTTTCCAACCCCTTTCATCCCCTTTCCCTTATTGACCATGAGAACATCCTTAGTGTTACTCTTGATGTTCTTTTCAGTAGTTTTCAGCATCCCAAACAACTCTTGGTGTTACATAATAATCTATTTACTTAGCAAATCCAATTATTATGTTAAAAATAAAATAATGTGATAATTCTTTCGGGATTAAGGAGCAGTGCCCCTTGCGGGGTCCTTGGGGCAGTGCTGACTAGTAGGGTTTTAAAGGATAATGCCCTTAGCAGGGTTCAGGGGCAGCGCCCCAGGTGGCAGTGCTACTAACTGTCAATAGGTCCAATGGTAAACACTTTACCTTAGTTCTTCGGTGAATTGCCTTTCAAATTTTTGAACATTAATGAATTTTCGTAATCAAATTACTATAAAATCAACTTGTTCAAAAATAGACAAAACGCTCAATTAAAATTGCCACCATGAAACCCTAATTCAAGGAAGCAACTAACCAATTTTGTAATCAAATTACTAAATTAGCTGATGCCTACAACAACATCACTTTTTGTAAATAGCTTACAGTCTGAAAATTCTATTCAAAATAGATTGAAAACATCATTTGTACTGGTAGCTGATTTTGATCATAATAAAAAAAATAATAAAAAGAGCAATAAACAGATCAATTTGTATACTTGTATGAATTCGACTTTGCCTCTGCATCAAGTCGCATGGCCATGTGCAAAATGCACATGGCTGTGCTACCTGATTGATGTCGTATCACCCATGGCTGTGTGGCAAATGCACACGACCGTGCTACCTGCTAGCACAGATTATACTTAATTCATTTTTCATGAAACAACATTCTATATTCATAAAATCAAAAACTGCTTTTAGTTTAATCATATTAAACCATTACAAACATTAATCAAATTAATGTTTAATTCAATTTTCAAATAGATTACTAAGAATTGTCACATAAAAAATCAAAACCCTTTTTGATAATTTTGAAAACCCTTTTCAAAATGAATCATAAACCCTAACATATATCACATATACATAGAATTAATTAATCGAATTACAAGTGGCTCTGATACCACTGTTGGGGTTTCATGATTTAAACGCAATGGAAAAATTAAAAATTTATCATGTTCCCAAACCTAGATCCATGTAATTCAACTACTTGATTAAATCTAGGGTGATGGTCTTTCGCAAGTATATGGATTCGTATAAGTAGTAATTAAATATCGATCCCACAAAGATTGCAAATTGATTACAGTGATACTAGTTGTGTTTATTTGTTTAAACAATGAAAAAGGGTATTTTTAATTAAAATAAAAACTAAACTAAAACAAAACACAAAAATCACAATGAGATAACAATCACTTTAGAGAGCTAGGGTTCTTATTACAAATTCAACCTTTATTTAAGATAAATTAACTACTAAGTCATACCTAACCTTAATCCGATTTGAGGGTTTCTTAAGAATCATAGGCTTTCCTCCTAAGACAACTCTATGATTAACCAAGTACATTAACGTTCTTAGATTTAAAGCTCTCACTTACAAAGTGTTCGGTTAACCCAGTTTAAGCATCAACCGTTAATCAATATTAGTTGCTTAAGTGTTTCTCAACTAAGAAAGCATCTAACAGGTTATTGTTTAAATCCAATACAACCTATCTCTCGATCAAGTTTTATTATGTATATTCAATCAAAGGGTGATCAATCCTAATAAGACATTAAGTTCAACAACAACCAAAGGATCTAGATTAATGGCTTAGGTTTAATTGCGATTAGCCAATGGTTGATTTGCAATAAGAACCCTAACCAATAATTTAGCTACTCATGTAAATTATAAGAGATAAAGAAAAAGAATAAAAGAAAATAAACATCATCATTAAATTAAAATTAAGGATGAATAAACACAATTGCATAGAAGAAACCCCCTGTTCAATAGGAAGCTTGATGTTCTTTAATTCTTATTCTCAAATCTTTAAACTAACATAAGCAAGAAAAATCCTTGTTTTTCTAAACTGCTCTCTGAATATTCTCTAAAAAAAAATAAATCTCCTTTAAGTGATGAATAATAATCTATTTATATCTTTGTTTCTCGTGGCTACCCTCTTATAAAACCCTAATTACAAGCCCTAGGGTTACAGCCATATGGAATCTCCATCTTGTCCCTTATGAGTCAGCAATTAAATTCACCTCCGAATTTTTCCAATCACCAAGTCGCACGGCCGTGTGCATTTTGCGCATGGCCGTGCACATCCCTTTTTCAGCATTATCGTATATTGACCTCCGTTGCTTTTTGAGCCCACGGCTCCCATGTAGCCTTCCTCTACTGTTCTTTGACTTCCCTAACTACATAAAAATCAACCAAAAATAAACCAACTAATATGTAAAAATAATTAAACACACAAGGCATGGAGTAAGTACTCAACTAATTAAAAACTGAATAAAAGAAACATAAACTTAACTGAAATTGAATTTTTCCTAAAATGAAAACTACTTAATAACATGCATTTTTCACACTCATCATAGGGTTTCAAGAATCTCACCAAATTACAGAAGAGGCAAGATTTTCTAGAAGGATAAGAGGAGGTTCACACCGGTGACACCTTACCTCAAGCTTTTTATTTTGGTTGTTCGGATCAATATGTCTCCAAAAGGAATGTATCGTCTATAGGTATCCACATAAATAGCCCTTCACAAAATGAATTAGAGTGTGTGCTAGTAACTTTCTTGGTTGTCTTATAAATTAATAACAAAAGAAAAACTCTATGTTTGTTTTCTGGGAAGAGAGAAAACCATTTTTTGAGGTAGGAAAAACAAATATATTAAACCCTAAAGACTATAACATATTTATAGACTCCAAATTAGGGTTTCACCTACCAATGACCTTTTGGTAATTTTACATTTATTATATTCTGATTTTGTTTTAAATATAAATTAGAAATAATATCTTATTTATTTATTTATTTAAAATAACATTTATCTTAAGTAAACAAACAAATAAATATATATATATAACACTTTAATTATTTCCATAGAGTTTATTTTGGGTTTATTGAACCCATAATCATTTTGGGCTTATTCTAAGTGTGTGACCCTGTAGGTTCACATAACATTGGCAATGGGCTTAAATCTCTATTTAGGTCTACAAGTCATAAGTGACATCTAGTAAGACATTATGACTACCCAAGTCATGTGAAGTCAGTAATCCGACATAGCCTAATTACAGTGAATTTTATCGTCCCTTTATCACATGATATCTTCATTGAACATAAGGTATAGAATGTCATCCTTATATAGTTCAATATTATAACTTGATTCCAAGTAGACTGAAAATGATAACTCTTTATCAATTCATTTCAACATGGCCATGCATTTTCCTTTAGTCTATCTCATCAAGGTGCCCATAGATATCTTTCTTATATTAGTGAGGGATAAATTCCTTCTGAATCACTCACATTCCTCATATAACTAATTTCATATCCAACAACATCCTATTTAATTGTCTAGTTAAAGACAATGTTATAATATGTCAAAACATAAAATAACTATGTAGAAATCCATGATGATTTCAAGGTCAAAGGACCGAAATAAAATTATTGCGATGAGAAATACTTATGACAATATTCTATGCAGTATTCTCATAGTGGGTCAATCTAGTTCATAATCTCTTATCATGTACCTATGAGTTGACTTAATATCTCATATTCATGATTAGTAGAACATAACCATCAGTCAACATCATACTAGCCTTAATACTTTAATATTTATATAATGAATAAATGGCTAGGGACAATTAGAATAGAACTCTTATTTTAATCTAAGGGTTTTACTATCAAGTCATATACTTGATGGCCTTAGTAAGAATTAGCCATTCATATAATTATCATAAAGTCAAATGATAATGAAATACCTCTTTATTAATAAAATAAGAAAGTCAATACATAATCAAATGATTGACCTAGTGCATATCACTAACAGAAAGTTCAAACAAAATTAGGAAGGACCGTATTTAGTCAAGTCAATTCTACCTAAGGGAGCTGCAAAAATATCATATCTTCAAGGAAATGAGTTCACTGAGCCAATCAACCTGGATTGTCTTAAGAAATAGTATCTTTAAAAAAAGAGAAAAGAATAATAGTATAAAAGAAATAAAAGTCTATTGGCTAAAAAACCTGAAAAGGCTACTCATGCAAAAATTAGGACATTCCTATTGTTCATAAAACTTGTAAAGGGCTGGCAGGAAAAAATTAGGGAATAAAAGAAAAAAGGTGATCCCACTGATTAGAAAACCCACAAAGGGCTAGTTAGATAGAAATTAGGGAAAGAAAATTGAGAAAAATATTCAAATAGAAAATCTGAAAGGACTAGCTGATAACAAGAGTTATATCATGTGATGTAATAAATGTAATTATTTTGGCCTTAATTAATGAAGCAAATTGAAATTAAATTTTTATTTGAATATTGCATATCTTATCTTTATTATAAGGCATAAATACTTAAAGGAAAAAATAAAGTATGAAAAGCCTAAAAAACTAAATCTATAAGATCACTATCTAAATATGTCTTGGTTTCTTCTTTTATGATTGATCCTATAAAACTTGAGTCCTCTTGTACTTAGCAAATTTCGGTGGCTCAGTAGTTTGCATGATAACCTAAGCTTTGTAGTTATCATAAATAGTCACATTGGCATGCAAATGCATGTTTCACTTAAAGTTCCTTTGAGGCTAAAAGCTCCCAACCTTGTCCAGAAAGTCCTGTCTCAATGGGAAGCTTTCAAAGTCAATAAGAACAGTGACAATGAACTATAGGCGAACATACTGATGACAAAGATATGAAGGGGAGAAAAAGGTAGAGAAACGTAGCCCAAGAATAGGAAAATCATGATCATATAGCTCAATGGTCATGAACTTCAATTTCCACCAAGGGCAGACCCATGTGATCTTAGCATCTACAATGCTCCTCAACCAATCAACCCATCAGTTTATAGTAAGCTTATCCTTCATTTTCAGTGGATGAGACTGTAGCTTATAAGGTTAATAAGTCAAAGGGTCGATAGGAATGATAAGCAAACTTAGATTTTCCTATAGCCATATCTAAAAAAAAGAGCCCATTAAGTTGAAAACCTAAAATGGTAGCTTAGGCAAAAGTTAGGGTAAGCCTGCTAAGTTGAAATCACGAAAGGGTGACTTAGGAAAAAGTTAAGGCAAATAAAAGAGATAGAAAACAAGAAAGGATTCTGGTTACACACACAAAGGAGAAATAAACTACCTGAAAGATGATTCCATGTTTTGAAGTTGTCCATTCTTTTGATAGTTTCAACAAGAATCTGTGTGGAATGTCTATCAACATTCTGGAATGCTAAGGTCCTAAAATTTAAATAAAAAAATATTTTTCTAATTTTTTAAAATTATGATTGGCCCAAATTTAATTTATTTTTATAAATAAATTAATTTTGGAATTTATCTATAGGGTTTGCATCTAGTGCACGTCTCTTACGCGTATAAATTTTTTAAATTAAAATCCTTATCCTGATCATACCTACCTCTTGTGATCATATAACTTAGTTAGCTTAGGAACAAGATATAAAAAGAAATATTGTTAGAGAAGAAAGAATCCTAATCTTTACTATGTAAAAGAGAAAAAAAAAAAGAAAAAACTAATTAGCTACTACAAAAAAAAAAGGGTTGATTGAAAAAACACAAAGGGAAAGAAAGGACCTAACCTTTTCAAAGCAAAAATACATTCTTTTTAAAGTCTAGAAATCAAGAAAATAGAGATGCAAGTTTTAAAACTATGAAATACCATTCTGAGAGGCATTCAAATAGCATCTACACAACATTACTCATTTTTTATTCCTTCTTTTTATTTAGTTGTTTCTTTTATATCATCATTTTCTTTATTATTTTTTTGATTTTATTATTTCTGTGTTTTTTATCTAGATTTTCTTTTTATTATTTTTTTTCTTAGTTCATTAATTCTAATATTATTTTCATTTTTTAATTCTTTATGTTTCATGAAGCTAATGATGAACACATGATTGAACTAAGAAAAACCCATAGAGAATCCATGAATGAAATCCAAAAATCAAGATCCTAATTTAATTTTTACATAGTTTTGTTCTATCTAATTTATTTTTTAGGATTTGAATTTGCTTAATTTATTTTCTTAAGGGTTGTAATCATAATTTTATTTTCTTTCTTATGTTTTGGTAGATTTTATTGTAGCCCTAAGAGTGGCAATAGTGAATCTTTTTAATTTTATGTGCTATTAAAATTAATTAGTAAATTAGTTTCATTTGATAAAATCATAATAAAATCAATGGTGACTTTAGATTAATTTAGGTTGCATGTAATTAAAATTAGGTTAGAAATCGCTGAATGTATGTTTTTTATTCATTACTTGCTTTAATATGTTGTTTGTGCTTGTTTGTATATTTTTATTCTCTTTGGTCCCTAAGCCCACATTTAGGCTCTGACCCATTTAATAAATAAGCTTTTAATTGGATTTTTAGGTTTAATTTTATAAACAATTTAGGCCTATTTTTAGTTAATAAAATTAACTTAGATTTAGCTCATCTCATCAATCCCATTTGTTTTAAAACAAATAGACTTAGGCCCATTTTTTCTAATCAATATTAGGTCCACTAACTAATTGCTTTTTTTAAAATTTGTTAATTATATGCTTACTTCTTTTGTTAAATTAAAATGAATAGACTTAGGCTCATTTATTAATCATATAGGACCATCTTTAATCCATTTCACTTGTAAATAAATGTAATACCTAAAATTTTTAATTAATTTATATAAATAAATATCGAGATTTGCAGTGTTGTTAATTATTTTTATCTTATATTGTTTTTATTTTATTTTATTTTATTGTTATATCTAGTTATCAAAATTTAAAAATTTATTTTGGGATAGTAATATGTATTATATTATTATTTGAATTTTATACAACTTTAACGTAAATGCATTTTATATCATGTAGATGTGTATTTATTTAAAGTTATGTGTGTGTGTATGTATTTATATAGGTATGTATATATAAATATATGTATACATATATTTATGTGATAGTTGATTATATATTAAAGTATATGGTTAATGTGAATCTGCAAGTATACGGGTCAAGTTATAGAATAGGATTGTAAGTCTAGATATCAATCCCACAGGGAAGAGGATAGGTACTAGTTCGCTTGATTTACATGCTTGTCTAAATAGATCAATTTTTATGTTTTTGTGTTGTAAAATAATTAAAATTTAAAACTAATTTAATGTTGTGGTAAATGAATAGTGTAAAGTATGTACTAGAGTTTCTCTTTTCACCTGGATTTGTATTGACTCAAAATCTAATTTATATAATCTCTCTCATAGTCATGTTTAAGATCTTATCACTGCAATTCTCATAAATCTCTATTGAGCATTTATAAGGTGAGCTTGTTATTTCAAATATTGAGTTGAATAAAAGGACTCTCACCTCATAAAACTCTAATTAATAGTTCTATAACAAACTTCAACTTTAATGGTAAAAATGCAATATTAACTTTTAACCGAGATCTCTACTCAAATTAAGATTCAATAGTTTTTATTCTAGATCCCTAAGTGCATATCTCCTCTCGGTTGTAATACTCTTATTATAGGATGATTAAATTTAAATATTATAAATGTAAGAATAAATCTCCTCTCGGTCTCAATATACTAGCTAAGATCATTGAATCATTCATGAAGTATAAAATTAAAAACCATAGGCATGACATGAACTAAGAATATATTTAAAAAGAAATATGAGTTTAATACATCTCTAGGTTACTCAGATAACTCTAGTACAAAATGAGATTAAGCTAACATATTTATACAGAGAATAAGAAAACAATAAATAGATACAATTGATATAATAAAATTATGAGACAAGAAAAGAGTGAACTCCCTATTTCTTATAAATGTAGCTCCTGGTTATTGATCTATTTGTTGTCTACTTGTACTCCGATAAAGATGAATGAGTTTCATTTTCTGTCTCTATGTACTTTTCTCTATGTTTGTCTCTATTTTGCTCTCTTTGTTATTTTCTGCTCTCTTCCCTCTTTGGCTGCTCCACAAGTTTAAGATGCTCTTATATCCATAGAATTAGGGTTGTATATGATACATGCTTTTGTGTGGAAATTCCTCAAATGTACAAGCATGGCGATGCATAACCAAAATTTGACTTGCATGGTCATGCACATTTATGTGAAAAGTATGGCACAACCATGTTACCATGTACACAACCGTACACAAGTATAGGGAAAGTATGACATGCCAGTGTCCATGAGCATGGTCATGTGATTGTGTAGTGCAAAGATGACATGACCGTGTGTCCATGAGCACGACCATGTGTCCATGAGCAGGGTTGTGTGTCCATGAGCACAACCATGTCATTGCGTAGTGAAAAAATGGCACGGTCGTGTCATGCCTTGCACGGTCATGTATCTTGCATGCCCATGAATGATACAGCCATGTGCTATCTCTTACATTCCGTGGCATGGCCGTGCACGGCATTGCATGGCCATGCACTCTTTAAGCCTAAGTTTTGCATGCTCGTGTTATATTATTTGACTTTCTTGATTTTGACTCTTTTTCAACATTACATAACTGATATTTCAATTTATTGCAGCAAAAAAACCTTTTAAGAATAATATACAAATTATACAAAAAATATAAAACTCTTGATTTATTTAATTAATGCATGATTATATTTATATTTTATTTAAATGTCATAATATTTTCTAAATGTCCTAATAATTTATTAATTATTACATAGAAAATGGAAAAATTAGGCAACTAAAATGAAATGTTATTAAATTAAAAAGGGACTAAAGAGTGTAATTTTTAATAGTAAAATGCAATTATTAAATACCCCCACACTTGAACTTTTGCTCGTCTTCAAGTAAAACCCATATTGTAATAATAATATAAGCATATTAAAATAAAATTATAGATAGTTTAATCAATATAGTAATGGGTTAATACAAGTATTATTTAGCAAAACTGAGTTAATAAATTGAGAAAAAGACTACAAATATTACCAAGTGAAACATACCTCTCAAATGAATTATTCATAAGAATTTGTGAACTAAAACTTATAAATCAAGTAAAGTCAAACATATTTAAATTATTAATTAACCCTTAAGTTAAATATGATAATCAGCTGAATTTTAATTTTATTTATTTATATTGGATTAGAATCCTTCCTAACTTTAGTAATCGCTATCATTCTTGTATTACTGAGCATGAATACTGCGGTTAGGTACCTTTGGATTACTCATACTCAATTTCAGCATTGGAGTAGAATGGAGATTTTTGGTCCTCTAGTCCTCATATATATATATATATATATATATATATATATATTAATTATCATATATAATAGAAAAATGGTTTTCCTAATAATAAAAATTTGTCCAAATATCTTGATTGTAAAAATTTTATCCAAAAATCCTTTTTAAATAAAACAAAAGATAGGTATATATTTAAGTTGATTGAAAGTTAAAAAATATAATTCTCAAATATTAACAAAGTTAAACTATATATTACAATAATTAACCATATACTGCATCAACTAGACTAGATTAGCTAATTTTAATTTTAATGTACAAAGCTTATAATTATAACAAGTTAACAAAAAAAAGTGAGATTTTTTTTATACGACATGCAATAAATAAATAATAAATTATGAAAAATAAATAAGATAAAATACTAGAAAGATGAAGTAAGTACATACTCTCCCCACAATTGAAGTTTACATTGTCCTCAATGTGTTGTAATGCAAGTGGAAGGAAATGTTTGGAATCCATGAAAAGGAAAATACAAATAGAATAAAATACAAAAGGAAAAGTTGACACAAAAAGATATAACTATTAAAAAAAAGGAAATGTAAAAAGTACATGAATTGAAATTTAACAGACATAAAAAAGAAAAATGAAATGAAAGAGAAGTACACTAAAATAAAAAAAGGAGAAAACATAGACTTAAATTAAAACATACCAATCAAAAACAAAGAAAAATATAATATAAGACACTTTTATCCACTCAAATTATTCTTCTTCATCTTCTTATTCATAAGATGGAGCTACCTCTGATAGATCAAGGTAGGGAGGGGGAACAAATCCTTGATGGGCAAAATAGGCAGTGCGGTTATAATTCATTCTATTTACCACTCCTTCCATGCTGGTCATTCTAGTGTCAAAACATTGCATCTAGGAAACCAGTTCATCCATAGAGGGTGGGGGTGCACTTGGGAAAGAGGCACTAGAGGCATGTGAGGGCTAAGCACTAAGGGGGTGAGGAAGGAGTACTGGCTGCTACTTTTTAAACTTAATTAAACCCATATTGCTCATCATTATCAACCCAAAGGAGTAGTCTCCCTCTACACTTAAAAATGGCAACACCTCGACATCAAAACTAAAAAACTATGTAGTGGCAGTAATAATACTCCCTATTTTAATAACATTGCACTCTCTATATTTGACATTATGCAATTTGTAGGCAATGGGAGTGGCCATGTCTGCTTTCTTCCCGTGAACCATATAGTACAACAAGGTTAATTCATTTGAATTAACAACCAAAGATAATGTGAGAAAATAATTGATGAATATACTGAAGGGCATGGGATATGATTTTAGCCTCCTTGGCCATACTAGCATTATACCTCTCATTAGTACCCGTGATTTGTGACCAAAATTCATGCTTGTTGAATACACCCACATCATCTTCTTAGCAAGGCAATTTAAAGAAATCTTTAATGTCAAAGACACTAAAAGAAAAAGCTTCATTGCCAACCCTAAAGGTTATTTTTCCTTATTAGTAGTCATAGTCATACGAACTAAGGAATTCACAAATTAGATGCTTATATGAGGGGTACTTCAACTTAGCCTATACATGCCAATCGATTCTCTTTAGATACATGTCGACCTCCTCCCATAACCCAAATGATTTCAATGCCTCTTCATCAATCTACTTGTTGGGCAATATAGTTCACCTAGCCAGATTTTGAAAATTAATTTCCTAGCGGGTGGTTTAGAAATGGATGATGGGTGGATATCTCTTGAGAGGAGTCTGTGTGGTTCGTTTTGCACTAGAACTAGAACTCATGGTTAAGAATCACATAATATAGGGAAAGAAAGGGTTTGGGAGATAAGCATAGATATTAAATAAATGAAAAAAATGAAATAAAGGAGGTTTGAAAGACTTGAAAAAAATGGAAGGAGAAAAGCATACGTCTGAAAAGAAAGAAATGTGAGGTTGACAATGAAAGCATGTGGAACTCATAAAGAAATTTAGGTTTTGATGTAATAGACATGTGACTTTTGGGGAAAATAATGTGTAATTAAAGGAAAATTGGAAAGTGAAATGTTTTTTGGATTTTTTTGTAAAGGCATGTGGACGATTGTGTCGTTTGGGAAAGAATTGCTTTGGAAAGAAAAAAGTTTTAAATATAATAACAGTTATTAAATGCATTATAATATATCATAGTATATATATAATTAATATATAAAAGCAAATATATGTACATATAAAATATAAATAGTTCTAAACAAGAAAGAAATATAATATAGTAACAAATATACATATATGTAAATATAAATACTAAAAGCAATATAAAAACAAAACATATATATATATATATTAAATATAGATATATTATAGTTATACTAGATATAAATATGAATATACATATAAGTGATAAGAATGTGAAAAGGTGTTTGGATTTTTATGGGAAGGTGAAGACCAAAAGTTATCAGGTGAAAATGAAAGGTCATATGTCTCTGGAATCAGCATGCCCATGCTACGTGTGAATGGATGTAACATGCACACACCCATGCACTTTGGAAGCTTAAAGATGACATGGCCATGTCAGTGAGAGCATGGTTATGTTAAACGTGTGCATGAGAGTGACACAGCCATGTTAGTGAGGACACGACCATGTAAGTTTAGCCTAAAAGTATGGCATGACCATGCATGTTCAATCACGTTCGTACGATGTTATATTGCCTTAATGAAAGTGCACGACCGTGTTCTTTGGAGCATGGCCATGCTATATTAAAGCAGAAAAGACACATGGTCGTGCTTAATGGCACACGGTCACGCTAAGCTAACCCACACATATTGCATGACTGTGTATCTAGTCAAACATCTATGCTAAATTACTTAGAAAAGTTTACATGTCTATACTAGGTGAGGCACATCCATGTTTTGGTACTCGATTGCACGGGTGTGCCAATTTTTAGCATGCCCATGTTACTTTTAATTAAGTTGGGCCCACAAAATGCATGCATACAACATGAAATAGTAATATAAGTCCTTACATAAATTTTTTTTTATTCAAACTCAGTCCATATGTTTTCCAAGTCAACCAATCAATTAAGCACACAACAAATACAAAAATTTTAAAATAAAAGTAAAGGAAACTTCCCTGATTTAGTTCTTAATGTTGTAAAGTTTTGAATGTTACTAATAATGTAAAATCTTTTGCTAAGTGTGTATCCCAATTATTCAAAAATCTACATAAAAAATAAAATAAAGAAATTAAAGTTCATTAGGAGAAATTATACTGACTAAAAAAATAAATAATAAAATAGTAAATGGAGAAAACTTAGGTTATCTCCCAAGGAGTGCTTTGTTTGTGTTCAGTCTTAAGCTTAACCGTAGCCATGTGATTACTTAATTTTTTGGCAAAAGTAGAGTCTCCTTTAGCTTCATTACAGGTGATGAGAGTTGTGGTGCACCCTTCCCAACTGTAGGTGCTCCTTATAAGTCTTGATTGCTTACGAGTTGTGATATTGCCTCCCCAAAATACAATTTAAGTTGTTGTCCATTCACCTTGAAGGGTTTACCTTTATTGCCTTGAATTACCATTGCTCCATAGGGAAATACTTCCACTACTATAAAAGGTCTAGACCATTTAGACTTTAGCTTCCTAGCGAAGAGTCAGAGTCTAGAATTGAACAAAAGAACCTTGTCCCCTTTTTTAAAGTGCTTTAACTTAATAATTGCATCATGCCATTTTTAGTCTTATCCTTGTAAAGTTTGGCATTTTCATAAGCCATATTCTTAATTTCCTTTAGTTCATCTAGTTGGAGAAGTCACCTCTCCCCTACTTTCTTGTAATCCATAATCAGGGCTTCGATAGCCCAGTATGCTTTGTGCTCGAGCTCCACTAGAAGATGACGTGCCTTTCCAAACACCAAAAAATATGGTGACATTCTAAGTGGAGTTTTAAAAGGAGTTTGATAGGCCCACAATGCATCATCAAGCTTAAGTGCCTAATCTTTCCTAGCGCTGCTCACTGTCTTTTCCAAAATCTTTTTTAGTTCTCTATTACTCACTTCAACTTGATTGTTGGTCTATGGATGGTTTGGTATAGAGACCTTGTGCTTTACACTATATCTTGATATGAGGACTTCAAATTGTTTATTGTAGAAATGACTTCCACCATCACTTATATTGGCCTGAGGAGTCCTAAACCTTGTGAAGATCTTTTTCAAAAAATTGCATACCACTCTAGCATCGTTAGTAACACAAGCCTAAGCCTGAACCCATTTTGACATATAATCAACACAAACAAGAATGTATCGATTCCTAAAAGAGGAAAGGAATGGTCCCATAAAGTCTATACCCCATACATCAAAGAGTTCAACCTCTAGAATTCTAGCTTGTAGCATCTCCTCTATCCTTAAAATTCCCCCACTTCACTGACATTTATCACAGTTCATGACAAAGTTTCTAGCATCCTTAAATATAGAAGGCCAATGCAATCCACTTTTAAGTATTTTAGCCACTGTCTTGTCTGGTCCATAGTGTCCACCATATGAAGAACTATAATAGTGGTGCAACACATCATATATTTATGAGTCAGGAATGCACCTTCTCACTAAGCCATCATTATATAATTTCCACAGATAAGGATCATCCCACACATAGCTTTTTGTATCATACATGAGCTTCTTTCTTTGTTGATATGTGAAGTTTTTATGGAGTTGCCCACATGAGAGGAAATTATCTAAGTCTGTATACCAGGGGATAAATGCAAGTGCAAATAGTGTCTCATCTAGAAAAGTCTCCTTGATGGATGCTTCATCATTATTCTCCTTTTCTAAGCTAGAGAGGTGGTTAGCTACCAAGTTCTCCAAGCCCTTATTGTCTTTGATCACCATATCAAACTCTTGAAATAGAAGTACCCATCAAATCAACCTTAGTTTAGAATCTTTCTTGGATAATAGATATTTGATAACAACATGATCAGTGTACATTATAACTTTCTATCCTAGAAGATAAGAGTGAAACTTATCAAAAGCAAACACAATAGCTAACATCTCCTTCTCTATTATGGCATAGTTAAGTTGTGCTTCTAAGAGAGTCTTGCTAGCATTGTATATCACATACAACCTTTTATATTTACGCTACCCTACAATAACTCCTATGGCTTTATCATTGGCATTGTACATTAAATCAAATGGAAGGCTCCAATCTGGTGGTACCATAAGGGATGCTAATGTGAGTTCCTTCTTCAACTTGTCAAAAAAAAAATTTACAATCATTAGTGAACTTAAAAAGAACATCTTTTTCTAGTAACTGAGAGAGAGGTTTAGAAATTTTAGAAACATTCTTAATGAAGCGTCTATAAAAGCTAGTATGTCCAAGGATGCTTATAACACCCTTTACGTTGGTTGGATAACTGAAATTTTCAATTGTGTCTGTCTTGGCTCGATCAACCTCTATTCCCCTTACTAAAATCTTGTATCCCAATACTATTCCTTCATCCATCGTAAAGTGACATTTTCCTAGTTTAGCACCAAATTGGTTTCCTCACATCTTGCCACTACCTTCTCTAAATTGTTAAGGCAGCCATCAAATGAATCTCCAAACACTAAAAAGTCATCCATGAAGACCTCTATGATATCTTCAACTAAATCAAAGAAGATGGTTGTCATGCAACATTGAAATGTGGCAAGGGTATTGCATAACCCAAAAGGCATTCTCCTATAGGCATATGTACCATAAGAATAGATGAATGTTATTTTCTCTTGGTCCTCTAGAGCTATAGTAATTTAGTTTTAGCCTGAGTAGCCATCAAGGGAACAATAAAAAGTATGCCTTACAATTCTCTTAAGCATCTGGTCAATGAATGGCAAGGGAAAGTGGAGTTTTCGTATAGCATTGTTAAGCTTCCTATAATCAATACACAACCTCCATCCAGTAATAACTCTTATTAGAATTAACTCTCCTTCATCATTCTCCACTATGGTCATCCCTCCTTCCTTTGGCACACACTTAATAGGGCTCACCCATCTAGAGTGTAAGATTGGGTATATAATACTTGCATCAAAAAGCTTCACGATCTCCCTTTTCACCACTTCTTACATGTTTGGATTCAATCTCCTCTATCGTTCAATGATAGGTTTGCATCCATCTTCCATCAATATTTTGTGCATGCAATAAGATGGGCTTATTCCTCTAATGTTTTCCTCAGCATCTCCATAAGTAAGGTTTCTTGCTCAAAGGTGAGTTTCGAAGAAATAATGATTGGTAGAGTT
Organism: Mallotus nudiflorus; assembly: GCA_947683625.1. Classification (NCBI taxonomy): domain Eukaryota; kingdom Viridiplantae; phylum Streptophyta; class Magnoliopsida; order Malpighiales; family Euphorbiaceae; genus Mallotus; species Mallotus nudiflorus. Next base: position 670,871 of record CANTUR010000492.1, read on the forward strand.
TTGTTGTCTCCTAGGAAGGTATATATGAGGTGAGGTGGTAAAGGTTTCAATTCAAGTGAAGGTGGTGAAATAATAAAAGGCTATGTGGGTTGGATATTTAAAGTCAGTTATGCATGCTTTTGGGAATGGTTTGTTTAGGAAGGTTTAAGTTTAGAAGTTTCTTTCAAACTCTTATCCACTTGTAGAGGATCTTCAGCTACTTGTAGCTGAGTATAGAAAACTTCATCTACACATTTATCCACTACATCCAAGCGCAAACAAAAATCTCTATCAACATGTTGTCTACTTGCCTTGTAAATGTCGAAGACACATTTTTCTTCTCTTACTCTCAATGTGAGAGTTCCTTCATGCACATCAATCAAGGCTTTTGCAGTGTATAAGAATAGCATGTCTAAGAATAAAGGCACATCCTCATCTTATTCAAAATCCAGAACAACAAAATCAACAAGGAATATAAAGTTTCCCGCTTTTACCAACACATCCTCAATAATCCCTAGTGGTTTCTTAGTAGTATGGTTTGCTAGTTGAAGAATCATATTCGTGTTCTTCACTTCCAAATTCAGTTTCCTAAAAATTGATAGAGGCATAAGGTTTATGGAGGTACTTGAATCACATAATACTTTTTGGAACTTCATACTCCCTATCTCACAGGGGATAGTTAGGCTTTTATGATGCCTAAGCTTACTTGGAAGCTTGTTTCAAATCAAGGCACTGCATTCCTTATCAAAGTCACCATCTCCAGTTCTTCAAGCTTCTTCTTATTAGACATCAAGTCTGTGAGAAATTTTGCATACTCCAACATCTGAGCAATGGCCTCCACAAAGGTATGTTAACCTGGATCTTTTTTAGCATGTCCAGGAATTTTTAAAATTGAGGATCAAGCTCTGTTCTCTTTAATCTTTGAGCAAAAGGAATGGGTAGCTGATACACTCTTTACACTCTTTAGTTCCCTTAGATTCTCCCCTCACTTCACTGTAGCTTTCTTCAATAGTGGCGTGACCTTGCTTTCTTGAGTTAGGCTCTGTAGGTAGTTCCACTTCTCAGGGTTATAACTTTCACTTGCTCCCTTGGATTTGTCTCAGTGTTGCTTGGTAGGTTTCCTTGGTTGCATGATGTTAGTGCATTAGCTATATGGCCCATTTGCAGTTCTAGATTATGAATGGAAGAAGAATGGTTCTTGAACATCAATTGAGTATCTTTCTGAATTTGGTCCACCTTCACCTCTAGCTTATGATTCAAATCTTCTTGAAGAGTCATCCTTTTGTCTATCATCTATATAAACTTGTCTAACTTGCCTTTAAGAGATGAGTTTTGGTTCTATTTAACTGGTTGATGCAGGTTTTGAAAAGTTTAATTTCCAAAACCAGGTGGTGGTTGTCTATTCTACCCTTGCTCCCTTTGTCTTTTCCTTAAGAAATTAAGGTGGTTCCTCCAGGATGAGTTGTAAGTATTTCCATATGGGTTACTTCGATTTTGTACATAATTGGCATGGTCCATGTTTTGTGTTAAACGCACTCACTAGTCCTATGCTCACCCTAACACAACTCATAGTTTAAAGTGGAATTTGTTGATAGAGCATTAACATTTATCTTTTTCAGTTCATGTGCTAAAGTGTCTAGCTTGGTAGTGACCATACTTAACCCATCAAGTCCCATAACACCATGTTTCTTTGTTATCATAGCTTGTTTGTTGTTCCATAGGTGTTGAGCTATAGTAATCTCCTTAAATAAATCAAGAATATCATATGGAGTTTTATTTATGATAGAACCTCCATAGGCTACATCTATATTACACCTCACCATCGAGTTAATGCCCATGTAAAAAGATTCCACTAAATCCTAAGTAGGAATTAAGTGTGAAGGACATTGTCTCTATAGGTCCTTGAATCACTCCCAATCTTCAAAAAGTGATTCATCATCTCTTTAGTAAAAATAATTAATCTCACTTTTAATTCTTAAAGCCTTAGTAAGAGGAAAATATTTGTTTCAAAAGACTATGTGCATCTCATTCCAAGTTCTGATGGAGTTTGAAAGTAATCTAATGAACCACCTAACTGCCTTGTCTATGAAGGAGAAAGGAAACAAAATAAAGCAGATGGCTTCTAAAGGTACTCCATTCATCCATGGAGTCCCATAATACTCTATAAATTAATGCATATGTGAAATGGGGTCCTCTGATGGTAATCCATAAAATTATGAATTTTGGATCATTTCAATCATGTCATGTTTGATCTTAAAGTTGTTTGTTGCAATCACTGGAGGCCTAATTGGATTATGATCTTACTATATATTAGAGTTTAGACACTCTCTCTTGGTTCTATTGGCCATAGAGTTATGGTGTTGGTTGAGGAGGTGATTTATATTATTTTGATTATTGAAATTGTTGGCTCCTTCTCCTCTACCATTGGTGTCATTAGGATCATTTCCTTGATTCATAGTTGCTTGTTGCTCTCTCCTCCTTCTATGGAATGTTATTTCAATTTTAGTGTCCAATGCTTTAAGCCCCTTGTCAAGGCTTCGAGTTCTGTGCATGCACCTAGTTCCTGCAAAAGAAAAGAAAAATAAAACTAAAAATAAAATAAAAATGTTTAAATCAAATTGTATCAAGCTACTTTTCATATTAAACTCCTCTGTGGCAATGGTGCTAAAAACTTGGTGTGAATCCACAAGTATATAGTCAATTTAAAGAATAGGATTATAAGTCCATATATTAATCCCACAGGGAAGAGGTTAAGTACTAGTTTGCTTTATTTATGTGCTTATCTGAATGGATCAATTTTTATGTTTTTATGTTGTAAAACAATTAAAATTTAAAACTAATTTAATGTTGTGGTAAATGAATAGTGTAAAGTATGTACTAGAGTTTCTCTTTTCACCTGGATCTATATTGACTCAAAATCTAATTTATATAATCTCTCTCATAGTCATGTTTAAGTTGCTATAGATGTAATTCTCATAAATCTCTCTCTAGCATTTACAAGGGCTTGTTATTTTAAATATTGAGTTGAATAAAGGGACTCTCGCCTCATAGAACTCTAATCAATAGATCTATAACAATCTTCATCTCTAAAGGTAAAAATGCAATATTAAGTTTTATTCGGTATCTCTACTCAAATTAAGATTCAATATTTTTTATTCTAGATCCCTAAGTGTAAATCTCCTCTCAATCTTAATACTCTTAATGTAAGATGATTCAATTTAAATATTATAAATGTAAGTATAAATCTCCTCTCGGTCTCAATATACTAGTTAAGATCATTGAATCATTCATGAAGTATAAAAATAAAAACCATAAATATGACATGAATTGAGAATATATTTAAAAAGAAATATAAGTTCAATAAATCTCTAAGTTACTCAAATAACTCTAGTACAAAATGAGATTAAGCTAACATATTTATACAGAGAATAAAAAAATAATAAATAGATTTAACTAACATAATAAAAATATAGGACAAGAAAAGAGTGAACTCCCTATTTCTTATCAATGTAGCTCCTTGTTGCTGATCTATTTGTTGTCTACTTGTACTCTGATACAGATGAATGAGTTCACTCTCTATCTCTATGTACTTTTCTCTTTATTTTTCTCTATTTTGATCTATTTGTTATTTTCTGCTCTCTTCCCTCATTGGCTACTCCATGAGTTTAAGATGTTCTTATATCCTTAGAATTAAAGTTGTATGTGATGCATGCTTCCACATTGAAATTCTTTAAATGTACAAGCACAGCCATGTATAACCAAAATTAGATTTGCACGGTTGTGCACATTTATGTGAAGAGCATGGCACAACCATGTTACATTGTGTACGGCAGTGCATAAGTATAGGGAAAGTATGACACGACCGTGTGTCCATGAGCACCGTTGTGTCATTGTGTAGTGCAAAGACGACAAATTCATGTCATGCCTTGCATAACCATGTATCTTTCATGCTTGTGAATGGCATGGCTATGTGATCCTTCACACGACCGTGTGCTATCTCTTGCATTCCTTGGAATGGCCATGCATGGCATTGCATGGTCATGCACTCTTCAAGTTTGAGTTTTACACGCCTATGTTCTATTCTTTGACTTTCTTGATTTTGACACTTTTTCAACATTTCACACCATATATTTTAATTTCTTGTTGGAAAAAAAAAACTTATTGAGAATAATATACAAATTAGACAGAAAATATAAAACTCCTAATTTATTTAATTAATGCATGATTATATCTAAATATGATTTAAATGTCCTAATATTTTCTAAATGCTAAATTTATTAATTATTATGCAGAAAATGAAAAAATTATGCAACTAAAAAGAAATGTTATTAAATGTCCTAATATTTTCTAAAAAGAAATGTTATTAAATGTTATTAAATTAATTTTAATATATGGAACTTATTCTAGAGAAAACATTTAATTGGTCCGAATTATATTTTTATATATATTATTTTTGAGTTACTATAAACTTATGGTATATTTTAGTGATTTAGTTATAATTCATGTTGATTTAATGGTAAAGGCTTGAATTTTAATATTTATGGAAAATAAATTAAACTTCATGATTTAATTATGATTGAAAAAAATGATTTTATTGTTTAGTTATTGGTTGTGCAGTTTGGATTTCAATTGGGCATAAAATGCAATTCAGAGGCCCAACCATAGATATTGAACTATTGTGAAGTTTAAAAGTGTGCTTGCTTACAGGATTGACTCTACTTTTATAGAGGGATGTCCATTTTACAAATGAGATTCTGTTGAATTTTTTATTCAAATTTTTGATAGATTTCTCATAAAATGTCACATTGGGTTTGTCCTAAGTTTTGAATTCTGAGTTCAAGTCGAGTCTTCCTTAGAAAATTCTAAAAGTTAGGGTTTCTATATTTTTTATAGTTGTTTTTATTTTTTATCTTTTAGCAATTCCACTGGATGCATCCATCAGCCGAGGTCGGACACGATGTAGTAAAGGAGCACATCCATCTTATAAGTTAATATTCGATTTGCATGTCGGGTTTTCAAATTTAGTACACAAAATTTTTATGAATTTAATTTTATGAGATTTAAGTCATTATTCTTTAAATGGTATTGCATGACTTAGTTTATAGTTAGTTTATTTTATTTTTATTTAATGTAATTTTCCTTGATTTATTTATCTTTATTTATTTTAAATAAACTATGGTAGAATAGGCTACATGATGGGTTTCATCAGGACTATGTGCACACTAGTAAAATATTGTGTTGCATTGATTATATTACTGGAGCCAAAGGTTTGGTGATGCTTTGGTCTTGGAAATTGCCATTAATATGATATTTGGTTGGATTTATTTATACTAAGGCCAAAGGTCTGGCAATGCTTTGCTCTCAGACACCACCAGTAAAGTTGGATTATATTTATTAAATCACTTGGGCCAATGGTCTGGTGATGCTTTGCTCTTGCACACTGCCAGTGATATTGGATTAATTGATGTGACTGTGGCTATACATCCTGGTGATGCTTTGCTCTCCGAATCTGGCAATATTAGATATAAGTGAGCTGATTGGCTATTAGAATTGAGGACTAGGGTTCTACTTAGTTTTTATACAATAATGATTTAAAAGCATTTAAAAATTTATTCTTCCTTTTGAAAAATGAATTTCTTATATGTATATCAAATGATTTGAATAAAATTATAAATATATTAGACTTTCATAAAAACCAAATTTAAAGAAGATTTTAAAACCATGTTCATTTCTTTTATTAACTTACTTAGTGAGGTCTGACTCGCATGAACTTAATTTTTTAGGAGTTTGGTAGTCTTTTGTTAAACTTACTTCCTTACGCCAAGTAGCTTCCTCACCGGTTATTTTATGTAGGTCTAAATAGTTTGTGTTTGTAATAATATTTGTGTACTTCAATAGAGAAATTATATAACTGCATACTTTAATTTGGATATTATGTATTTGAGATTTATGCACTGAGATATCATTTTGTATAACTTATTATTACTATATTATGCATGATGATGGTATGATTTATTTAAATTAAGAAAAATCAGTTTGATAATGTGCATCATGATTTAATTATTGCATTGTAAAGTTTTAAAGGTGAAATGTTTTGCATTTTTCTTTTAAGGTTTACTACGAGTTTGGTAGCTTTAAGCTTTCCTATTCCTTAGTGCTGGTCATGTTTCCCCTGGGTTTAGGTCATGACAAAGTTGGTGTCAGAGCTTTGGCTCATTTTTTATGCTTTTGACTGTCGATGTTGGTCTTTTCTCATGTTACTATAGTACTTAGTTTATTAATTATCACTTGTTGATTTTCTTATCCTTAGGAGTCTACGTTTGAGTCTGTGTTCTTATTTTGTTTTGATGTTGGGTTTTCTTGTCTTTTAAGAATAAGGCATGCTTAGAATGCCCCTACTGTTGATGTAGAGCATAATGATAGTGAATAGTCATTTCAAGATGAGATTCTTCCTCCTGCCCCTTGACATAAAGGTAGGAGCAGAGCTAGAGTAGCAACAACTTAGAGGTAGGAATAGCCTCAGGTAGAGCTTAAGATTCCAGCTGTGGATCTTGTAGCTTTTATAGTTAACATGGCAAGCATTAATCAGGGGTTGACAGCTCTTAATTAGGCAATGCCCATAGTGCAGCAAATACTTCAATGATATAATTAAAAGATGTCTAATCCAATTGCTACATTGTTATACTCCAGGGTTGGATGAGTTCATTTTGATGGTACTGGAGACATGCTGGATTTTATTAACACCATTGAGCCTAGGACTAGATCAAGGTATTCTAATTACCAAAGGATCATGATTGTAGAGTTATCTATCTCAATGGCAGCTCAAGACTAGTTTATGAAGTCCATCCAGCCCTTTATGACCACATTGACTTGGTTAGGTTTTAAGGAGTAGTTTATGAGGTTCTTCTATCCCTCATTTATAAGAGAGAACTATAGATGGCAACTGCTTAATATCAATAGGAGAGATTGATCAATTAAGGACTATACATGGGAGTTACATAGATTGATGAGACATGCTAAGGTTGTAAGGTAGGATATAGCCAGAGCAGTTGAGCTATAAGTGACTGGGTTATGCCCAGCTTATATTGGCATTCGACTAGAGGGTCGTAGTTTGGAGAGTGTTATAGAGGAGGCAAGATTGCTGGAGCGGAGACATATCTAACATGGCACCATACTTGATCCTTATAATAGTGGCATTATCAAACCTATTCAGAGGGTGTAGTAGCCTGTGTTTCATATTAGTAGCACGAGTGCTTAGTCAGTAGGTCCTTCTCAGCACAGTAGACATTTAAGAGCACATCAGGCTAGTAGGCATTAATTTGCTTAGGATTGCAAGAGTAGTAGGTCTACTAGATTTAGTGATAGTGCTAATAGCAGTAGTGGATAGAGCTCTTGACATGGCAGTTCTTGGTCTAGAGCTAGTGCATGTGCCATGTGTGGATGAGTGAATTAGGGTCCTTGTCAGTTAATGCCATGAGCGTGTTTCAGATGTGGTTAGTTTGGACATTTTACTAGAGTCTGTCCAAACTACAGATTCTATCTGTCCTTTCCTTAGGGATCTTCACCTTCTATTGCCCAACCGTTGCAGTAGGTGCCTCAGTAGTATTAGGCACCCATGTACCCTCAGCAACGACTGATTCAGTTTGCAAGTTAGCGAGGCCAAGGTAGAGGACATATTCAGCTGTTCACCTTATAACAATCAGGACATGGACATGCTAGAATCTCTACTTTAACTCCTCAAGATGCATAGACATCCAATGTAGTGGTAGCATGTATTATTCTAGTATGTTATTATGAGGCTAGAGTTTTATTTGATATGGGTGCTACATATTCTTTTGTGTCTCCTTTGTTTACTTCAAAAGTAGCTTATCTGCCTTCCAATATGAGGTTTCCTTTGTTAGTTTTGACTCCCCTTAATGATGAGTTTGAAATAGACATCTTCTTTCCATCTTGTCATGTGTTAGTTGAAGGTAGAGAGTTGTTAGCAAACTTTGTCCTTTTGGATATGATTGAGTTTGATGTGATTCTAGGAATAGATTGGTTGTTTTAGTATTATGCTTTTATAGACTATTGAATGAAATAAGTAATTTTAGAATTCCAGGTAATTAGGAATTTAGATTCAGAGGTACTGAGAGTCCCATACCTTGTAACCTTATTTATGTTATTACAACTAGGAAGATGCTTAGTAGAGGGTGTCAAGGCTATCTAGCTGTAGTAAGAGATGTTCGAGTAAAAATAGGATGAGTAGAAAAGGTACCATTGGTACATGAATTCTTAGATGTTTTTCTAGAGGAGTTACCTATATTGTCATCGAATAAAGAGATAGAATTATGTATTGATGTAGTGCCTGGTATAGATCCTATCTTTATGCCACCTTATAGATGGTACCTACAAAGATGAAGGAGCTGAAGGAGCAATTACAAGAGTTGTTGGATAAGGGGTTTATTTGGCCTAGCACATCTCCTTAGGGTGCTCTGGTTCTTTTTGTGAAGGAGAAGGATGGTAGTCTTATACTCTATATTAACTATAGACAATTGAATAAGGTTATCATCAAGAACAAGTATCCACTCCCCAAGATTGATGATTTGTTTGATCAGTTGCAAGGAGCCCAGTATTTCTCTAAGATTGACTTGAGATATGGGTATCATTAGTTAAGGATTAAAAGTGAGGATGTACCTAAGTCAACATTTTAGACTAGGTATGGCCACTATGAATTCCTAGTGATGTCCTTTGGGTTTACTAATGCCCCAGCTACATTTATGGACTTGATGAATAGGGTATTTAGGCCATTCTTGGACTGATTTGTGATTCTATTAATTAATGACATTTTGGTCTATTCCAAGAATAAGGAAGAGCATGCGATGCATTTAATATTGGTGCTATAGAATTTAAGAGAGTACCAACTGTATCCTAAGTTTTTAGAATATGAATTCTAGTTAAACCAAGTGGCATTCTTATGCTATTTGGCATTCTTAGGCCATGTGGTATCCAAAGATGGCATTCAGGTAGATCTTAAGAAGATAAAGGTGATCACTGAGTGTCTAATACCTAAAAGGATTACAGAAGTGCGAAGTTTTTTGGATTTAGCAGGTTATTACATGAGATTTATAAATGATTTCTCCAAAATTTTCGTGCCTTTGACCAGACTGACCTAGAAGAATGTTAAGTTCATGTTAGTTGCTTAAACATTGTTAACTTCAACTCCAATGCTGACATTACCTTTTGATGGTGATGGATACATGGTGTATTATGTTGCTTCTCGAGTAGGATTGGACTGTGTGCTAATGCAGAATGGTAGAGTGGTTGCTTATGCTTTAAGGCAGTTAAAGAAGTACAAGTAGAATTATCTTACTCACTATTTAGAGATGGCAGCAATTGTATTTGCATTAAAGATTTAGAAGCATTACCTGTATGGTGTCACTTGTGAAATATACATTGACCACAAGAGTTTAAAGTATATCTTTGAGCAAAGGGATTTGTACCTAAGGCAAAGAAGATGGATGAAACATCTGAAGGACTATGATTGTTCAATTCTTTATGATCTGGGCAAGGCAAATATAATAGCAGATGTGTTAAGCAAAAAATCAGCAAGCAGTCTTGCCCATATCATTACTAAAAGGATGCTAATTATTTAGGAGTTGTATGAGCTAATTGATCAGGGTTTATAGTGGAAAGTGACTAAGAAATGTCTTTTAGCTTAGTTTAAAGTACAATTAGTGTACTTGGATAGAGTTAAAGAGGCTCAAAGAAGGGACCCACATCTATAAAGAATCATGTTTGAGGTACAACAGGGTCAATCCATAGTATTTTTGATTGATAGTGAAGGTGTTCTACACTTGGGAACTTAGTTGTGTGTTCCAGACGTTGATGATCTGAGGAAAGAGATCTTGGAAGAGGCATATTTTTTTTACTTACAATATTCATCCAAGTTCCACCAAGATGTATCATAATTTAAAGGATATATACTGGTGGAATGGAATAAAGAAAGATACTGTAGAATTTGTATCCAGGTGTCTCACATGTCAGCAAGTGAAGCTAGAGCATAAGAGGCCCTTAGGATTGTTATAGCCCATGCCTATCCTAGAGTGGATGTGGGATATGATTGCCATGGATTTTGTGACTGGTTTGCCTTAGATGACATGTGGATTTGATGTAATTTGGGTGATAGTTGATAGAAGAGTTATGTTGATCCTATAAGGAAAGATGTTTCCTTTCTAGTTGGAGATTTGGTGTTTCTAAAGGTATCTCCAATGAAAGGAGTTATGAGGTTCTGTAAGAAGGGTAAGTTGGCTCCAAGATACGTTAGACCTTTTAAGAAACAGTCACAAGCTAGAGAAGTGGCCTATAGGTTGGTGTTACCACTTGAATGATCTCAAATCCATCCAATGTCCCATGTGTCTATGCTGAGAAAATATATTCCTGATCCTTCTCACGTACTTTAGCATCAAGCAGTGGAGTTCAATGAAGATCTATCTTACAAGGAGTATCTAGTGGTGATTGTGGATTGTTACGTTTGTCATCTTTGCTCCAGGGGACTTCTGATAGTAAAGGTACTGTGGTGTAACCACACACCATAAGATTGTAAGTGGGAGACAAAATTTGAGATGCAAGCTCCTTATCCTTATTTTTTCATTAATAAACCTTGTATTTCCTTGCTTTTCTTCGAAATTCAAGGATGAATTTCTGTAAAGCGAGAAGATTGTAATAACTTGAAATTTTTTATTAATTTATACAAACAAATTTTGAGATTTGCAGTGTTATTAATTATTTTTATCTTATGTTGTTATTATTTTATTTTATTGAATTGTTATATCTAATTATCAAATTTTAAAAATTTATTTTGGGACACTAGTATGTACTATATTATTATTTGAATTTATAGAACTTTAACTTAAATGTATTTTATATCATATAGTGTTATGTGTATTTATTTAAAGTTATGTGTGTATGTGTATTATATGGGTATGTATGTATATATATATATATATATATATATATATATATATATATATATATATATATATATATATATATATATATATATATATATATATATATATATATATATATGTATGTATGTATATTTTTTATTTGTGTGATAGTTGATTATTTACTAAAGTGTGTGGTTGAGCAATTTTTTGTATTATTATTATTATTATTATTATTATTATTATTATTATTATTATTATTATTATATAAAAGCTTATGTTCAGTCAATATGCAAGCCCATTTCCTTCTTTCCCATCTCTTTTTCCAGTTTCTTTTTTGCTTCATCTCCCGGTGTTTTTGTCCTACCTGGATCAGACCATCACCACTACCATTTTCACCACCATCAGCTTGCTTCTTCCCCTTCTTGCTATTTGAACCGAAGCCACTACCATCCAGGCCTTCCTTCTCCTTCACGCGAGGGACAATAGCACCTCCTTCCAGTCCTCTATCGCTTGACACCAGCTCCTTTGCCTCCTACAACCACTGATGACAGTAGCAACTCGAACTTCTAATGACAATAACTCCTTCGGCAGCTCCTTCTTCCTTTGTTATTAGCTCCCATTCTCGGTGGAGACAATAGGTTAGTTATTAGTTAAAGTTTCTTGGTTGCTTTCTTGATTTATCTAGGTTGATTATTACTTGATTTTGTTAGTTAATTAAGTGTTTTACATGATTTATGGTTGATTTTAATTTTTGGTTAATTAATATAATAGTTGTTTAATTTTTAATATTAGGGTAATTTTTTGGTTGATTCATGTGTATTTTAGTTGATCTATATTTTTTGTTATATAGTATATATCTCGTAAAATTTTATTGGTATTATTCTGAAGCTTTTTTTTATTTTAAATTCATTTTAATTATGGGGGATATAAAAACAATTTATGTTAATTAATTTTGTATTTATGATGTTTTGTATAATTAATTTTAGGTACTTTAAGTATTATGTATATTTTTTTAATTTAATTTTTTTGAATTCAGAAATTAATTATATTTATATAAATTATGAAAATGGTTAATTTGAATATTTAATATCTGATTAAATTTTATTTTGAGGTTAATATGTAATTTTGGTTTTATATTAATTTTTTATATTAATATGTGAAATATTAATTTTTGAACTAATTTAAATAGGTTAAATATAAATTAGGTTTTATAAATGGAACTTATTCCAGAGAAAATATTTAATGGGCCTGAATTATATTTTTATGTATATTATTTCTGATTTACTAAACATATGGTATATTTTAGTGATTTAGTTATAATTCATGTTGATTTAATGGTAAAGGCTTGAATTTTAATATTTATGGAAAATAAATTGAACTTCATGATTTAATTATGATTTAACAAAAATGATTTTATTGTTTAATTATTAATTGTGGAGTCTAGATCTCGGTTGGGCATAAAATGCAGTTTGGGAGCCCAACCATAGATATTGAACTATTGTGATGTTTATAAGTGTATTTACTTACAGGATTGACTCTACTTTTATAGAGGGATGTATGTTTTACAAAGGATACTCTACCGAACTTTCGGTAGATTTCTTGTAAAATGTGACATCAGGTCGATCCTAAGTTTTGAATTATAAGTTCACGTCGAGTCTTCCTTAGAAAATTCTAGAAGTTTGGGTTTCTATATTTTTTTATAATCATTTTAATTTTATTTCTTTTAGCCGCCCCTCTAGTTACATCTACTAATCGAGGTCGAACATGATGTAGCAGCGGAGTGCATCCATCTTGTAAGTTAATGTTCGATTTGCATGTTAGGTTTTCAAATTTAATACACAAATTTCTAATGAATTGAATTTAATGAGATTCAAGTCAGTATTCTTCAAATGGTATTGCATGACTTAATTTATAGTTGGTTTATTTTATTTTTATTTATTATAATTTTCCTTGTTTTATTTATCTTCATTTATTTAAAAAAAACTACAATAGAATGGGCTACCTAATGGGTTTCATCACGATCGAGTGTGCACTGATAAAATATTGGGTTGCATTAATTATATTATTGAGGCAGAAGTTCTGGTGATGCTTTGCTCTTGAACACTCTAGTAATATGATATTTAGTTGGATTGATTTATACTAGGGTTGAAGGTTTAGTGATGCTTTGCTCTCAAACACCGCCAGTAAAGTTGGATTATATTTATTATATCACTAAGGCCGGTGGTGTAGTGATGCTTTTCTCTCGGACACCACCACTGATATTGGATTAAGTGACATTACTGCAGCTGTGCATCCTGGTGATGCCTTGCTCTTGGGATCCGACAGCATTGGATATAAGTGAGTCGATTGGCTGTTATAATTGAGGAATAAGGTTCTACTTAGTTTTTATACTATAATGCTTTAGAAGCATTTAAAATTTTTTTCCTCCTTTTGAAAAATGAATTTCTTAAATGTATGTAAAATTATTTGAATAAAATTATAAATATATTATACTTTCATAAAAACTTATTTTAAAGAAGATTTTCAAATCGCATTCATTTCTTTTATTAGCTTACCGAGTGAGATCTGACTCCTCTTAACTTATTTTTTTCAAGAGTTTAGGAGTATTCTATTAGACCTTCTTCCTTATGCCAAGTAGCTTTCTCACAGACTATTTTTCTTTTAAGGCTCACTACGAGTTTCAGTAGCTTTAAGCTTTTCCATTCCCTAGTGCCAGTCATTTTCCCCTTAGGTTTAGGTCTTGACAATAAAATTGTAGAATTAGCTAAACTTTAAAATTAACACAGTTTATACCTAGGGATGATGCACATTGTATGCATTTTTTACATGCAGTTTTATGACTAGTTTGATTTAGGGCTAGATGGATGCTTAATTAGGGCTTAATAAAATTGTGTGTAAATAGAGAATAAGATAATAATTCATAAAGTAACTATAAGTTAACACAAGGCTAAAAGAAGTTAGTATTTTATTCCCAGAATCTCCTGTTATGGTGATAGATTTCTTTTGAAGAATCAAGCACCACCAAAATAATTTGTCCCGGTTATTACCTTGGGTGGTGACTCCTTATCTCCATGCTATGTCTTTGTCACTAGGGTCCTAAGCCAAAACAGTGTCGTGATTGCTAAATTCTTGGATGCATGCAAAACCCCATCTTATACACATGTTCTAACAAAATGTACAATAGCTTAACAAACTGAGCATTTTGAGAGGAATTTTCTTAAAATAAAACCTCTCATTGTTATGATAATTCATATTTCACAAGGTCAGAGCATAACTTAATTGCTCGGTGATCAATTTTGCAAACTAGTGGAATCAGTTAGGTTTTTTTATGGTTGTACACTTAAGAGGTGTTATAAACTAGAAAATTTTAGTCATCTCCAGGATTTGTTTCATCATTGGACATTTTTGGGGGATAATCAGATTTGAGGTTTGACAAGGCTTGTTTTGAAAAATCTTCTCTCAAAACATATAGCTTGTTGAGTTAGTGGTTATTTCATCAGATTAGGGCCTAACTTCGTGAAAAAATAGAAATAGATTTTGATAAAGAAAAAGACTACAAAAACATGTCTAAAAGGCTAAAAAATCTCTAAAAGTGATCCCAAAATAGTTAAAAACAACTCAAGGATCAACGCGCATCGCTTAGAAGTGTGTGCATATCCATAAATACTTCTAAGTGTCATGCACTAAGATTAAAATGAAATAAGATAAAAGAAACTTTGGAAATGCATTCAGAAGGCCTAAAAACCAACCTTAAAATAGCCTAGAAAAGCATTGAGTCATGTGCACATCACGCACGAGTGTGTATCACGCATGAGTGCATGCATGTCCACTCAATAAGCATACTTTGGGTGGCTGTGAGCTCTGTTATAGGAATGCTTCCATAACCATGCACACACATAACCTTTTCTCAAACTTTGCACTCTAAATAAAGGTCTCCACTCCTCATTTTGACAACAATAACACAGAAAAAACAACCCACACACTCAAAATTTTATTTATTTGATGATGCTGTAAACCCATTTCCACACATTTTTAGCTCTCCCACTGTGTTTTTCTTAGGTTATTAGTTCTCCTTTCCACCAAACCTAGCATCATCTTTGTCAAAGCATGCTTCAAAGGTATACAAATTTGCATTCTATATTTCATTTTAAACCTCTCAAGTAGGAAAGCTTGATAATCCCTCGAAGCTAAAGCTTTAAAACTCATACAAGCTTAGTCGAATATAAGAACCACACAATCATTTTAGCATGTTTATTTTATCATATTGTATTTTATTTTATTATCAGTAGCATTTTTGAAATTTACTATTCTTGCATGTTGAGATTGGCAATTTGCATACTATATGAATAACATATACTTTGTTTTACTCATTTCATATCATCATTTTGCATCCTCTAGTTTTAAAATGTAAAATCACATCATACGCAACCATAATGTGAAAAGTTTGCATTTTAAACTAGGGCCACCTTGCTCTCGGTCCAATGATATCATCATACATCCCTTATATTGCCATCGCACATTATTATAGCATAATGATCACTATAAACATGCATGATTATGTACATTTTGCTTACTCTTTCAATTGATTGAGTGTCCATTGTTTATTTCGTTATTTGCACAATTAAGCAAGCTATATGTATAGTTATGCTAATCTTGTAGATTCATTTTATTTAAGCTTGATTTATATTTCTACAATCTCTTTTCCTTTTATATGTATTTTGTTATTAAAGCAATTTAACAATGATATTTCAGCTTTATTATCTTTCATTATCTGATGTATTGTGTGAATACAATATAAACTATCATTACTGAAACTAGGTTGTTATAATAGCTATACATTGAATATCATATAATGAGAAATAGTCATAAAGTAGATGTCATCTCCTGAACTCAAAAATTTCTACTGAGTGACATGATGTTGCCCCTTTATTTTCCCAATTTTCTAAAAAATTAGGTGGCAACTCTACAAAATAAAAAAGCTTCTCATTCCTCATAAGACTAATCATTTGTCCCTATTTGGTAAAGTTACCATGACTCTCAGAAGTAAAACACAATATCAAAATAGTCAAATGAGGTTGCTCATAATGGAAACTCCACGTGGGACTTCTAAGTAAGACAAATCAACTTGAAAAATGACTATTTCTCATTATGCAATACTTAATTGCACCACACATCACATGTGCACCACTGGGCCCTATCACCCGACAGTGATGGAAACTGATCTACTATAGTTCCACTAGAGCATAGGGTGACTGATTTGCATTTTTCATCTTTAGCCTTTACTTGTTGTATTGCTGGGCTCATTTGACCAAAGTCTTTAACCCATCTTCTAAAATGGGTGACCTGAATTATCAAAAGAATGCTAGACTAATGACCGAAGTTCGTAACCCTAGTCATATGGGGGCATTCTTACAAAAGGAACCCTTTTCCTTTTACCCTAACTCAGATTATATAAATAAACCAGTAGTAACTTCCACTAAGATTCCACTAAGCTTTGCATGCTATCCCTATCCTATTGCTATCTGTTTGACATGATATTTACAATTGATATGACTCTCCTAGTGTCTATTATTAAACAACATCATAACTTCAGCTTTTGTAGAATGCTCATGCTTAAGTCCACATGATTCCTATCTACTTCATGCGAGCCTGAAGCATGATAAATGATAAGAATCATGTAACTCAGCATGAATATTCTATGTAAACTAGAAAATAATGATGTCTATCAATGATGAAACCTATGAGATGTCACCCCATTTATTCTTATCATATCAAAGGAATGAGTTAGGAATTCAATTAGATTATGGACCTTCATATCAACAAAATCAAACCATAAACTATCGAATGATAATTTTGAATATCAATATGGGGGTAAGAACTTGGACCCCTTTTGATTAACCTTGGTCCTATGAATACAAGCACATTTGGGCTCTAGATATCAATTGAGGCCAATAATTGACCCTCATATTGACATTATATGAGTACCTCAAGTAGATTTGAGTATCATTCATTAAGTTATCTTTTGGTTCTAATAAACATAACTAAAAAAAACCGAGTTCTGAGACTAGAACCATAGTCCTATAATGACTATAGATTCAAAAACCCAATTTCAATCAAGGACGTGGCACTCAAATATCTATTTGGCACAATCTTCCTACTCATCATTACTTGAAACTTATTCCTATGCCCATGCCTAAATTGAATTTGAGAGGGGAAAGGTTTTACCATTTGTTCCTCATTAGCACCATATGGATTATTGGAAGTCCCACCATGTCTTGCTCTTTTAGAAGGATTAGTTTGCTTCCTTGCTATGCCCTTCCTCCTTTGATCTTTCTCCATAAGAATTCCTTAAAAAGAACTGAGAGAATATATAGAGTGGAGAATAGTGTAGGAAATGGTGTAGAGAATGATTTTGTAGAGAGGAGGTGAGTGTTTATATAGAGAGTGGGATGATGGGGAATTGTGTCAAATTTAATAAGGAATTGAAAAGGCGGTCAAGGGTTAGGTTTTCTAGAACTTGGGAAGTGGAAAAGTGGTCAAAATTGGAGTCCCTAGGGTTTTAGGGAATTATGGAGTTTTGGGAAGTAGAAAAGTCCACTTAAAACAAAATTCACGTCTTTTCAAAAAATTAGGTTTGTCTCATCACACGGCCATGCATGAAATGTGCACAGTTGTATGTCGAGTGGGTGCACAACTATGTGCCAAATATGCATGGCCGTGTGACCTAATTGTCCAAAAGTGGCGATGTAAGACGCGCTGCCATGTATGAAATGCACACAGTCATGTGACTTGTACATGCAAACTTCATAAATTTGCTAAATTAAAAAATTCAACACACATAGACAAGTAATGCATCATAAATTTAACTGACAAATCACTTGAATCCAAATTCTAATAAACATTTAATGCACAAGACCTCTTCTAGAGCTCCAACCTTTCTTTCATTCCCTGAAATGCACAAGAAACAATCATAAAGAATAGAATAAACTTGCAAAAAGATAAAAGAAATAGCCAAAAAATAAAAAAATAAAAAAAAATAGAAACATAAATAAAAATAGTCTTCGTTGAGCCCCCAAGAAGTGCTCTTTTAATGGTCAATGAGCTAGACCATCAAATTGATTATCCAACTGATTCCTTCAAGTATGAAACTTGATGGAACTCAAATGTGCTTCCATGGTATAGCTTTAGCCTTTGCTCATTCACTTTGAATGTGTCTCCTCTTGTATTGCTCAATTCCACAGCTCCATGTGGAAATGAATGAGTTACTGTATATGGTCCTGTCCATCTACTTTTTAACTTTGTAGGAAACAATTCGAGTTATGAGTTGAACAACAAAACTTGATCACCTTCCTTAAACTACTTAATTTTTACTCTTGCATCATGCCATCTCTTAGTACGTTCTTTATAAATCCTTGAATTTTCATAAGTAGCTTCTCTTATCTTTTCAAGTTCATTCAACTATAACATTCTTGTTGTAAAAGTGAGTTCCCCCATCACTTATGATGACTTGAGGCATTCCAAATCGAGAGAATAGCTTCTTTAAGAACATGCAAACAACCCTTCCATCATTGACTGTGCACGCCTGAGTTTCCACACACTTGGAAACATAATCCACACAAACAAGAATATACCTGTTACCATCTAATGATGGAAATGGTCCCATGAAATCAATGCCCCAAATATCAATAATTTCCACCTCTAAAATTCTATATTGGAGCATTTCATCCTTCTTTGAAATGTTTCCACTCCTTTGGCATCCATCAGAATGCATCATAAAATCTCTAGCATTTTGAAAGATTGACAACCAATAGAACCATGTTTCAAGAACCTTAGTAACTATTATTATGGTCCATAATGTCCACTATTGACCCTCCCATGACAGTGTTGTAAGATTTCTCCTACTTCCTCGTTTGTTACACATCTCCTCACCATGTCATCGTTGTATAGTTTCCACAAAAATGGCTTATCTGAAATGTAGAACTTAGCATCATGAATCAACTTTTCTTTTTTACTGAGGAGTGAACTCTTTTGGAATTTCACCCACTGATAAAAAATTTGCTATATTAGCAAACCAAAGACACCTATAAATCCTATAATGAAAAGCATTTTGTCAAGGAATATCTCCTTGATAGGCTCTTGCTTATCACTTTCCTCTTGTTCCAACTCCAACCTCAAAAGATGATCAACTACTACACTTTCAGCTCCTTTCTTGTCTTTGATCTCAATATCAAAAACTTGCAATAGAAGTACCCATCTTATGAGCCTTGGTTTTGAATCCTTTTTATTCATTAAATTCTTCAATGCTGCATGATCTATGTATACAATTGCCTTAGATCCAAGGAGGTACGATATGAACTTGTTAAAAGCAAATATAACAGCTAGCATCTCCTTTTCTATAGTGGCATAATTCAATTGAGTATCTATCAATGTTTAGCTCGCATAATAGATCACATGCAAGATATTCTTCTTTCTTTAGCCAAGAATGACTCCTATTACATGATCACTGGCATCACACATCAGCTTGAATGGTAGGCTCCAATTTGGTACCATCACTATAGGAGCAAAAACAAGTGCTTGTTTCAACCTGTTAAAAGACAATTTGCAATCATCAGTAAAATCAAAAGGTGAATCTTTTTCAAGTAACTTACAAAGGGGTTTTGAGATTTTTGAGAAATCCTTGATAAATCGCCTATAGAAGCTTGCATGACCAAGAAAACTCCTAACTCCTTCAAGATTTGTCGGGTACTATAGCTTCTTAATTGCCTCTACCTTTGCTTTATCAACCTGAATGCCTTGAGCTAAAATCTTCTGTCCCAGTACAATACCTTCATCTACCATGAAATGGCACTTTTCCCAATTCAGCACCAAATTTGTTTCCTCACAACATGCTAGAACTTGCTCTAAATTGCTCAGACATTATTCAAATGAATTTCCATAGATGGAAAAATCATCCATGAAAACATCCATGATCTCTTCCACTAAATATGCAAATATAACCATCATACATCTTTGAAAAGTTGCAGGAGCATTACATAACCCAAATGGCATCCTCCTGTATGCAAATGTGCCATAAGGACATGTAAAGGTGGTCTTCGCTTGACTTCTAGAGCTATTGAAATTTGATTACAGCCTGAGTAACCATCCAGGAAGTAGTAAAAAGCATGTCCCACTATCGACTTCAATATTTGATTAATAAAGGGTAGTGGGAAATGGTCTTTCCTTGTGGATGAATTTAGTTTCCTATAATCAATGCACACTCTCCATCCATTCACAACTCTTATAGGAATGAACTCTCCTTCTATATTTTACACAATTGTTATTCCCCCTTCTTTGGCACACACTAAATTGGGCTAACCCAAGCACTATTAGAGATTGGATAAATAATTCCTGCATCTAGTAGTTTAACCACTTCTTTCTTCACCACCTCTTGCATGTTCAGGTTGAGCCTCCTCTACCTTTTAATGGTTGGCTTGTGTCCACCCTCCATCAAAATCTTATGCATGCAATAAGAGGGACTTATTCCTCTTATATCCAAAATCTGCCAACCGATTGCCTTTTTCTTTCTCTTCAGCACGTTCACCAATAAATCCTCTTCCTCTTTGCTAAGTTTATAAGATATAATCACAAGTAAAGTTTGGTCATCACTAAGAAAAGCGTACCTTAAATATTGAGGTAATGGCTTCAAGTCTAGTTTTGGTGGTTTTATGATTGAGGGTGGTGTGGGTTCAGAGTTTGGTATTTGTATGTGTGGTTGGTACGATATATAAGAGTCACTTCTTCTTGAGAAGATTGTACTTGTAAGCACTTCTCAATATTCTCAACTTCTAAAGACCGTGCCAACCTTCGTCGTTGGACTTCATTCACACATTCATCAATGACTTCAACTCACATGCAAAAATCTTCGTCATATGGATATTTCATAGTTTCATAGATATTAAACTTATAGCTCTCATCCCCCACTCTTAATGTGAGAGTTCCATCATAGACGTCAATTATTGCTCTAGCAGTGTAAAGGAATGGCATACCAAGGATTAGTGGAACCTCCTCGTCTTCTTTAAAGTTAATGACTACAAATCTACTAGAAAAATAAAATTTTCCAGTCCTTACTAACACATCTTCCACTATCCCTTCTAGTTCCTTTACTATCCTATGTACAAGTTGTAATCAAATGGTTGTAGGTTTTGCTTCTCCTAATCCCAATCTGTAAATAGATAAAGGAATAAGATTAATTGAAGCTCCAGAATCACATAAAGCTCTTTGAAAATTTAAATTTCCTATAGAACAAGGAATAGTGAGACTCCCTGGATGCTTCCTTTTTAATGGAAGTTTCTTTAATATGATAGCACTACACTCTTTTGTGAGTGTGATGGTCTCACATTATTATAGCCTTTTTTTTATTGGAAATCAACTCCCTGAGAAATTTATCATACTTAGGCATTTAGCAAATTTAGCAAATTATTGATCATGCTCTTGTTCCTTCAATCTTTGAGGGTATGGAAATGGAGGTTTATAAGGTTTCACTAGTTATGGTGTAGGTTTCTCTACTACTCGTTCCATATTGTTGTTATCATCTTATAGCTTCTCCTCTGTTTACACTTCAACCCATTCATCCTCTTGCTCTTTCTCCTCTTCCTTCTTCTTTTCCTACTCATATTCTATTATTGGTTTTGGGATTTGGATCTCTGTTCCACTTCTTAAGGTGATAGCCTTCAATTGTTCTTTTGGATTCTTCTCAGTGTTGCTTGGCAAAGAACGTTGATTCATCGTTGACAAAGAATTTGCCAACTACCCCATTTTCACCTCTAAATTATGAATAGAGGAAGAGTGGTTCTGGACATTTGCTCAAATCTGCCTTCCAACCTCTTTGTAGCTTCATCTTGTTGATTCATTTTTGTGGACAACACATCCATGAACTTCTCCTAAAAGATGAATTTTTTTCTTGATGGTAATTTGGTTGCTGGTGTTGTACATTATGCCCTACAAAACCAAGTGGTGCTTGTGGCCTCTATTGGTTGTTCCCTTGATTACTCCAAGAGAAATTAAGATGATTTCTCCAATATATATTATAGGTGTTGCCATGAACTTGGTTCTGCTGTCCTTTAAAGTTTTTCACAAAGTTTACATTGTCCATGGACAAGCTTTGAATCATCTAACACTCTGTAGTTTGATGACTACCCTGACATAATTCATAGGAGGAAGACAAGTTAGATATGGCATTGATATTCATTTTATCCATTCTTTTAGATAAAGCATCCATCTTTACATTTAACATCATCAAACTATCAACTTCAATTGCTCCCCCTTTCTTTGGAATAGCTCTCTCACTGGACCATAGGCTTTGGATTAGCCATTTCTTCAAAAAGCTCTAAGGTATCTTTTGGTGTCTTAAACATGATAGTTCCTCCTACTAATGCATCTATGTTTGCTCTCACTATGGGATTGACACCCTTGTAAAAAGATTATGCCAAATCCTATGAAGGAATAAGTTGTGGTGGACATTGTCGCTAAAGATCCTTGAATCTATCCCAGCACTCATAAAAACTTTCATCATCTCTTTGATAGAATGAGTTTATTTCATTTCTACTTTTGAGTACTTTAGGTGGTGGAAAGTACTTATTGAAAAAGGTTGTATAAAGCTCATGCCATGTGTTTATGGAGTTAGGTGCCAAGCTAATGAACCATCTTTTTGCTCTATTCTTTAATGAAAATGGAAAAAAGATGAGCCTGATTACTTCTGGTTGTACTCCATTCATCTTAAATGCCAAACAATACTCCAAAAATCTTATCATGTGACCAATTGGATCCTCATATGGTAAGCCACTAAGCTGTGAGTTTTGAGTCATTTAGATCATGGTGGGTTTGATTTCAAAGTTGTTTGCAGTAATCGTCGGCCTCACAATTAGAGTTTGGTCTCCTTAGACATTGGGACTCACAAAGTCCCTTATAGTTCTGTGGGCAACATGCCCATTTTGGCCATCTTGCCCATTGTGTGCTTCCTTACTCCCAAGAGGTAGGTTTCTTTCATCTTCCCCTCCGTTAATCCTATCTTTATTCTTTCTTCTCATTTTGTGAATAGTTTTTTCAATCTCTAAATCAAGTGGTATTAACTGGACTCCTTGTCTACTTGCACCACGTGTTGTGTGCAAGCAACAATAAGAGTTCCTGTAAAACCAAAAAAGCAAAACAAAAATTAAAGTAAAAAATAATGTCTAAATCAAACAACATAAAATTCTCAACAATATCAATTTGGCAATCCCTAGCAATGGCGCCAAAAACTTGATTGGATTTTTATAAGTATACCAATTTGTATAATTAGTAATTAAATATCGATCCCACAGAGATTGCAGATTGACTACAGTGATACTAGTTGTGTTTGTTTGTTTAAACAACGAGAAAGGCTATTTTGAATTAAACTAAAAATTAAACTAAAAAAAAACACAGAAAATCATAATTAAATAACAATCACTTTAGAGAGCTAGGGTTCTTATTACCAATTCAACCTTTACTTAAAATCAATTTACTACTAAGCCATACCTAACCTTAATCCAATTTGAGGGGTTCCTAAGAATCATAGTCTTTCTTCCTAAGACAACCCTATGATTAACCAAGTAAATTGACATTCTTAGATTTAAATCTCTCACTTACTAAGTGTTCAGTTAACCCATTTTAAGCACCAACCCTTAATCAATATTAGTTCCTTAAGTGTTTCTCAACTAAGAAAGCATCTAATAGGTTATTATTTAAATCCAATACAACCTATCTCTCGATCAAGTTCTATTGTGTATATTCAATTAAAGGGTGATCAATCCTAAGAAGACATTAAGTTGAACAACAACTAAAGGATCTAGATTATTGGCTTGGGTTTAATTGTGATTAGCCCATGGTTGAATTGAAATAAGAACCCTAACTAATAATTTAGCTACTTATGTTAATTGTAAGAGATAAAGAAGAAGAATAAAAGAAAACAGACATCATCATTAAATCAAAATTAAGAATGAATAAACACAATTGAATAAAATAAACCCCCTATTCAATAGGAAGCTTAATGTTCTTCAATTCCAATTCTCAAATCTTCCAAATTAACATAAGTAAGAAAAATGCTATTTTTCCCAACTGCTCTTAAAAAAATGTATATCAAAAAGTGATGAATAATAATCTCCTTCTCTCATTGTTTCTGGTGGCTACCCCCTTATAAAACCCTAATTATCAGTCATAGGGTTACAACCATGCGAAATCTCCATCTTGTCCCTCATTTGTCAGTAATTAAATTCGACTTTGAATTTTTCAATCATCAGGTCACACAACCGTGTGCATTTTGCACATGGCCATGCACATCCCTTCTTCAGTATTATTGCATATTGACCTCCATTACTTTTTGGGCTCACTTCAAGTGCTCACGGCTCCCATATAACCTTCCTCTATTCTTCTTTAACTTCGATAAATACATAAAAATCAACAAAAAATAAACCAACTAATACATAAAAATAAATAAACACACATGACATGCAGTAAGTACTCAACTAAATAAAAACTAAATAAAAGAAACACAAACTTAACTGAAATTGCATTTTTCCTAACACAAAGACTACTTAATGAAATGCATTTTTCACACTCATCAATAAGTTAAAGCAAATCTAAGTATGTAAAAGAAAGAGCCGCTTATAAAGCAACACAACAAGGGTTACACAATATAGCAAGAGCTATAACAACAAGAATATAGCAAGGGCTGTAATTTAAAAGTATATAATATGCATTAATGGTAACATCAACAATCAATAGTAAGGAAAAAAAGAAAACATCAAACCCAACAAATCGACAAGTGCCACCACCCCTACATTGGAGAGTACCCCCTTCCTTCTCTTTCTAATACTTGCATATGCATATGAATTCATACATTAAAAATAAAACAAAAATAATAGTAACTCATTTCATGAATTGCATATATTAGAGCCGAGTGAGCTGATTGCCTACCACCTAGATGGACAAAGAATAAGCAAGACAAAACCTATAAAAGAAATCGATTAACAAAATAAATTATGGTTATCAAGACATCTTTCGAAGAGGCTTGTGATCTCAAGACCATACTCACCTACTCCAATACTTGAAAATGAGCAAGAGTATCAAAAGAGATCCTCTTACAATATTCAAGTTGAGTAATGTGAGAATGGTAGGAAATACTAAAAGAGGAGTCACAACAAGAAAATAATTGTAGGAAAAGTAAAGTAATCAAAATCTTTGCACACTCCAATGCTAAAAAAAAGTGGAGTACAAGTATCCTAAAGGACCTTTTGGCAGTATCCATGTTGAGTAATATGAGAAAGGCAGGGGATACCAGAGAGAGAAAATCCCTAGAATAAATAAATAAATAATGTATGGTAAGCTATCACTTTCCTACTCAAAAGCCTCTTGATAATCAAAATTTATTCTATTCATCTACATTCTTTAAGTTTCATCTCACTACATTCTTCAAAAATTCACTTAGGAAGCTTGTTGTCCACTTAGTAACACAAATAGTCTATACCACAAGTTGTGAATCTTGTCTTCTAATTGATGAGACTGACATTAAACCAATATTACCATAGCTGAGATAGCTTAAACACTATAATAGATACAACTCTTAACATTAATGAATCAATTTCAAGAATTTAGGAATAGAAGCATTCAACTAACCATGACTAATTCAATGCATAAATTTAGAAAGTTTGTAAATATACTTCATAAATAAGCTTGAAATGCATACTCTTCATAATTTCACATATGCCTTCTTAGGAATTTAAGATGTAACTAGCCAATAAATCTCCAAAAGTCCTTATCACTAATTAAGATCAAGAAACGCCTATAAGAAGAATCTATAAAAGAAAGACTTTAAGCTGCAACCAACCAAAAAAAATCCAAGAGTCAACATTACTTATTAAGATCGATAAGCAGTACCAACCAAGCAAAAAAGGGTAAAAAATAATAAAATAAAATAAACATTACATTTTGCACCTTATGTACTAATAACACAATGACTAATGACATCATTACTACATCATTATTACTAAGAAGCATTTGTGCATTTGTATCTACTTAGTTGCGTTTTTATCTACTTAGAAGTATTTTTATTTGTTTAGCAGCACTATCATTTACTTAATAGCATTTTCATATGTTTATTAGCATTTTTATCTACTTAGTAGCTTTTTCACATGCTTATTAGCATTTTATCTACTCAGTAGCATTTTGTTATCAGCTTAGTAGCATTTTCATCCATTTAGAAGCATTTTCATTTCATTGGTAGCATTTGTATTTGCTTAGTAGTATTTTCATCTACTTAGTAAGATTTTTTATTTGCTTAGTAGAATCTTTATCTACTTAGTAGCATTTTCATCTATTTAGAAGCATTTTCATCTATTTAGAAGCATTTTTTGCATTACACTTAAGAATGTTATAGTTTTATCTTCATTTGCGTGACTCTAAAGAGGTTATAGTCGCAACATCATTTAAGTGACACCTAAAGTAGTTATAGTTGCATCTTCATTTTTGTGACACCTAAAGAGTTTATAGTTGCATTTATTTTGCTTAATAGCATCATCATTTGTGTAACACCTAAAGAGTTTAAAGTTGCATATGCATTTTTCTTAATAACATCTTCATTTGTGTGACACTTTAAAAGGTTATAGTCGCATCATCTTTTATATGACACTTAAAAATGTTATAGTCGCATCTTCATTTTGTTTAATAGCATCTTGTACCTAGAATACTAAATTTTTATAAAAAAAATTTAATCAGAGGAAATAAATCATATCACTAAAAGGCTTAATTTTTATAGTTTTATTGAGGAATGTCAAATACTCCCACTAAAGCTCCTTTAAAAGATCATATTATATACAACCTATCATTATTGAGTAGAAAAAGGTGCTAATCTTCCCCCTTGATATAAAGCCCTAAATACGAACAAATACACACACAAATGGTATCACCAGTAGTGAGGATCACATTTTGACTTTAAGTAGTGATAATAGTTATAGTGATAATGATCCTCTTCTACATCAGTTATCCTCTCTGTTGGAAAATGTATGTAACTATTTAAGAGATCCATAAAAATAAATGCACCATTCAATAAGGCATTTCATAAATTATTTATGAAGCACAAAAATCTATCGATTAGTTCTACGATGAGTCTGATTCTAGTGTTTATGATGATATGAAAGTTAATAATCCATGGTTTCTCTTCTAGAGATTAATTTATACTACAACTCATACGTTTAACTTATATGTGTTTCACCTTTTTAATTAGTTTTATGTTTTATATAGACTCTATATATAATGTCTATAATGGTGCTATTTTTTTTAGTTCTTTGGATTGTTTTGTATTTAGCCAAATTACCAGCCAATTGTAGAGTGTCTCTTCAATCGTAACTTACTATTGAGCTCATCATGGTATCCTTGCTTTAGTCATAACTTACTATTAAGCTTACCGTGGCAACCTTGCTTTAGTCATAGCTTACTATTGAGCTCACCATAGCAACCTTGCTTCAGTCGTAGCCTACTATTGAGCTAAATTTTGAGCTAGCTTTCTTTATGAGTAATATTTTACCTATGCTTATAATCATACTCAAATAAAATATATTAAATGCTCAAAATTAAGTTTGTTAAGATCAAAATTAAGATTGATTATTACTAAGGTCAAAATTTAGCATATACCATAATCATACATCATTTTATATTATTATGCCATGTTCATACATCATTTTATCATTCTTTTATGCTTGTGTGTATATATTGTCTTTGGATTTGCATGTGGATGTTGATGTATAATATAGTACATAATTCTTAAAAGCACTATACATAAAGTAAGGCTAGCAATGTTGAGCATCCATGTGGTATGGAGATTCCTTGAAAAAAAGCCTAATCCTATTAACATTAACATTTGAACCCAAAGCTTTATCCAATAGGCGAATGCAATTCCAAGCCAAGGATCCGAGTTTGCCTAAGTCCCTAAAATGGATAAGTTCTTGAGTGATACCGAGTGGTGACTCCCTTTTTCTCCTACTTGAGTGAAGGGTTATAAGTGCAATAATGCAATCCATAAGATCTTTTAGTACTCTCCTAACTACCCTCTATTTTCCTACAAAAAGGAAAAAGGGTCTGCGATTGCATGAGAGTCGAGTCAATGCTACTAACATCAACAATAATGACTTTATTAGAGATTGAGATCTTGATCTCAAAGTTTGTACTTTGCTTCCAATTATATATACTATTAAAACCAACTTGCATCATGACACTTACACAAGCATAAGCCTATTAATAACCATGATGATGTCAAATTATAATTCACCATGATTCCACTCGACCCATTACTAATTAGTTTAATATTGTCACCTTTAGCCTTAACTCAATTCAAGAGATACTATTGGGCTCATCTTACCAAAGTTTATAACCCATGTTCTAAAGAGGGGGAGTTTTCTTTTGAGTTTTTAAAAGATGCCAAGCCCCTCTTACCTTAGCCTATAACTCAAGCCTATAATAGAAGGCATCTCACTAAAGGTACATTTGACCTTTTACCTTAACTCACCCTTGTAGTGGCCCTAGAAACTTCCACTAAGATTATACCTTATCTTGCATGTGTTTGCTTGATTTGTGTCTATATGATATATTTGGTTTAAATTGAGTCCTTGGTAATATGTATATCTTATATTGTATTGACTAGAGCAAGTTAACCAAATTTTATATACTCATTTGAACTTGAAAGGTACAAGGGAAACTAGTTAGTCTATCATGTCACATTTGTTACATACTATTTGTTTCTTATGACCCAAAATGGTTTATAGCATTTAGGTCATATGTCATAAACATTATGACTCTTATGCTTATGGCAACTTAACTAATTTTCTAAAACCTCAAGGTTTGAATAGGTATTTCTTGTCTAAAATGTGTAAACTTGAGATATCTTAATAACCTAACCCTAATTGTAGGGATACTAAGTCCGTAAGGTTATTCTAATATCATATGTTTTTGTCAGCTTGAATCTAATCATCGAAGTATAATATATACATATTAGCAGTGGTCCTTTAATATTTTAACCTATAGAGTCTTATGGAGCAATAATTTTGGCCCCTACATATCTAAATAAACTAGTTTAGGACTTGTTAACCTACAATCCAATGTTCATAATAAGTTAATATGTGGTTTATATCTATGATTTTTTTGGATATATAAGGATTAAAATTTTGAGTATGTCATATCATAATAACCAAGTATGGTTATCATAATATCACAGCTCCACTCCAAAGGATTACTTGGATTAATATATTCAAGTACCATGAAACTCTATCAAAATCAAGTCACACATATAAACATAAATCATCCTTATATGTTAATTTTCCTTTTTTGATAGTCATAAGCTAGTTCATCCCCGATGATGTTCTGGTAAGCCTCACCTATGGAAGAAATTGAACAACCTCCTATGTCAAAGAGATAAGGTTTAATGGGATTCTATATGCTTTTATGTTTTATATTTATAACTATTTATATTCCATGGACATTTGCATTTATGCATTCATTCATTCATGAATACATGCATTCATGCATTATCATAATGCATGGATACATGCTAATACATGTATAGTTAATATATGTAATCCCTAAAGTGTCTTAAAACTATAGTTTGGTTGGAGGAGAGAAAAAGGCATATTAGTCAAGTTTGTTGTGGATAGTTCATCACAACTAGTTAGAACATAGTAAATTGACAAGTTGATTAATGAATGAGTGAATAAGTACATTTAGAATAATCTGGGTTAGTTTTTGTAATCTTCTAAGGAAATTGAGAGACTTTCTTATAAGGTAGTGCCACCTCCACCACATCAAATAAAAACTAGTGAAGAGGAAGTTATTATGGTTGATGCTCAACCTTTGATTGATAATCAAATTAAGGCTTGTGAGACTTGGAAAACATAGTCTAAAGGAAAGGTACTAGTTATGACTAATCCAGTTGGTGGGGAAAGGAAAGTAATGATGGAAGAGCATGCTCATATTACTAAACGACTTCAAAGGTTACAAACTTAAATGAAGCAAGCTTCCATGGGTTTTAACATTAATGGGTTGTGTGCATTTAGGAATCTTAATCTCCCACCTAAGTTTAAGATGCTTGAAGTTACTAAATTTTCTATCATTAGTGACTGCCATACCTCAAATTCTAAAAAAAAAAAAGGTTCAATGATGAAATGAATCATCGAAATGACTAAAGTCTGCTAGTTCACAACACCTTTAACGTGTGCAACCCTAAAAACCCTAATCGATTCCACCATGTCCAATATCAATCATCGATCTAATATGTTATGCTCAGACCAGATAAAATATGAACTATTAGAATAATAAGAGACTTATTTTAAGCAATATCCTCTTGGAATTCACAACCTGTTGAGCCATTGTTCCTTTCACCAGACTGGGACCCAACTTTGTGAAAAAATGAAAATTGATTTTAACAAAATAAACTTCAAATATATGTCTAAAAGGCTTCAAAACCTTCAAAAGCGGTCCCGTAATAGTCCAAAACAACCCGAGGAATAATGTGTTGGTTAGAAGTCCGTGTATATCGATGAACACCCCTAGGTGTCACATGCTAAATCGAGGTTGAATTACATAAAAAAATTTAAAAATGTGTCTGGAAGGCCTAAAAACCCTAGGAACCAACCTCAAAAGTGCTTGAAGAGCCTCAAATTGTGCGAGTGTCAAGCAAAAGTGCATGTGACCATGCATGACTGCCCATGGCCATGCACCTAGTGTTAGTGATATGCACTAGGTCAATCATTTGATTATGTATTAACTTTCTTATTTTATTAAAAAAGAGGTATTTCATTATCATTTGATTTTATGATAATTATATGAATGGTTAATTCTTACTAAGGCCATCAAGTATGTGACTTGATAGTAAAACTCTTAGATTAAAATAAGAGTTCTATTCTCATTATCCCTAACCATTTATTAATTATATAAATGTTAAATTATTAAGGCTAGTATGATGTTGACTGATGGTTATGTTTTACTAATCATGAATATGAGATATTAAGTCAACTCATAGGTACATGATGAGAGATCATGCACTGGATTGACCCATTATGAGAATACTGCATAGAATATTGTTATAAGTATTTCTCATCACAGTAATTTTATTTCAGTCCTTTGACCTTGAAATCATCATGGATTTCTGTATAGCTATTTTATGTTTTGACACATTCTAACATTGTCTTTAACCGGACAATTAGATAGGATGTTGTTGGATATGAAATTAGTTATGTGAGGAATGTGAGTGATTTAGAAGGAATTTATCCCTCATTAATATGAGAAATATATCTATGGGCCCCTTGATGAGATAGACTGAAGGAAAATGCATGGCTATGCTGAAATGAATTGATAAAGAGTTATCATTTTTAGTCTACTTGGAATCAAGTCAGAATATTGAACTATATAAGGATGACATTCTATGCCTTATGTTCAATTAAGATATCATCTGATAAAGGGATGATAAAATTCATTGTAATTAGGTTATGTCAGATTATTGACTTCACATGACTTGGGTAGTCATAATATTTTGCTAGAGGCCACTTATGACTTATAGGCCTAAATAGAGATTTAGGCCCACTACCAATGTTATGTGAACCTATAAGGTCACACACTTAGAACAAGCCCAAAACGATTATGGGTTTAATAAGCCCAAAATAAACTCTATGGAAATGAATAATTAAAGTGTTTTATTCATTTATTTAAGATAAATGTTATTTTAAATATATAAATAAATAAGATATTATTTCTGATTTATTTTTAAAACAAAATCAGAATGTAATAAATGGAAATTACCAATTAGGTGTTTGGTAGGTGAAACCCAAATTTGGAGTCTATAAATATGTTATATTCTCTAAGGTTTAATAGTTTTGTTTTTCCCTGCCTCCAAAAATGGTTTTCTCTCTTTCTAGAAAAACAAACATAGAGTTTTGATTTTGTTATTGATTTGTGAGACAATCAAGAAGGTTGCTAGCACACACTCCAATTCATTTTGTGAAAGCTTGTTCGTGTGGATACCTGTAGAGGATGCATCCTTTTGGAGACATCTTGATCCGAAAAACCAAAGCAAAAAGCTCCAGGTAAGGTGTCATCGGTGTGAACCTCCTCTCATCCTTCTAGAAAATCTTGCCTCTTATGCATTTTGGTGAGATTTTTGAAACTTTAGATTTAATCAAGTAGTCGAATTACATGGATCCAGGTTTGGGAACGTGATAAAATTTTAATTTTCCACTACGTTTGCACCATAAAACCCTAACACCTAGTGCGTGATCACGTGCCAAGTGTGTAATCACATGTACTTCACATGGCCATGTGCTCTGTCCTATGGACACACGCATGACCATAAACATGCCCTCCTAAACCTCACATTTTGCACTATAAATAAGGGTTCGAACACCTCATTTTGTGAGGGGAGCATATGAAAAATACAAACATGCTTAAAAATCTATCCATTTAAAGATTTTAGAAACCCACTTCCAAATAGTTTTAGCTCTCCCATACATTTTTCATAGGTTATTAGTTCTCCTTTCCACCAAACCTAGCCTCATCTTTATTAAAGCATGCTTCAAAGGTAGATAAATAGCCTCATTCTACACATTATTTTGAACCTCTCGATGAGGAAATTTAAATAATCTCTCAAAGCTAAAGCTTTAAAACTCATATAAGCTCAATGGAATATGAGGACCACATAATTGTTTCAATATGTTTATTTTATCATACTACATTTTACTTTATTATTGCCGGCATTTTTGAAATTTATTATGCTTGCGTGATAAGACTAGCAATTTGTATGCTATATGAATAAGTTATGCTTTATATTGCTCATCTTATATCATCATTTTGCATCCTCTAGTTTCAAAACATGAAATCACACCATGCATATCAATAACATGAAATGTTCATATTTCATATTAAAGTCATGATGTTCCCAGTCTAATGATGTCATCATGCATCTCTTATATTGTCATCATATATCGTTACAGCATAATAATCACTATAAACATGCATGATTATGTACATTGTGCATACTCTTTCAAATGATTAAGTGTCTATTGCCTATCCCATTATTCATGTTATCAAGTAAGCCACATGTATAATTGTGCTAACCTTGTAGGTTTATTATATCTAAGCTAGACTTACTTTTCCATAAATTTTTTCCTTTTATATATATTTTATTAGGAAATTGATGTAATAATGATATTTTAGCTTTATTGCCTCCTATTATCTTATATATTATGTGAATGACATATAAACAGTCATTATCGAAATTAGGTGTTGTGGTAGCTATACATTAAATATTGTATAATGAGAAATAGTTAAAAATTAGATGTGATCTCTCAAACCTGAAAATCACTACTAGAGGCAATACTCAATTAATGATCTGATGCTGCCTTTTTTCCTAATTTTTTGAAAATTTGGTTCTAACTCCATAAAATCAAAGAGCATCTAGTTCCTCCTGAGACTAATCATTTATCCCTATTCAGTAAAGTTGCCATGTCCCTTAAAAATACAAAATCGTAGATTCTCCCTTTCACTCATCTTGAAGTGAGGGAGGAAAAGGAAAGACCCAGTTGGTCATAGTGGCGACTCCATTAGGGACTCCTAAGTAAGAGAGATCAACTCAAAAATGACTATTTCTCATTATAAAATACTCAATCGTATAGAGCCCTTTACCATTGCATTTGCACTACACATCACACATTAACCAATGGTCCCTAAACCCTTAATATTACTGAATGTAATTGCCACCATGATTCCACTCAAGTCATAGGGAGATTAAGATAGGTATTATCACCTTTAGCCTTTCCTCATCCAATTGTTAGGCTCATCTTACCAGAGTCTATAAACCAAGTCCTAAAGGGGGGCGATCGAGTTATTAAAAGAATGCTAAACTTACTAATTAGAGTTTGTAACTCTACTCATATGGGAGCATTCTTACTAAAGGAACCCTTGGCCTTTCACCCTAACTCAGCCCATGTTAATAACTTAGTAGTAACTTCCACTAGGATCCCACCAAGCTGTCCATGCTATCTTCATCCTAACATTGTTCGTTTGACCTAATGTTCATAAATGACGTGACTCTCCTAGTGTCTATCATTGAATGATGTCATAATGTTAGTTTTGTAGAATGCTTATACTCAGATCCATGTGATTCTCATATACTTTGTGTGAGCCTAAAGCATGACGAATGATAAGAATCATATACCTCAACTTGAATAATCTATGCAAACTAACAAATAATGGCATCCATCAATCATAAGATGTCATCCACTTATTCTTACTAGGTTAAATAAATGGGTTAGGGATTCAACTAGATTATGGAAGAGCATATGGCCATGCCTGTGGGGGCACATGGTTACATGATAGACACATAATGTGCCTTCCCCCTCTTTAGTTTGTGAGGCTTGGGGAGGCTTCTTTCCAATCATCTTTGGCTATTTTTATTTTTTCTTGATTACTTTTGAGTTTTAAGCATTTTTCTGCTCTATTTTTACTTCTATAATTTTCTTTTTCTTTGATTAAGATGTAGTTTCCTAACATTCCTGAGAATCTTGAGGATATCCTTAATGATTTGGATGTCGAGGGTGACTTCATAGAGGTTACTATAGTTGATACAGGGACTTCTACTGTAGGGACTAGTACTGAGGGTCTATCCAACACCCAGGGTTCTCAGTCATCTAAACTCGTTTGAGGAGATCCAATGCCCATAGTTCATAGTCTGGAGACTCATGCTTAGGTTAATCACCAACGCCAAGAAGGTTCTCCTTTATCCTTTATTATTTAAAAGTTATTTGATTGTCTATATTACTGTGTTGTCTGTTAGCTCTTACTGTACTTGCTATGTTTGAGGTTATTATAGCCTTTGTTTGTAGCTTTGTAGCACTTGCTGTAACTATCTGTTAACCTATACTTTTATTGTGGGCATTGATAGTTGATAGCTCTTGCATTATCTCTATAATTTTTTGTTAGCACTTGTCGTAATGTTCTTCTTGGCTTTTACTTTACAAATTTTTAATTGTACAAATATTTAATAGCATACCTATTATTTATAGCCTTGTAGGTCTGTCACTACTTTGTTTGGCAGTGTTAAAAAGTTAACACATTTTATCAGGGTCTCTTGCTATGTGTGAAGTATATAGTTGCCAAAAAGGGCATTGATAGAATTATTACTGCACTATCTTATGACTCATATGCATTGAGTCAGGTCACTATGTATGTGTTGAATAATCAATGTATCAATACGACAAGCACTTTTCATTTACCCATTAGAGAGATGACTATCACTCTTTTTTATTTTTCCACTATCATTGGCTTGAGCTTTTTTTAGGGAGCCTGTTCCTTATAGTGAGGAGGAATGTTCTTCTATGGTGGCAAGCAAGAACCTCACTAAAGTGTTGCTTAGGGTAGTTTCCCTCATAAAGTTTGGTTATCTGCACCTCACCTGCTACACTAAGTTTTTCTCTACTATATGGATAAATTATGATGCTAATCCTGTTTCATCGAAGCAATTGGCCCATTACTTCCTATTCTGCTTTCTTAGTGTGTCATCTTCCTGAATCCTTCAAGTACAGGTAGTTTATAATTGCTCCCTATTTTTAGAGACTTAGACAACCTATTTAGATACAGTTGGGGTACTGTCACCTTTGACCACATGTACTCTAGTTTAGATGCAGCCTATAGAGGTGGCTTGAGGATTTATGGATGCTTTTTTATGCTAGATGTAAGTAAGAGTTCTTATGTATGCATGTTCTTCTGCACTTTGTCCTTTGCTTTTTTTTTACCTTTTGAATTCTAATTTGGAATAACTAAGCTTATGAGTTTGGGGTTCTTCCTCATTCGATTATGGAGCATCTTTCAAAGGATGGTTTTCCTCATTAGTGCTATTGGATTAGGAAGACTGTTGACTTGATCGAGGATTGTGTAGAGGCTCGAGATCATTTGAGTAAGCTATCCCTTAGGTAGGTATGCTTGATTTCATTGTGTTGGTCATTTTATTCCCTAAATACTCTTTTTTAATTTTTTCTTTTTAAGTAGGTCCCCCTTCACTAGTGCGAAATGGGAACACACTAGTTGGTAGAGATGGTGACAATGTGGCAGCTTACAAATAGGTAAGTATTACTACCTAGTCTTCCTAGCAAAGTGTGGTATTTAGGTAAGCAAGTTCATTATTGATAGGATGGTCTATTCATGAGGAGATCCTCATTCCATCTCTTTGTGGCTTGTTCTTGAGTCATGAGCTTAGTGCTGATGAGCTTGCTATTACCATGAGCATCCTAGAGAGTGCAAACTTTCTTTAGCTGATATATTGATTCCAAAGCTGATTGATGCTATGGATAGTGTCTTTATTCCTCTAACCCTACCTCCTCAGCCAGATGAGACTTCTCCTATAGATTCAAGGACTGGGGCATCACATGGATTGTCACGAGTTTCTTTTTCTAATATGATGAGCTTTTATTCCTATTTTGTATAAGTATGTAGTGAACTTTGTTAGTACTAAGCTATAATAGATAAGGTTATGGGGACTTATCTACAGTGATGGGGATCTTATAAAAAAATATCAGGATCCTACTTTGTGGAGGATGAAGACACATTTTGGACTAAGGTGACTACCCACACTAGCGATGTGTCTTCCAGCGGTACCATTCTTAGGGAATCATCGCTAATATTGCTTGGGATGAATATTTTTACTAGAAGAGTTTATTTTTATTTGCATTATAATGGCTATCCTGAGTCAAATGTTTTCCCTCCTAATACTACCCATGTTCATGATTTATTTCATCTTCTTTTTGTTTATTTAACTTAGTGTTTATGTATGACTTATTTGTTTATTTTTTTATAGGTCCACATCTCTGCTACTCAATACTGGTACACTATTGCAGGGAGTGCACAATAACATGTTTTGGAGGTTATAAGTAATCAGAGGGTATGCCTCCTTTATTTTACCTATTTATTTATGCACATATTTTATGTATGTGTGAGTGTATGACATGCTATTTTTATGTATTGCATGCTAAATAGCTCTTTGCTAGTTACGAGTGGGAGAAGGAGTGCATAGCTTATCACGGTTGAATTAGCAAGTTAGAATCATGGCTAGCATCCTTTATGATGGATAGCAAGGAGTCTAGATCGAATGATAGGGGTGCTTCAACAAGATCAATGTTTGCTCTTGATGGCAACAATGACTAAGGTAGTTGTTTTAAGAGTTAGATGTAGGGCTTTTTGTCTTATGGTTTCTTTGTTGTAGTATTTTCTTGAGATCATGGACTTTAGGTGCTATATTTGGGCATCTGTTCCATATGTGTTGTAACATCTATGATGATGAATATAGCTTTTATGCTTCTTGCAGTATATTTGTCATTTTTTATGATGTTTGCCATTGATATTGTCTACCTTTTTATTTTTCCCTCTTTTGCCTAAGGCATCTCCTTTTGGAACTTTTCGTACTTAGCTGGGTTTTCTTTTTTCTTCCCTCTATTGCTTAGAGTTTTTCATTTCAAAGGTTTTTACACCTAGCTGGGTTTTTTAAGGCTTCAACGATAGTGGTTGATCTCGAGGAGAGAGTTCATAAAAGATGGTAAGAATCATAAAATGAAAGAAAATATATAACATGCTCAATGCAATTTGTGATAATTTAAATGTATGGCACTTTTTCAAAGGCTTTTTGTATAAATTGGTAATCATTCTCATTTTTTAGAAATCATTTAAGAAAAGCATAGGTGCATTCATACAAATTTTGAACTTGAGTTTACACCTACCCTTACTAACCTCTCCAGTTTTCTAGTTAAGTATTTTCTCTTTTTCCTTAATATTTGCCTAGGTTGCCCAAGAAGGGTTTTTAGCCTAGTGGGAAGTCCCTAACTTTTGCTTGAGTTTCCATTTTTAGCATTTTAACTCGGTAGGCTCTATTCTTTTATTTTTTTGCTCTAAATGTAGTACTTTTTTAAGTGATATGTATTGGCAATTTCAAATAATTTATTGCCTTTAGAATCCATCATCTTGATTGTTCCATTTGATAAGACATGTTTGACCAAGTACATGCCTTCCTAATTTAGTTTAAATTTCCCTCTAGGATATGGAACATTCTCCTTACTTACTTTAACACCTAGTCTCCTACTTTCACACTATTGTGTTTCACTTTTCTACTAATGGTGTTAGCTAATTGGGCTTGATATAACTGTGTATGGTATAGAGCTTTATGTATTTGATTGTCTATGAGAGTGAGGTTATCATGCCTCTTTTGAGCCCATTGCACTTCCAATAATTCATATTCAATTGACCTATAGAGACTTGATTTTTATTTCAACTAGGAGTACTACTTATGACTCGTACACTAGTGAGAAAAGAGTTGCTCATGTTGAAGTTTTGATTATTATTCAATACCCCTATAAGGCATATGCTAATCTATATGCCCAATCACAATGAGTCTGAATCATTTTTTTATAAAATCATTTTAATGTTCTTGTTTAAAACTTTGACAGCCATATTTTCTTATGGTCGATAAGGAGAAGATTTATGATGTTACACCTTATAAATCCTTATTAGTTCTCTAAAATCCCCATGGAATTGAACATTGTTGTCATAGATTATGTAGTGGGAATCCTTTATCGATAAAACATATTTTCTTTTTATGAATTTAGCTACTTTTTGGCTCCTATCCTTGCGAATGATTCCACTTTAGCCCACTTTGTGAAGTACTCTACTACCACTAAGATGAACCTATGTCCATTCAACTTTATTAGGTAGATTTTTCTAATTATATCTAATTCCCATACTAAGAAGGATCATGGAGAAAGATGTAGTATAATTCTATTAGAGGAAGGTTATTGACATCCCTATGAATTTGACACTTATAGCATTCCCTTATAAATTTGATACAATCTTCTATCATTTTCATCCAAAAGAACCATTGTCTAATTAGCTTATTAGCTAGGATTACTTCATCATTTATGGACCATAAAAACCTTTGTGTACTTCATACATTGCTATGGTAGCCTCGGTTTCATTTAGACTTC
The DNA here is from genome assembly GCA_947683625.1 of Mallotus nudiflorus. Taxonomy (NCBI): domain Eukaryota; kingdom Viridiplantae; phylum Streptophyta; class Magnoliopsida; order Malpighiales; family Euphorbiaceae; genus Mallotus; species Mallotus nudiflorus. The sequence continues at coordinate 709,833 of CANTUR010000492.1, forward strand.
ATAGTTGTAACCCATATGAAAATCTATTGTATAACACACCTTGGTGAGATGTAAATTTGAATGCCAATCATTATATGACTACTTTATCTTTTTCACTCGATTGATCGAGATAAGCTCATTCCTTCAAATATCTCTTGATGTTATAAAACTAGAGTTCTCAATTTTTTTAATCTTTGCTATTATGTAGTTCTCAATAAGATTTTCTTGATCCAAGTAGGATTAAAGGATTTATAGGAATTTTGGGTGGTCCTTTATACACTAATGCTACGGAAGCAAGTGCATCTACCATATGATTATGGTTTCTAAGGAGATGGATGAATCTACATTTCTAGAAGGACATGGTAAGAAACATTAAGTGATACAAATAAGGTTTTAAGTCCTTCAATTCCAATTCTTCTATGGCATGATTGATTACTAGCATGGAATCTCTAAAGATTTCAACCACTGTAACATCCAAGGCTATAAGTGCTTCTATTATGAGCGTGTATGCCTCCTATTCTGCTTTATTATTCATGACCCTAAATTCTAGTTTCTTGGCCATCGGTACTACATTACCTTATAGGGAATGTTGTATGATCTCAACTCCTATGCCAAATCGGTTAATTACTACAGCAAAATACATTTGCCATCCTTGAATCTCAATGGCTGAACTGAGGTTATCCAAGAAGTCTAGTTGGATTTCTTCTAAATATGGAATGGGGTTGAGAGCTAAAAATTCAACCACCTCTTCCCTTTATTACTTTCTTAGTCAGATACTGTACATCATGTTTTGTCAATAACACAAACAACTTGGAAAGTTTTCCTACCAGAGAGGGAGCTTCATAGATGTATTTCATCGGATCCATTTTTGAAATAGCCTAAATTTTGTAGGACTGAAAGTAATGCCTGAGTTTCTTCATTGCCCATACCATTGCTAGGCATATCTATTTGACTTGACTATACCTTTCCTCATATGGCAACATCTTCTTACTTAAGTAGTAAACTGCATGTTCTGCTTTTGTTTGTCCCTCTTGGGATAACATTGCACTAATTGCATTTCCTTCGATGGCTAGATACATGGTTAAAGGTATCCTTAATTTAGGCAACTTTAAGACTGGTGGGTTAGCTAGGTAGCTTTTAATCTTATCGAATGCTAACTAACATTATTCATTCCACTAAACTAGCTAATCTTTTCAGAGTAGCTTAAAGATTGGTTTACATACTACTATCAACTTAGCAATTAATCTACTAATGAATTGCAGTTTCCTCAAAAACCCTCTGATTTCTTTTTCTATTTTGGCACTAGCATCTTATTGACTACTTTTGATTTATTTTGATCTATTTTAGTTCCATTCTAACTAACAACATACCCCAACATCTTTCTTGAAGTGACCTCGAACATCCATTTCTTCATATTAAGCCTAAGGTTGTACTTTTTGACTCTTTTGAGGAACTTTTCAAGATTAAATTGGTGTTCTTCCCATGTCTTTGACTTGATCATAATGCCATCGATAAATAATTCCACTTTTTTATGTACCATGTCATGGAAAATAATAGTTGCCATTCTCTACTAAGTTGCTTCTGCATACTTTAAACCCAAAGGCATTACTCTATAGCAATAAGTGCCATATTCTATTATGAAAGATCTCTTTGTTTTATTAACAATGGCCATTAGGATATGATTCTACCCAAAGAATCCATCCACGAAGGAGTACATTACATATGCAGCAACATTGTCAACCAATGTTTCTTTATTAATTAGTGGGAAATCATCTTTTGAGCATGCCTTATTCAAATCTCCATAATTGATATAGATTCTAGCCCTTTCATCTTTCTTTTCTACTAGCACCACATTCACTAACCATTCCAGATAGCCTACTACCTATAAGAATTTTTCTTTAATATACTTCTTGATGTCTTATTTAACCAGTTAGGCCCATTCTAGTTTGAATCCTCTCTTTTCTGTTTGATTGGTTTGCACCCATCCTTGCTAGGAATGAAGTGTTGAGCAATGTCTTTATTAAAACCAAGCTTACCGTCATACATCTAAGTAAATACTTTTCAATATTTTATTAATATTTTTTCAATTTCTCTCTTCTCTTTAAGGGTAACATCTTCTAAAATATGCATAATGCATGTTTTAGATTATGCGCCAGTGTTAAATGATTTAGTGCATATGGAAATGAATGTAAAAAATGCTAATGTTTTTATCAATGTAATGCACACTACCATCAGGAAAGACATAAGAAAAGTTAGCAAAATCATATTTCATTGCATTAACTTTAGAGTTCATTTCATCATCAGTCTTAAACAAAGAAAAAATTACAGAGATCATTATCAACAGTGTCTTTAAAAAGGATATCATTGATGCTTGATTTGAGGATGGTAGTAGATTAAGCATAATTGAGAGTCTCATTCTCAAATTTTAGCTCCATATTTTTCATCAACACATTGATGTCAGTTTTAGTGACTATATCTAGTAAGTGTTTCCCTTTGAGAGTGTCATTCAAGATCTTGAATCTCGATTTCTCTATTCCATTACTTACCTAATTCTCTGCTTGTCCTTGGTAGACTTAGGATGAGCTTTTAGCCATAAAAGAGATTGACTTCTTAGTCCTAGTATCTTTTTTAGGATCATACCCTATACCATGTCTATTGGTTTGTCCTTGAAAGTCAGGGAATTCTATGACTCTGATATATCTTCCTCCTAATCTTATTCTACGTAGATATTGCATCTTCCTTATTGTCGAAGTGACTTTGGGATCAATATGATTATTATTGATTATGAAGACCCAAAATCTTAGTGAGGCCACATTTAGGTAAGCAATAATGCTGTTTGTTTCAGCAAGGATGGTAATGACTTTTCCATTCAATGGGAACTTGATCTTCTGATGAACAATGGAGGGTATGCCCTCTAGTCGGTGGAACTAAGGTCTTCCTAGTAATAGGGCAAAAGTTAGAGGAATGTCCAAGATAGTAAATTCTATTATTGATTCAATATCACCCACTATAACTACTATTTTGAATGTCCCAATGACTGGCTTTTTAGAATAATCATAGGCTCATATGACCACATTGGATTCTTTAAATTTTTCAGTATTCATCTTAAATTTATGTAGCAACCTCAAGGGGTAAATATTAATACTGCCACCATAATGCACAGAGTCTTCTTAGACTTGACAATTGCTTGTATAAAGAGAGGATGATTATGGACCCTTACTTTCAGGGGACAATCTTTATCTAAGAAGGTGCTTGCATTGGAAGAAGCATTCATTATAGAGGCTATTATCTCGTAAGGTAAGACATTAGTGGCAATCCTTTCTTTATCTATTGCTCTAACTAAATCATCCTTGTGCTTCCTAATGGCTATGAATAGGTCCCAGATACTAGCTTGTGCTTGAGTTTTCTTAAGGTGTTTAAGAATGGCATCTTCCTCTTTGACTAGATCTTTATCACTTGACACTTCTTTCTCAATAGGTTAATACACTTGCTTGATAAGATACATGATTGATTTCTAGTATAGGCTTTTTAGTTACTTATTTGTCTACTTTTGTATTACTATTCCTAGACAATGATTTTAGGATCATCATCCCATGTTTCCTTTTTGAATTCTTCATCAGAATCATACTATATATCGATCCCCATGACATGTGGGTTTAAAACTGAACAGTACTGACTACCTCATCTTCATTGTCAAATTCCTCTCCCCATCCTAAGGGTACTATGTCTTCCAAGTGAATACGAGTAGTAAGGGGTGATATGTACTTGACTTTATAGTCAAACTTTTCAGATGGTTGTCCTAGTAAATCCTAAACATATAAGGTTTAAGATTTAGGCTCAATAACTCATCTTTTAAGATCATCAGAAGTTATTTGTCTTTTTCTTTTTTATGGAGCTTCTGTTGAGTGGCTTAGATGGTTTGGATTGATTATTCAACAAGGGCTTCTGGTAGATTAGAGGAGATTGTACTGATGGTTAGTGGAGGTAGGTTTTGATAGTTTGGGAGATGATTGGTTTTGATACTGGGACATTTTTTGGGGTTGTCAATTTTATTAAAGTCGATGAGGTATTGGATTGCATTTTTGAAGGTCCTACATGCATTAGTAGTGTGACTAGGCATTTGGTGAAAGTGGCATAATAGGTTTTGGTCAATTTGAGGGGGTAAAGGGTTTGGAAGAGGTTTAGATTCTTGAGGTTGAAAAAGGTTCTTTTATTAAAGTCTTTGGAGTACTTTAGATAGTGGGAGGTAAAGTTTGAGAACTTTCTCTATTATTTGATGGCATTGATTGATAGTGGGCTGTGAGTGTTGGTTTGGATTAGGTTTATTTTTATGGCTTAAGTGAAGGTGTTTTGAGTGTTTGATTAGGTATTATGGTAGAAAAATGTTTATAGTTTACTGAGGTTCTTCATCTTCAATTATGTTCCTAGCTTAATGGAGAGATTTGAAGTCAAGGTAGTGAGCAAAGATTATTTGGTTTATAAAGTGTGGTAATGCTCCTTTGATTATTAACTCTATTTGTTAATCTTTAGGAGGATAGTTCTTTATTTTGACTAACTTTCATGCCATCTTATGATATAATTAGAGAAAGCATCACCAAGTTTTGTCTTGTCGTCTTATGAACCTTACAAGTGATGCCTACCTTGGGGTGTTGTATTCATACTACTTGATGAATTTCTAAGTTAGTAGTAGCCAGTCATTTTTAATTTTATCTTTAAGGTCAAAAAACCTTGCTCTTGGCCCTTCTTTTAGTGATGTAAAGAAGAATAAAACAATCTTTGATTCTGTAAGTTTTGTGGTAGCCATGACATAAAGGTAGCGTATTGCCTTAGATGCATCTTTGGATCTGCAGTTCAATGAACATAACAAAGTTTTATAGTGAAGTCAGTGAAGCTTTTAGAGCTATGAGTTCCCTTGTCTTTAAAGGCAAATTCCAGCTGAGCCATTTTGTTAACCAATAATTTAACCTCCCTTATCAATTCAGGTTTGGTCCTGTTAACAATTTTTATAACTTTTGGTGTGTTTTTAAGATCGTGATAGTAATCATTATCATCATCAACTTGAAGCATAGTATAGGGAATTCTCTTTACCTTATCTACCTTCAGCTAAACAAATGTGGAAGCTTCATTCAGTGGTGTATTACTCATGTCTCAGGTGTTTCTGTCCTTAATTTAGGCTTTGAGGATTTTAGCTATGGTACCATCACTAGGCAATTTTTTGCTCCCCTCTTTTAGTCTATCTTTAAATTATTGACAAGAAGTATCTTCTTGGTCATTCATGTTTGAGTGTTATATTCCTACACATTTATTAAGGTTAGCTAAATGGATGATGCAAAATGTGCACCTGTAAAAGAAAAAAGGATGAGCATGTATGCATAGGGTGGATGCAAAATCTTATAATGATGAAAGATTATCATTGCAAAGATAAACAATGGTTAGTATATGATATCTACATGTATGTTATGTATGCATGATTGGTTTTGAAAGCTACTTAGAATTTCTTGCATAGTAAGCAAACCAATCATATGCAAGCCCTCACTTCAAACCTTATTTCTCCATGAGAATTTTTGGTCTCTTTCATAGGTGGGTTTTGAACCTATTTCCATCAGGGACTATGGTTCTGCTCTCAACACTGGTATGTTTTGATTTATACTTATTAGAACCAAAACATAAACTTAGGAATGATACTCAAATGTACTTGAGGTAATCATGTGATGTCAATGTGAGGGTCAATTGTCAAGCCTTAAATGATATCTAGAGCCCATATGCACCCATACGCATAAGGCCAAGGTGAATTAAAAGGGGTCTGAGTTCTTCCCATTTTATTAATATTTGATATATTATTCAGGGGTTATTAAAGTATTATTCAATAGTTTATAGTTTGATTCTATCAACATAGAGGTCCACAATCTAGTTGAATTCCTAACTCGTTCATTTCATCTAATAAGAATGAATGGATGACATCTCATATTTTTTGTCATTAAGAGATGTTGATGATTGCTAGTTGACATAGACTATTCATGTTAAGATACATGATTCTTATCATTCCTTATGCTTCGAGCATGCATGATGTAGACTAGAATCATATAAACCTAAGCATGAACATTCTATGAAAACTGACATTATTATTTCATTCAATGAAAGACACTAGGAGAGTCATGTCATTTATGAATATCATGTCAAACAAATGGCATTAGGACGAGGATAGCATGCAAAGCTTGGTGGAACCCTAGTGGAAGTTACTACTAGTTTATCTATATGGGCTAAGTCAGGGTGAAAGGCCAAAGGTTCCTTTAGTAAAATGCTACTTAGAAGTCCCTAGTGGAGTCACCACTGTGATTGATCTTCTGTTGTAATCATTTTGATCTTGTGTTTTACTTTTGAGGGACATGGTAACTTTACTAAATAGTGACAAATGATTGGTTGTTAGGAGGAATGAGATACCTTTCAATTTTGTAGAGTCACCACCCGATTTTTAGAAAATTAGGAAAAGAAAAAGGTAGCATCAGGTCACTCAAGTATTGCCCCTGATAGAGATTTATGGATTTATGAGATTTATGAATATTTTTCATTCTATGATATTCCATGTATATCTACCACAACACCCTACTTTTAGTAATGACACTTTATATGGTATTCATATGAAACAAAAGATAATAAAGATAATAAAGTTGAAATATCGTTATTACATTGCTTTCCTAACAAAATACATATAAAAGAAAAGAAGGATTATGAAAATATAAATCTAGCTTAGATATAATGAACCTTTATAGTCAGCACAACTATGCATGTAACTTGCTTGATCATATGAATAATAAAATAAGAAATGAGCACTCAATCACTATAAAGAGTCAGCAAAATATACATAATCATGAATGTTTGTAGTGATTATTTTGTTATGATGATATATGATGATGATAGTAGGGATGCATGTTGACATCATTGGACAGAGAATATGATGAGTCTGGAATATTAATTTGTCACATTATTGATATGTATAGTGTAATTTCACATTTTTACACTAGAGGATGCAAAATTATTATGTGGAATGAGCAAAACAAAGCATAAGTTATTCATATAGCATGAAAATTGCCAGTCTCAACATGCAAGCACAGTAAATTTCACAAATGATGGCGACAATAAAGTAAAATGAAGTGCGATAAAATAAACATGCTAAAATGATTGCATGGTCCTTATATATTGACTAAGCTTTCATGAGTTTTAAAGCTTTAGCTTTGAGGGATTATCAAGCTTTCCTCGTTGAGAGGTTTAAAATGACGTGTGTAATTATGCAAATTTATATATTTTTGGAACATGCTTTGACAAAGGTGAGGTTAGGTTTTGTGAAAAGGAGGTCTAATAACTTAAGAAAAATGCAGTAGCAGAGCTAAAAGCATATCAAAATGGGCTTCTAAAGCTTTAGATAGATAGATTTTTAAGTGTGCATGTATTTTTCTCCTGGTCCCCCATATAAAATGTGGTGTGGAGACCTCTATTTATAGGAAAAATCGTGCTTAAGGGTGCATAAGTGCGTGGTCTTACGCACATTCCTATAATGGAGAGCATAACCATGATCATGTGCACTCGCTTGTATATGGCTATACACTTGGCGCATAATCATATGGACTCACACGGTGCATAATCATATGGATTCACACGCATTTTTGTGTGACACACAAGTGATTTGGAGCTTTTTTAGGCTATTTTGAGGTTGGGTTTTAAGGTTTTTGAGTCTTCTAGATGCATTTTTAAAGTCCATTTCATCTAATTCATCCTTGATTTTAGTGCATGATAGTTAAAGGTGTTCATGGCTATATGTGCACTTCGAAGCAATGTGCGCTAATCCTTGGATTGTTTTGGGCTATTTTGGGATCACTTTTATAGGTTTAGAGCCTTTCATATGAGTTTTTAAAGTCCTTTTTATCAAAATTAATTTCCATTTTTTCATGAAGTTGGGTCCCGATCTGATAAAATAAGCACTAGCTCAACAAGCTGCGTATTTTGGGAGAAGATTGCTCAAAATAAGCCTCTTATTACTTTGATAGTTCATATTTCATTAGGTCGGAGCACAACTTATTGGCTCAGTGATTAATTTTACATGTCAGTGGAATTAGTTATGTTTTTAGGGTTGCACACTTTAGAGTTGTTACGAACGAGCATATTCTAGTCATGTTTGAAGATTTGTTTCATTATTGGACCATATTTTGGGTCAGTCAAATTTAATGTATTATAGCAGCATTCAATATGCAACTTTATTAGAGAAGAATTGCTTAGGCTTTTAATAAGAAAGTCAAAATTTGCAAGATTTAGGAAGGTGATTTGGTTCTAAAACAAGCATGATTAGTTCCATTTGATCGTAGAGGGAAATTCTAGCCAAATTGGGAGGGTCCATATCTCTTAAAGAATGTACTTCTAAAGGTTCAATTAGATTATTTGTTCTTGAGGGAAATGAATTCTCAAAGCCTGTGAATTTGGACAAACTAAAGAAGTACTATGTTTAGTTTCCAAGTAGAGTGCTAAATAAAAAATGTATAAAAAAAAAATCCTCACTAAGTTAAAACCCCAAACAGGTAGCTTAGGAAAAAGTTAGAGGTTCTCATTGAGTTAAAAACTAAAAAGGTTGAATTAGACAAAAATTAGGGAAAAATATGAGAATAATTCCTGCTAATATGAAACCCAAAATGGGCATCTTAGGCAAAAGTATAACATATTCGAGATTTACATTAGATAAAAAACTTTAAAGAACTAGTTAATGTAATTAGAAATTCTTATGACTAATTGGATTGATCTTTGAACAATTTTATATCATTTATGCCTTTTATTATTAAGAATAAGTATATTTAAGTTGATAATGCTTGGGTGTATGCATTCTTGTCTTGAGTTTATGCATTTGAATATATATGTGAAATCATAATGTTTGTTTTACAAGCACTAAACACAATTAAATAATCTATCTTGTTTCTTGTACCTCTTTTATTTTTAAAAGCCAAATTTCATTTCATTTCATTTTATAAAGAATAGTTCATACAATAAAAGCTTGAATCCTAATAACAAGCTTTCTAAAGCTTCAAGTTAAACCTAGCTCATAGAGCTACCTTCACCACTTCCACTTGCTTCATTATGACCTTTTAGTTAATTCTTATACTCCCTAGTGATGGAGAAGTCTTGATTCCTATAAATATATTATAGCATCATCCTTCTAGTCCATGATTGAGTGATTGTTTCAATCAAAGTGCTAACATTGGGGAAATAAGGAATATGAGTAGGATGTTGCTTTAATCCTTATTTTCTTGCAATCTTTAAAGGATGATAGAAAGAGCATTCCCTCAATCTAGCAAGAGCTATATAAGTGTGAAAACTCCTTGAGCATACATTAGAAAAATTCCACCAAGGGAAAACCCATTGTACATTCATTTCACCTAAACTTTGTATCCAAGCCACCCATTCTTCTTTCTTATTAAACCTCACCAAAATTTTACTTCTCAAGAAATGATTAGACCCATAATTTGTTAAACAATTAGGGGGCATAACTATCTTTAACTTCTCCATAAGCCAATCCTATAAAACACATGCATAAAATTGCATTAAAGTAATATAAACAGAAAATGAACTATCCATGGTGGAAAATCAGTTATTGTTGTTTGAAAACTAGCTATTCATGCATTTTTTTTTGGCTAAAATATAAGCAAAACCTACTGTTTAGGCATGAAAATCAACCATTCATCTCTAATGCTCAACAATTGACCCTTACTTGCAAAACCAACACACTTCCACTAAACTAAGAATTCATATTGACATTAACCTTGTCCAAACCATTCCAAGTCTCTGCTAGAACCACTAGAGAAACTAATTTTCATGTTAAATTCATCTCAACATCAATTTGACTCAAAATGGAAAATACCCTTCCAACTATAACCTTAATGTGCTCTTATCACATTCATGGATATAATAGCCAAGGATAATACTCCTAATGATTGGAATCGAATTATAAGAACTAGGATTAGATTGAAGATGATGAATTAATCAATAAAAAAGATGAGATACCCTAAAATGATGCATCCATTAGCTTCACTCTTACTCATGCCAATGAGATTATTCATAGTATATACAATGACTAGGGGTATATAGACTATGAGGTTTAGTGCGCATCCAAGATTTTAGAAACTGCGACACTGTTTGAGCTCAGGGCTCTAGAGAACACACTAACCACTATCACAATGACATGGCGTGGAGGTGAGGAGTCACCACTGAGGGTAATGACTGGGACAAATAAAAAAGGTGGTACTCGATTCCCTAAAAGAAAGCTAGCACCACAACTAGGAGATTATGGATATGGAATGCCAACTTCTTTCAGTCTCATGTTCATTTTGAATTACTTTATGAATTACTATTTTATCCTCTATTTACATGTAATTTTATATAAACTCTTATTCTAGCAATTAACTCTAATGCAAACTAGTCATGAAAATACAAGTAAGTAATGCATTCATTCAAACATATAATCCCTAAGTTAGTCTAATATACATGGATTTTAATTAAATGAACTAAATCTACATATTTTGATAAGTGAGCCTAAAGACTAATTCCTTAAATCTGTTTATTTTAATTCTAAAAATGGGCCCAAATCTACAATTTATGGAAGTGTTTAAATTAATAGGCCTAATTCTACATGTTTTAATGCCAAGGTGATGTTAAATCTACAATTTATGAAAAAGGCATAAATTAAGTGGACTAAGTCTAATTAATTAAATTAAGTGGGCCTATGTCTAACTTACTAAATGGGCATAAGTTATCTATATCCTAAATCTAATTAATTATAGGCCTAAAATGCATTTTAATTAATTAAACATAAAAACCTAAATTTACTTAAGTGGATTAGAACCTAACATGGGCTTAAGGCCCAAAACACATAAAAATAAACAAAGAAGCCTAAAAAACAAATAAAACATATTAAAACAATTAAATAAAAGATCAAACAACTAATTAAATTAATTCATTCTAAAACCCTAATTTCCATTAACATGCAACCTAAATTAATCTACTTCCACCATTGATTTTAATTAATTACCCAATTAAAACCCTAATTTTACTAACTAATTAACTAACATAAATATGCAATCACACATAATTCCACTATTCCCACTATAGGGGCTATTACAATAATCTATAGAAAATAATAATAAAAAATAATTAGTACAACCCCAAAAATAAATAAATAAAATAAAGAAACAAAATAAAATAATAATAAAAAAGCCCTAGAAACTATATCTCTACAAGGTCTTATACATGGCATCATATGAACCTCTTATGGATTTGATTCTCCAAGTATGATCATCATATGTTTTCCTCTATAACCACTATAAAAAGAATAAAAATTATGATTAGTAAATAAATTGTAACAATAACAAAACAAAATTAAAATAAAATAAATAAAATAAAATAAGGAGTTGATGATGCTTATGGATGATTTTAATTGAGTGCTCCCTAGATTTTGTAGAATCACCATTCTTGATAGGACTTCGAACATTGTTCTTCAAAAAATCCTCCATAGATCTTTATTCAAGCAAAAGAATTTGTAGAGAATAAGATTTTTTTTCCTCTCTTTTCTTCTCCTTTTTCTTTTTCCTTCTTTTTTTCTTTTCTCATTTTTTTCCTTTTTTTCTCATTTTTTTTGGTTTTTCTATGCCTTTTTCCCTTTTTTTGCCTCCCCTATTTTTAAAGCCAAAACACTCCTTATATAGGGATACGTATTCAAACCCTAGTTATAAATTGATTCATAAAAGACTTTTATTTCTTTAAAAACATTATCAAAATAATTTTAAAAGAATTTTAGACCAATTAGGACTCAATTTTTCCTGGAAAATTCGACAACCCGGGTAGAAGAGGTCTAATTCCAACTAAAATTGTGTAATTCTAACTGAAATTATATAATTTTATCGCAATTAGTGTAATTCTAACTAGAATTACATAATTCAGATTAAAATTATGTAATTCCAATTGGAATTATAAAATTCCAACCACTTTTTTTAACTTTTAATTACAAAAAGGTCCTTAACAGAATTTAAGTTTTATAATTAGATCCTTAAAAAGCATTGCAATTTAGTCCATGAAAACATTAAATTATTTCTTTGAAAAATGCAATTAGACCCTTAAAGTTTCAAAGATCAAGTATTAATGACCTATTCATGACATTTTTATCATTGGAGTCTTTTATTGCATCCATAACTCATCATACCAAAATTAAGTCTCTATAGTGTAGATTTCGAATGGCTATCTCTTGTTAATGAGATTTCTTGACACCCAAAATTATTGAGAATTATTCCAAGTGGGGCATAGTTCCATTTCCTTAAACTTAAACACATAGAGAGTGTGATCCCAAAAGGATATAGCACCATGATGGAAACCATACACAGGCTTTAAGTTTAAGAAAAACTTAAGATAATGGAGGTTATATCTCTTAAGGTGTAACCAATATTCATTTGTTAGGTTACTAATGAAGCATTGAACAAGTGATTTGATGTTTTTTATGCTCATTATGTCTAAGAAAATATGAAAGCTTATTGAGACTAAAAGTGTTAAAAAATACTAAAGGACAAAGAGATGGGTGCCTTCCACTTCACAATAAGGATGAATTTCTAGCCAAAATAAAACCCTAGGTTTACCTTCTACCTTTTGGGTAAAACTTTATTATCCTTAGGTTAATAACCAATCTAAGAGAGCAAAATATAAGGTTTAACTTTATTAGTTTAATAGAGATTGTGTGGGGAACATAAGATGACTAGGATCATATTCACATCCTTATCTCTACTAACGACTAAATTGTAACATTTTTCAAAAATTTTATTTTTTCTTTAACCTATTGTTAAGCCTAAATTCTTGTTCATTACCTTCGCCTCATACTTTGAATTGTGTTTAGTGTTTTGTTATTAAATTTTATTTGAAGAATTTATCATCATAAAGATAAATAGAAAGCAAAATTTAACATGTTTTTTAAATATGTTTTACAAGTACAACATATTCTTAATAACATTCTCAAGCACAATAAGTATGAGTAATGTAAGCAAGATAACATGTCCACAAGCGATGATCAACATCATGGAATCTCAATGAAGCCATAAAAACCATAAAACCTATAAAGTTTAGGATACATATGCATAAGTGGAATATGAACATAATGGATTAGAGTTTATCTAGTGCTAAGACTACTAGATAACTACTTCCTCATATGTCAAATTTCTTTCTCACATTCGATCATCTTTTGTTTCTTCCATATATTCTTAGAAAGGAGTTCCCATAGTTGAGACATAATGATATTTAAGTTTGCATAAACATTCATATGCCTACATACATTAACATTTATACATGTACATATTAACTTGCATATATATATGTATATCCATATATATCCATAATCATACGTTCATAAAGCATACATGTTTTTGTTCATACGTATGTACATTAACATTATACATTCATGCACATCCATTTGTACATATATATTTTTACTTACCAATGCTTTGTTGTTAACCCTAGAAATAAGATTCTTTGTGTTCTACAATCTTCTCATCAATTTCTCTACTGATGACCCTTTAACCTACATCTATGTGAATATGATTATTATTGGTATTCTTTTATTCATCATTAACACAATTTCAAAATGAAGTTTAAGGTGTCTTACGTGAGTCATTCTAATAGGTGTAAATGCAACAGGCTAACAATCCATAGTTGGAAGTTCCTTATCAGTCTCTGCCTTATTAACAAAATCAAGAATTAGGAACTCTAAGTTCACCTCATAAGTGAAATCCCTAGGGATGACATCATTACTATAGTGATATAATGCAACCTCACCCTAAGCACTAGACTCAACATGACCTCTCTTATGAACCTATTAACTTTGCTTAGAAAAAACAAAAGTGAAAAAAATAATGAAAGAATAAAGCAACATCTTAGAAGGAGTGGAATTAATCTTTGAAGGTATAACACTTAGTCCCATTAGGTACACACTATCAAGTACAATGTCCAATAGATGTGTTTGAAAGAAGCAAACATAAGTGTGCTCCTCAAAAGGCAATAAGGACACCTCATATGGAAAGCCTACCAAATAAAGCTCCATATCTATGCCATAAACTATTTTGCAGAAGTCATAGTAGATGGTAGAAAGTGAGGTACACATCAACTAGGAGGACCGAGCCACTAGCACCACACTCACTCTTCGAGGAACTAATACCTATAGAAAGGTCCCTCAAGCATAACTTATTTCATTCTCAAACCACCAATAAATTTGAGTGTGCTAATATGAACTTTGAATAGATCATGACATAGCTATCAAATAAAGGTAAAGTTAACTAAATAAAGATAGGACTACTTACTAAATTTTCCTTTCCTTATTGTATCTTACATCTTGAAAGTTTAAATTGTTCAAGCAATTTTTGTGTTGAAAAAATCCTTAAAAGTTCGTCTCTGGGCACTCAAGTGTTAGTGATATGCACTAGGTCAATCATTTGTGATTATGTATTGACTTTCTTATTTTATTAATAAAGAGGTATTTCATTATCATTTGATTTTATGATAATTATATGAATGGTTAATTCTTACTAAGGCCATCAAGTATGTGACTTGATAGTAAAACCCTTAAATTAAAATAAGATTTCTATTCTAATTGTCCCTATCCATTTATTCATTATATATAAATATTAAAGTATTAAGGCTAGTATGAAATTGACTAATGGTTATGTTTTACTAATCATGAATATGAGATATTAAGTCAACTCATAGGTACATGATAAGAGATCATGTACTGGATTGACCCACTATGAAAATACTACATAGATTATTGTCATAAGTATTTCTCATCACAGTAATTTTATTTTAGTCCGTTGACCTTGAAATCATAATGGATTTCTGTATAGCTATTTTATGTTTTTACACATTATAACATTGTCTTTAATCGGATGATTAAATAGGATATTGTTGGATATGAAATTAGTTATGTGAGGAATGTGAGTGATTCAAAAGGAATTTATCCCTTATTAATATGAGAAAGATATCTATGGGCCCCTTGATGAGATAGACTAAAGGAAAATGCATGGCCATGCTAAAATGAATTGATCAAGAGTTATCATTTTCAATCTACTTGGAATCAAGTCACAATATTGAACTATATAAGGATGACATTCTATGCCTTATGTTCAATTAGGATATCATGTGATAAAGGGAAAATAAAATTCACTGTAATTAGGTTATGTCAGATTATTGACTTTACATGACTTGGGGAGTCATAATGTCTTATTAGAGGCCACTTATGACTTATAGGCCTAAATAGAGATTTAGGCCCACTGCCAATGTTATATAAACCTACAGGGTCACACACTTAGAACAAGCCCAAAATGAATTTGGGTTTAATGAGCCCAAAAATAAACTATGTGAAAATAAATCATTAAAGTTTTTTATTTATTTATTTTTTTATTTGTTTATTTATTTAAGATAAATGTTATTTTAAATAAATAAATAAGATATTATTTCTGATTTTTTTTAAACAAAATCATAATTTAATAAATGAAGTTACGAAAAGGTCATTGTTAGGTGAAACCCTAATTTGGAGTCTATAAATATGTTATATTCTCTAAGGTTTAACACAATTGTTTTTCTTGCCTCCAAATTCATTTTCTTTCTTTTTAGAAAAGAAAGACAGAGTTTTTCTTTTGTTCTTGATTTGTGAGACAATCAAGGAGGTTGCTAGCACATACTCTTATTCATTTTGTGAAGGGTTATTCATGTGGATACCTATAAAGGATGCATTCTTTTAGAGACGTCTTGATATGAACAACCAAAGCAAAAAGCTCAAGGTAAGGTGTCACCGGTGTGAACCTCCTCTCATCCTTTTAGAAAATCTTGCCTCTTATGCATTTTGGTGAGATTCTTGAAACCCTAGATTTAATCAAGTAGTCAAATTACATGGATCTAGGTTTGGGAACGTGATAAAATTTTAATTTTTTCGTTGTGTTTGTATTATTAAACCCAACATCAAGTACCTAGCTATTTAAGGAATGCTCAAAACATCATCAATATCATGCTCCATCTGAGAATGAGGAAAAATACCATACTCATATGCCCAAATTTGTGCAAAATAAAGTGAAAAGTCAAACATGTCAATAAGGAATAAAAAATAAAAAAGTAGAAAGAATAAATAGTTTATCGCTAGAGCTCTCCAAATACCATTGAGATAGGTACAACCTCTGCAAACATTATCCAAGCAACCATAGAGGTGTGTAAGAGTAGCACTCCACAATTATAGCTACTAATGACATCTAAGTCATATAAAGCAAGCATAAAGCATAAATCTATTATGCTCTTAGTCTTGTAGAGCACATATGAGCCAAGGAGAGAAAAAAGAAAATAGTGAGCAAGCTAGTCTACTTCGACATTAGTAGTGGGAGTCCAGTCTTGAAAAGCTTTATAAATCCTCAAAAATCGAAGAACTACTTTGCCTTGATAACCAAGTGAGGCAAAAGGATGACCTAATAACTATCCAATGTATCTCTTGCTCTTACCATCAGGGTAAAGAGAATATAAGTAGCAGTTAAAAGGTACTTCACTTATTGGATGGCAAATCAATGATCTAGTGGAAATCGACAGGATCAATGGTGATTTCCTTAAAGTTAAAATGGAAGGAGTGTGGGGGTATTTTGTCACCTCTCAATTAATGCTTGAAGACTAATAAGATTACCACTTTAATGATATGCACAAAGGAGGATAGAAAGAAATTCATCAAATCCTATCATTGAAATTCTTGCTTTAACAACATTTGGAAGTTTTTCATACCAAACATGTCCTAATCCAATGTTTCCATCACCTTTTATTGGTCCAACTTTATGTAATTATAATACCAAGACACCCAAAAGTCAAACCTTAGCCACTCATCACCAAAAACACCTAAAAGTCATAAAAAAAATGATGAGTAGCCAATTTAGCTATTTATCAAGCAAAACTGGCCATCCATACTTTGAACCAACCTAAAAGGACAATAAAACTTACTTTTGAGAGGGAAAAATCAGATGTTAATATGGTAAAACTTACATGTAACAATGGAAAATGATAACCAAAAATGAACTCAGGTATGATCATTGAACTCTGAAGTTAATTTTTATAATTTTAGTATAATTTGTGTGTGATGACCATAATATACAAATCATAATTCTTCTATCAAATGTTTTGGCAAGAACATATAAATTAGTAAGGGGCAAATTATTAGGGTCATTTTTCAAAACCTAGATAGCCATTAATGAAAGCCAAAATGTCTTATTAGACAATCAATTTGGTGATGAGAATTGATATTCAAACCATTTCAAAACCCCACCAAACCACTATAACCTTACCCAATCACCAATTATATAATTTTAAGACCTAATGAAATCCTAATCAAACCCTAAACCTACCAATTTATTATTGAGAAAGAGGTTTGAGAAGAATAATAAAATAGAATTTAACCTAGTACACAACATAGCATACATTAGGCTTCCAATAGCCAAAACCTTAGCCATTTCTACCCTTAGGTGTCTTAGTGACATCTCCTTGGATAAATGGATACCATGCCAGAAAGTTGATCAAGGGTCAAATTATAATACCCTAGTCTTTATGACTTAGTATAAAGCAAGTAGGGTGTCGATCCACAGGGAATTCGGGGTAAATATTGCATTAATCGAATAGGTACTAATATGGATAGGCAAATAAAATTAAAATAATAATCAAGCGAATAAATTATAATCAAAACAACTACTCTAATACTAAAACTATAATTACTATAAGTTCTTATCAAAACACATGGAAGAATTACAATGATAATCAATAAGGATATGTAAACTAATTATTCTGGACTTAATGACTGGAAATTAGTGCGTGTAATCTTTAAAAGCAACACTCATTGTCATATTAAAGTAAAGTTCATAAAAGCAACTCTCATTGTCATATTAAAGTAAAGTTCCTAAAAGCAACTCTTGTTGTCAATTAGAAGTGTTCCCTCCAAGAGTCTATAAGTCCTATCGATTCATTGTAGAGATAAGAAGTAACATAAATGACATTATACCAAACAAATCCTAAAAAGCAACTCTCGTTGTCAGATTAGGATATTCCCGTCTATAGTCTAAAAGTCCTCTCGGTTCATTATAGAGATAGACAAGGAAACACAAGTAAAACTACTAAATATCCCTTAACATGAATTCCTTATCTCCAAGTGAATTCATTACTTAAGTGAATCCAATTAAAGTTCCATAGAATTATTCCAACTCTCATTGTAAATAAATTGATTTACAAGTTACATATGGTGATCAAGCATACATAACACAATTCTGTACTAATTGAATTCAAATCAAACAAGTATGAGTATGTAATCCTTATTCAATCAACATTGCAATTCCTTCAAATACTTAGTCACTATTAATGGTTAATTAAATTAAGAGACAATAAAAAAAATAATATAGAAGAGAAGAGATTGAGTTTATACAACCCTTTAAATTGTCTTCTAGCCAAAAATGATCTCTCTTGCATAAATGATATGCTTCCTTCTTTTTGAATAATAGATAAGATAATAAAAAAGAAGAATGAACTTTCAAAAAAAATAAGAAACTTACTAATAACTTTATAAGATAATATATAAATCTATCTAAAATATTTGTAATTATGTCTCTCCTGAATTCTATCTTGAATTCTATATGAATTTTATATCAATTATATCTCTATGTACAAGGAACTAATGACCTATATATATTGGCCTTAGAAGTGGTTACAAGTGATTACAAAATAGAAAGGTACCCTTTGACATGAAGGGTTACAACCCTATGCAGAATACATAAATTCTAGGGCATTTTTTTCCATCTAAATGTCTCTATCTCTTGAATTTGCCTTTAAAAAATTTTAGATCTTTGAATCATGTTACAAAGGCAACTTGAATCACCTCATTTGGATGTCTGTAGAGAAAGTTATGATCGAAATACAAAAATTGCTCAATCCAAAATCTTTTAGGGCTTTTGTCCCTATTCCGAGTCATTCCACGATGCCGACTCATTATGGAAGCTTTTTGTAATGAGTCGTCCCATGTGTAATGACTCGTGATAGTCTTTAATCCTTCAAGAGTAAGTCTTTTTTCCTTCCAACTTTTTTTAACCAAATCCAAGCCTTTTCTAATGATCATTAGACTTAAAAACACATCAAAACATACAAACAAACCTAAAACGCATTTGGAAGATAGAAATCATATAATAAGAACATAAAAACACAAAATCACAAGCAAAATAAACAACATAATTACTAAAATACTCCTAAATAAGTGTGCATATTTGTAATATATCAAACTCCCCTATACTTGGACCTTGCTTGCCCTCAAGCAAGTGAAGATCCAAGATGAAAAAGCTAACAAAATTTTCATTTTACTCCAAATAGACGTAGCCACCATACCAAGCCAATTTAATTAAGAACAAAGATAGAAAAGATAATATAATTTCAATGCTAAAAAATATTAGAATAAACAAGCCTCATAGTATAAGCAACAAGTTTACCCAATTATCTCAATTTACTATGAGTAAAATAAAAAATGCAAAGTCAAAATTCTAACCAAGCTATGTAGACCAAATAGTCATGTTTCAAACTTAGGAACTATAGAGGAAAAAGTAAGTTTTAAGACAATTTTAAGCACACTTATTAACTCGCTCTTCTCATGGCATTTTTAGACAAAAAAAAATTTCAAAGCAAATTTTTTGGATGTACTCTTTCCGAATGAATGCAAATGACGAGCAAACACAAATGCACACAACTTACTCGAGAAACATCAACTTATGACATTGTACATATCTTTCTGAATAAATGCAACTAAGGAGAGTACTCATTTGCACATAACTTACTTGAGATGCATCATATCACAAGCACTATTTACTTATTATTATTTTTTATTTTTTTTAACATGTCCTCATCCGTTATTGAAATGTGAGTGTCTAAGTATTATGGCTATAGTTTCTCTAAAATTACTTAAGACTCTAAGAATACCTAGGTTTAAAAAAATACTAACTAGCCTAAAGCATAATTAGCAAGTTGACTAATACATTTTTTAGATTTTAGAAATAATAAAAAGAGATAAAAGCATAAACTTATAACTTATACTATATGAAACTTAAATTTTCTACAAATAGAGCATTAAAAATTTAATAAAACATAATAACTTTGATCAAAATCAAAAAGACTAATATGGATGGCTACTATTATATATATATATATGAGCAAAATGAATGGAAAAGATAGTGCAAACATGAAAACATGATAAAAAAACGCAAATATATAACACACAAAGCACAATATATATATATATATATATATATATATATATATATATATATATATATATATATATATATATAGCATCCTAATATATATAACTAGTATCCTTCCCCCCATACGTAAAACATGCATTGTCCCCAATGTATGGAAAAATAAAAAAGGAAAGGAAAAAAAGAACTTCCCTAGTCATCGATGGGAGTGGTGGGTGGATAGTCAATGGAATAACCGCATTCAGCGAAATACTTGTCCAATTTGTACTCCATCCTGTATTAGCAATGATTGAGTTATTGTTGATGATATGCTAATGCATTCAATTATCCTTGCATTGAAATTTGGTTGTTTAGAATTTGATCCCATATAGGCAGGTGATCACTCAAAGAACCCAGTGCACTTGGGAGGGGGTATGTAAGGAGGGGAACATCTCCAAAAGGTTAGTATTATGGAAGCTCCTCTGCTTCCTCGTCCTCCTCTTCCTCCTCTTCCATGGGTTAGTGGATTGGTTTGTCAACTCGGGTTGCCCCGGGAAGACCTCGCCAACACGATCATGAGCGGGCAGGAATGAATGTTAAACCTACATCAACAACTTCTCCTCTTATGAGGGCATGGTTAGTAAAATAATAACACTCGACTTTTTGAGTGTAATTTCTAAGATTGATATTCAAGGCTTTAGCAATATTTATGACAACATGACCATGGGTCAAGGGTGCATCCTTAAATGGTGCACAAGATAACAATTGGTTGAAAATTCAATAGGTCCAACAAACTTGTTTTCTATTATGAATGCACCACATGAGAAACATCTCTTGTGTAGAGACCCTATTGAATTCAGATTTATGAAAGCCAAGACAAGCAAGGACTTTATGTAGCAACCAATACTTTATATCCTTTATGAACATTGCTTTGGCTTTCTTAGGTTGAAAGGGAGTGTGCAAATCAGTCAAGAAAGTCCAAAACTCATTCAACTTAAAGTTAGAAGGTGGCTCATATAACGCATCCTTTTTGAATCCAAACACTCTACTCATGAAACTATAAGTGAGTTGATGTTATTTTCCTTTGAACCTAAATTCCAGGATTTATGAGTTGGTGGCATTAACATCAAGAGTGGTGTAAAATTTAGTGATTAAATCCACATATGTGTCCTCATGCATTGAAACAAACTTTTTATGACCACATTGGTTAAGCGTTCTATCAAATTCATCAAACATATCTATTCTAGTCAAGAGAAAGTTAGGCATATACTTACAAGCCAATATTTCTCTAAATTTGATGTTGGTAAGCTTAGCCCCTTCCTTATATGATAGGATGAGGAACTTAGCCTTGTAGGTCTTACTTAGATTCTCCTCTTCCTCTTGAGGAGATTCTTCAACATGAGGTCGCTTGGATGTTTATCCTCTAGTCTTACCCATATTGCTAAACTTGCTTGAATAGAAGTAGTAATAGAAATGCAGAAATATGAAGATGATAGAAATGAAAATAAAGTAAAGAAAATAGAGAAAATGGAAAAGAAAGGAGTAGAGATTTTGGTTAGGGTTGCTATGAAAAGAAAATGGAAAGAGTTTTTGTAGGGAGAAGAGAGAATGGGGAAGATGAAAGAGTCAGAGTCTTATCAAAATTCGTATAGACTCTTAAGGGTGGGTTTTATGAGTGGTAAGGGTGGTAAAAAGGGGGTATATATAGGTGTAGAAGGTGTGTAAGATGTAGGGGTGTAAGATATATGAAAAGGTGTGTGAGAAAGGGTTGAAAAGATGTGTTTGAAGGTGAAAAGGTGTATGGGGAAGTGAAAATATATGACACCTCTTGAAAAATGAAACATCTTTTCATTCAATTTTGAATTAAAAATCAAATAAAAACTAATAAAAAGATGTTAAAAAAACAAATCCAAAATTGATAAAAGTTTATGTGTGTGTAAAATCAAAAAATGGAAGTTAGTTGTAGGTGGCACGACTTGGCATGGGTGGGACAAGTCATGACGCTTGCTTTCTGTAATGACTCGATCCACTGGAATGAGTCATGACATTTTGATTTGGGTTATGTTGAGTCATTCCATGTGTAATGACTCAGCACGATGGGTTACTATAATGACTCGATCCACTGGAACGAGTCATGACACTCTCATGTAATTTGTGTCGAGTCGTTCCAAATGTAACGACTCAGCAAGATGTGTCTCTATAATGACTCGTTATGGCATAACGAGTCATAATGGTATAAAAAAATGCAAAAATATTTCTAAGTCCTATTCTAAACAATATTTATAAAAGGAATGCATAAAAATTGTATCAAAAACAAAAAATATACTAATTAGAAACCAAATGTATACTAAAAGGAAAATAATAAAATTCTAATAATGAAATGCATATGAATAAGAAAAATTAAACTATGAAAAGCAATAAGAAAAATGTGTAAAGTAAAAACTTTTGAAAACAAGTTTATGAGTAATGAAATGTGAAGTGAAATTGCTAAAAAAATGGAAATGAAATATAAACATAGAATAAAAATGCATAACAAAGTAAAAATGTGTTAGTGAACGTACCTTAATTCCTTTAAGTCTTAGAAAGGTATATAGGTTGACCTGAAGTAGTTGCCTCACCAATCAAGTAGGGTTTGAGGCAGTGTCCATTTACCTTAAATGTTTTACCCTTATCATTCAATATCTCAATGGCACCATAAGGATGAACTTTGACAACTTTAAATAGACCCGACCATCTAGACTTTAACTTGCCCGGAAATAACCTTAATCTTGAATTCTAAAGCAAAATAGCCTCTCCTTCATGAAAGTCTTTCTTCATTAAATGCTTATCATGCCACAATTTAGTCCTATCCTTGTACAACTTTGCATTTTCATATGCATTCATCCTTAATTCATCCAATTCATTAAGTTGAAGCAACCTCTTCTTTCCTACCTTTATCATATCAAAGTTCAGAGCTTTAGTTGCCCAAAATGCCTTATGCTCAAGCTCAACAGGTAGGTGACATGACTTCCCATATATAAGCTAATAAGGAGTAAGGCCTATTGGAGTCTTAAATGATGTCCTATATGCCCATAATGAATCATCAAGCTTCAATGGCCAATCTTTCCTTGAAAAAGAAATCATTTTCTCAAGAACCCATTTAATCTCCCAATTACTTACATCTACTTGCCCACTTGTTTATGGGTGATATGGAGTGTCAACCTTTTGTGTCACTCCATATTTCTTCAATAGAGCTTCTATTAGATGATTGCAAAAATGGGAACCTCTATCACTCACCTCTTATATACACCCATCAATAACATCATGAGCATCAATATGATCAACTCTGCTTGCCAATTCTATAGGTGTTGACTTCACCATATTTAACACATCAAATTCCATAGATTCATTATCTACTTCTAATGTAATTTTCCCATTCTTCATATCTAAAATTGCTCTTGTTGTCCGCAAAAATAGTCTTCTAAACAAATTTGGAATTTCAAGATCCTCTTCCATCTCTAACACAACAAAATCTGCTGGTATCACAAACTTACCTACTTCTGTTGGCACATTCTCTAATATTCCAAATGGATATGTAATATATTTATCCACCAAGGAAAGAAACATGTTGGTAGGCTTAAGCTCATCTAAGTTAAGCTTTTTGTAAATTAAATAAGACATAAGGCTAACACTAGCACCAATATCACATAAGGCTTTATCGAAATGCGTACCTCTAATTGTATAAGGAATCGTAAATGAACCAAGATCCTTAAGCTTAGGTGGAGATTTGGAGTGCATAGCTTTAGATTCTTCAACAAGAGATATGAAACCATAGTCTTTAATCTTACTTTTATGGTTAACAATATCCTTCAAAAACTTACCCTATGTAGGCATATCCTTTATTGCCTCCACAAATGGTATAGTGATAGTAATCTCCTTTAGATAGTCAAGAAATTTTCCAAATTGCTTATCCAAATTATGCCTTATATACATTTGAGGGAAATGAAGAGTTCTAATATCCACCTTTGGTGATGTAGCATCTTCTTTCTTACTTTGCAACTTACTCTCATCTTTCTTTGTACCACTGACCTCCCCTTCTTTGATCCCTACCTCTTCATCATTAACCATTATTGGTTTTTTACTAGAGTTTCCTTCAACTTCTTTACCACTCCTCAAAGTAATTACTTGGCAAGTCTCCTTTTGTGCATACTCCGGTTAGGTTAGAAGCTTTCCTAAGGGTTTAGCATTAAAGGAAGAAGCTTATTGGGCAATTTATGTTTCAAGGATTCGATTATGAGTAGCAGTTTGCTGAAGCTTAGAAGATATTTGTTTAAATTGCTCCTCATTTTGTTTATTGATGGTAATTTGTTGGTTGACAAATTGTTCAATAAGGTTCTCTAGGTTAGGTTTAGATTGGGGATGATTAAAGGGTTATTGTTTTGTAAGGAATCCAGGTGGGTTTTGAGGTTTGGTGTTTGGGTTAATTTGGGGGTTCAATTGAGAAGATGGGTTTGACCATGAGAATCTAGGATGGTTCCTCCATTAAGGGTTATATATATTTGACTTAAGTCCTACTCTTTGGTTGAAACCTCCTTGGATATAATTCAGATCTTCATTAGCACTCATATTACATTGAGAATATGAATGAGGTCCTCCCCAAGTCTCATAAACAAGGATAGTACATTCTAATGAATTAACTTAAGATTTACTTACCATTTTGGTGAGGGCATCCACTTTTGCACTAAGCATGTTGATTTTATCAAGTTCCAAGATTCCTCTTGCCTTTGCTATAGTAGTTTCTTCACCCATGTACCCTTGAGATGCAAGTTCCTCAAGCAATGTAATGACCTCTCCAACTGTTTTTTCCATCCATTTCCCACCAGAAGGCGCATTGACGATGTTTCTATTCTCATATATCAACCCGTTGTAAAAGATTTAAGGGATCATCCATTCCAGTAAACCATGATATGGACATTGCCTTTGTAGTTCCTTAAACCGTTCCCAAGCCGAATAAATTGTCTCACTTCCATTTTGCTTCAAAGTAGTGATTTCATTCCGAAAATTGGCTATCTTATGTGGTGGAAAATATTTGTGTAGAAATGCTTGCTTTAATTGGTCCCATGTGGTAATTAAATCATTAAGAAAACTTGCAAGCCATAGTTTTTCCTTGTCCTTGAACGAAAATGGAAATAATCTCAGCCTTATTGCATCATTCGTCACTCCATTTATCTTGAAAGTTGCACACATATTAAGGAAAGTCAAAATGTGAGTGTAAGGATCCTCTCCTTGTAAGCCTCCAAATTGATTGTTTTGCACCATCTGGATAATACTTGGCTTGATCTCAAAATTGTTGTTGGTAATAGCCAGAGCCACAATTCCACTAAAACTACTCGAAATATTGAACATGGCAAAATCACCCAATGTCCTTCTCTCCGGTTGAACCATTCTATTGAAGTTTAATTGATTCTCTATCCTTCACCTTTGTTCCCTACACAAAGCCTGTATGGTTAGATCAATTTCAGGATCAAAACGTAGGTTACTATCACTAGTACTCCTAGTAAGCATATAAATTCACAATTAAATAATTAATGAAAATAAAATTTAAAATAGAAACAAACAAAAAATAAATAAACAAAAATTAAAAAATTAAAATTAAAAAAGGCCTAAAACAACCTTTTTCCACCCTAAATTAATAAATATTACATATCAAATTCCCTAGCAATGGTGCCAAAAATTTGATCGAGGGTCAAATTATAATACCCTAGTCTATAGGACTTAGTATAGAGCAAGTAGGGTGTCGATCCACAGGGAATTTGGGGTAAATATTGTATTAATTGAATAGGTACTAAGATGGATAGGCAAATAAAATCACAATAATAATCAAGCAAATAAATTATAATCAAAACAACTACTTTAATACTAAAACTACAATTACTATAAGTTCTTATAAAAAAATATGGAAGAATTACAATGATAATCAGTAAGGATATGTAAATTAATTATTCTTGACTTAATGACTGGAAATTAGTGTGTATAATCTTTAAAAGCAACTCTCAATGTCAGATTAAAGTAAAGTTCCTAAAAGCAACTCTCATTCTCAAATAGAAGTGTTCCCTCCTAAAGTCTACAAGTCCTCTCGATTCATTGTAGAGATAAGAAGAAACCATAAATGACATTATACCAAACAAATCCTAAAAAGCAACTCTTGTTATCATATTAGGATATTCCCATTTAGAGTCTATAAGTCCTCTCGGTTCATTATAGAGATAGACAAGGAAACACAAGTAAAACTACTAAATATCCCTTAACATGAATTCCTTGTCTCCAAGTGAATTCATTACTTAAGTGAATCTAATTAAAGTTCCATTGAATTATTCCAACTCTCATTGTAAATAAACCGATTTACAAGTTACATATGGTGATTAAGCATACATAACACAATTCTGTACTAATTTAATTGAAATCAAACAAGAAAGTATGAGTATGTAATCCTTATTAAATCAACATTGCAATTCCTTCAAATTCTTAGCCACTATGCATGGTTAATTAAATCAAGGGACAATAAAAAAACAATATATAAGATAAGAGATTAAGTTTATAAAACCCTTTTAATTTGTCTTCTAGTAAAAAATGATCTCTCTTACGTAAATGATCTGCTTCCTTCTTTTTTAATAATAGATAAGATAATAGAAAATAAGAATGAACTTTCAAAAAAATAAGAAACTTACTAGTAACTTTATAAGATATTATATAAATCTATATAAAATATATGTAACTATGTCTCTCCTGAATTCTATCTTGAATTCTATATGAATTTTATATCAATTCTATCTATGTGTACAAGACCTAATGACCTATATATATAGGCCTTAGAAGTGGTTACAAGAGGTTACAAAATAGAAAGGTACCCTTTGACATGAAGGGTTACAACCCTTTGCAGAATACATAACTTCTAGGGCATTTTTTTCCATCTAAATGACTTTATCTCTAGAAAGTCCCTTCATAAAAGTTCTATATCTACGAGTTATCTTTCTAACACAACTTGAATAACCTCATTTGGATGTCTTTAGAGAAATTTATGACAAAAATACAAAAATTGCTCAATTTAGAATCTTCTAAGCCTTTTGTCACTGTGTCGAGTGGTTCCAGGATGTCGACTCATTACAGAAGCTTTCTGTAATGAGTCGTTCCATGTGTAATAACTCGTGATAGTCTTGAATCCTTCAAGAGTAAGTCTTTTTTCCTTCCAACTTGTTTTAACCAAATCTAAGCCCTTTCCAATGATCATTAAACCTAAAAATACATCAAAACATACAAACAAACCTAAAATGCATTTGGTAATAAGAACATAAAAACATAAAATCACAAGCAAAATAAACAACATAATTACTAAAATACTCCTAAATAAGTATGCAAATTTGCGCTATATCAAAAGTGAACAATCCCCTCTTAGAATCAAGCATGATGAATCTCTTAAAAACTTTTTCTAAGTAAAGACTTTAGGATAAACCTATCTATAGACACCCAATTTTGGGATGATGGATTATGGATGCGACAAAAGACTCCAATGATTAAAATTTCATGAATAGGTCTTTAATACTTTAACTTTGAAACTTAACGGTCTAATTGCATTTTTTCAGAGAAAGAATTTAATGTTTTCATGGACTAAATTATAATGCTTTTTAAGGATCTAATTTCAAAACTTAAATTCTTTCAAGGACCTTTTTATAATTAAAAGTTTAAAAAGTGGTCAGAATTACACTAATTCCGATTGGAATTATGTAATTCAGATCGAAACTACACAATTATGATCAAAATTAGACCTCTTCTGCTACTCGATTCTCGAATTTTCTAGACTTTTCCTTAGTCCTAATTAGTTTAAAATTCCCCTAAAATTATATTGGTAATGTTTTTAAGGAAATAGAAGTCTTTTAGGAATTAATTTATAACTCGGGTTTGAAGATGTATACTTATATAAGGAGTGTTTTAGCATTGAAGATAAGGGGAATGAAAAGGAAGAACAGAAAAGAGAAGAGGAGAGAATGAAAGAAAAAAGGAGAAAAGGCAAACCAAAAAAAAAAAAGAAGAGGGAAAGGAAAAAAGGAGAAAAGAAAAAGAAAGAGAGGAAAAAAAGCATCTATATTTTGTACAAAAAATTCCTTTTCTTAATTGATTAATTAGATTTTTGGAAGATTTTTAAAGAAAAATATTTGAATACTTATCAAGAACAGTGATTTTACAAAATCTGGACTTTGCTGCTAAAATCATCCATAAGCATTATCTTCTCCTTATTATATTTTATTTTATTTCTTTTTTAATTTTATTGATTTTTCATTTTATTTTATTATTGTTATAATTTATTCACTAATCATAATTTTTATTTTTTTTTATGGTGGTTATGGAGGAAAACACATGATGATCAAACTTGGAGAATCAAATCCATAAGAGGTCCATAAAATGCCATGGATAAGACCATGTAGAGATGGAGTTTCTAGGGTTTTTTATTATTATTGTTTTATTTTATTTATATTTTTTTGGGGTTGCATTAATGATTATTATTATTATTTAATAGATTATTGTAATAGCACCAATTATGCGAATAGTGAAATTATGTGTGTGATTGCATGTGTATGTTAATTAATTGGTTAGTAAAATTAGGGTTTTAATTGGGTAATTAATTAAAATCAATGGAGGGACTAGATTAATTTAGGATTGTATGTTAATGAAAATTAGGGTTTTTAGAAGGAATTAATTTAATTAATTGTATTATCTTGTATTTAATTGTTTTAATATGTTTTGTTTGTTTATTGGGCTTGTTTATTTATTTTTATGTGTTTTGGGTCTTCAACTCATATTAAATTCTAATCCACTTAAATAAACTTAGGTTTTTCAGGTTTAATTAATTAAAATTCATTATTAGGCCCATAATTAATTATATTTTAGGGTAGAAATAATTTAGGCCCATTTAGTAAATTAGACAAGGGCCTACTTAATTTAATTTAATTAATTAGACTTAGCCCACTTAAGCCTTTTTCATAATTTTTAGACTTAAGATCATTTTATTATCAAAACATGTAGATTTAGCTCATTAAAATCCATGTATATTAGACTAACTTAGGGATTAAATGTTCTATTGAATTCATTATTGATATGAACATGGTTAACTTGTACCAAACCCGTATTCAATCTTGATAACCTTGCCAAGGATCGTTCATAAATCCAGCAAAAAAAACTCTAATCCCCAACAAGACCCTTAAATAACCTGTACTTAAAAACCTTAATTATAAAGAATTAAAGGTTGTTTAATATAAACCAAAGATTAACAAAATCAATTTTTAAGTCTAAATTAAACTAGGTTTGAATATACCAAGCCCTCACTTGAAAAATTCACAAAAGTTCTTTTAAGAACAAAAGAGAAGGACTTTAACCTCACAAGAATTGAAACTTAGTTGATAAAACTCATTCTTAATTCGTACTACATTGATATGGCCTTTATATAGGCATGTAAACATCCTAATCCTTGAAGGAATAGGTTTTCTTACTTATTTCTAAAGACTCCTATAAAGGAAATTCCATAAATAAATAGGATCCCTTCTAAAATATGACAACTAATGACAATTAAGCTTTGAAAAGTGAAATTGACAACTAATGACAATTAAGCTTGAAAAGTGAAATTGACAACTCATGACAACTAAGCATTGAAAAGTCAAATTGACAACTCAAGACAACCAAGCAAAATTTAACCAAGTCTTTAAATGAGTTGCAGCCACTCTCCATTACATCTAGGGTGTTATTTGTAGAGAATATTCTTGAAAGATTCTTGATTCTTGTAGATTCCTTTAGCACCTTCTAAAACCTTCAAAAATCTTCAAAATTGCACTTTATGTGTTTTGAATGCAAATCATTCCACTTAAAGAGTTTGACATGAATTCTTCATTTTAAGGGTCAATATATGATAATAAGGTGCAAAAAGGATGATTTTGCCCTTGTGTCAAACTTTCTCTAAATTCACTCAATTGAGCTCCATTTGCACTTGTGCTTTGATTCATCAACTCAAGCTTCATCTCTTGCTTCACGAACACTCCTAAAGCATCCTTGAATGTCTTCATGTGAGCTCTAGTCATTGGGCCATCATACTTTAGTAAATCATCATGCTTATCAACATGGTTGGTGCTTATTTGGTTTGCATCATTCCCTCCTTCCTCGTGAAGATTCATCCTCGAATCATCAACCTCATCAAAATCAAAAGGAGATAAATCAAAAACATTTAAAGTTGCACTAATACCATAATCACCAGGTAAGTCTATTTTATAAGCATTATCATTGACCCTTTCTAGAACTTGAAAAGGACCATCACCCTTAGGATTTAACTTTGACTTGCGTAAACTAGGAAACCTTTCTTTCCTTAAATGTACCCAAACCCAATCACCGGGTTCAAATATCACTCTTACACACCCTTTATTAGCTTGTTGGGTAACTTTTGCATTCTTTTGTTCAATATTGAAGCACACCTTTTCATGCAATGCCCTAACAAAATAATCCTTCCTTTTACCATCTAAATCAATTCACACATGCAAAGGCAAAGGCGACAAATCTAATGGACTCAAAGGAATGAAACCATAAACAACTTCAAAAGGAAAATAGTGAGTCGATGAATGCACACTATGATTATAAGCAAATTCAATATGTGGAAAACATTCCTCCCATGATTTCAAATTCTTTTTAATCAATGTGCGCAATAATTGACCTAATGTGCAATTTACTACCTCAGTTTGACCATCAGTTTGGGGGTGACATGTAGTAGAGAATAAAAACTTAGTCCCCAATTTACCCCATAAAGTCTTCCAAAAATAGCTAAGGAACTTAGCATCCCTATCACTAACAATAGTTCTAGGCACACCATGTAAACACACAATTTCCCTAAAGAAAAGATTAGCAATATTAAAAGCATCATCAGTTTTATGACATGCAATAAAATGTGCCATCTTTGAAAAATGATCCACAACCACAAATATTGAATCATTACCACGTTTTGACCTAGCTAAACCTAAAACAAAATCCATAGAAATATCAACCCAAGGCATACTAGGGATAGGTAGTGGCATATATAATCCATGAGGCTTAGACTTAGACTTAGCTTGCTTACATGCAATGCACTTCTCACAAATTCTTTGTACATCCATTCTTATGTTAAGCCAATAAAATGATCACGTAGAACATATAAAGTCTTAGCAACACCAAAATGCCCCATTAATCCACCTTCATGTGCTTCCCTTACTAAGAGTTCACGCATACTACTTCTAGGCACACATAAATGATTATCTCTAAATAAAAACCCATTATGCCTATAATACTTATCAGATGCAACCTTTTTAGATGCATGATAAAATTTGCTAAAGTCATGGTCATTTCTATATAATTCCTTAATGTACTTAAAACCCAATAACTTAGCATCAAGAATAGAAAGAAGCACATACCTTCGAGATAATGCATCAGCAACTTTATTGTCCTTACCTTGTTTATACCTTATGATATATGGAAAAGATTCAATAAACTCACACCATTTAGCATGGCATTTGTTTAGCTTTTTTTGTCCCTTCAAATACTTCAAGGACTCATGATCAGTGTGAATCACAAACTCTTTGGGCCATAGGTAATGTTGCCATGTTTCTAAGGCTCGAACTAATGCATACATCTCCTTGTCATATGTAGGATAATTTAAGGCATCTCCATTCAAATTTTCACTAAAGTAAGCAATTGACTTTCCTTCTTGCTTGAGAACAGCCCCAATACCCAAACCTGGGGCATTACATTCAATTTCAAAAGTATTAGAAAAGTTAGGTAAAGAAAGTAAAGGTGCTGAAATCAACTTATCCTTAAGCATGTTAAACACTTTCTCTTGCACATTTCCCCATTTAAATCCCACATTTTTCTTAATTACTTCAGTCAATGGTGCAGCAATTGTGCTAAAGTCTCAAACAAATCTTCTATAAAAACTTGCCAAACAATGGAATGAACGAACTTCTCCAATAGACTTAGGTGTAGGCCATTCCTTGATCACCTTAATCTTCTTTTCATCCACTTCAATGCCTTGTGCACTTACCACAAACCCTAGGAAAACAAGTTTACTCGTGCAAAAAGAACATTTCTTAAGGTTAGCATATAACCTTTCTTTGCGCAAAACATCAAAAACTAAATGTACATGATCAAGATGTTCATCTAATGACTTACTATAAACAAGTATATCATCAAAATAAACAACTATAAACTTCCCTAAAAATGCATGCAAAACATGGTTCATTAATCTCATGAAAGTACTAGGTGCATTAGTTAACCCAAAAGGCATAACTAACCACTCATATAACCCATATTTTGTTTTATAAGCATTTTTCCATTCATCTCCTTCTCTCATCCTAATTTGATGGTAACCACTTTTAAGATCAATTTTAGTGAAAATGCATGCACCATGCAATTCATCAAGCATGTCATCTAGATGAGGAATGGGATGTCGATACTTAACTGTTATTTTATTGACAGCCCTACAATCAACACACATATGCCATGAACCATCTTTCTTTGGTACTAACAAAACAGGTATAGCACATGGGCTCATGCTTTCTCTAATTAGCCCTTTATCCATTAGCTCCTCCATTTGTCTTTGTAATTCCTTTGTCTCCTTAGGATTACATCGATATGGTGGCTTGTTTGGAATTTGAGAACCAGGGATGAAATCTATTTGATGCTCTATTCCCCTTAAGGGTGGTAAACCCTTAGGCACTTCTTCAAGAAACAAATCTGCAAATTCCTTCAAAAGAGACACAAAAACACTAGGCAAGTTCATTAGTAGTAAGATATGCCTCTTTGTACATAAGCACAATAATTAGCATTTGAGAAAAATATGCCCTCTTCACATCACTTTCTTTTGCATAAAAACTCACTTGCCTCTCTTTCTTTTTTCCCTCAATCTCTCCTTTTGCATGTGCCTCTCATTTCTTTTGCGCATCCACTCTTAGCTCTCCTTTTTCCACTCTTTACTCACACCCCTCTTTTTTTTTTCTCATAACTCTCCTTTTGCTATGCATTCTTTTCTTTTTCTCTCTCATGCACACATTCTCTCTCTCTCATTATCTTTTGATCCTTATAAACTTCTTTGGGTGATAACAGTGAAAGTACAATATTTTTACCATCAATGAAAAAAGAATATTTATTTGTAAAACCATCATGCATAAACCCTTCTATCAAATTGCCATGGACACCCCAAAAGAATATGACCAGCTTGCATGGGCACAACATCACAAAGGACCTCATTAACATACTTCCCCATTGCAAATTGAACAAGTACTTGTTTAGTAACCCTAACCTCTCCACAATCATTTAGCCATTGTAATTTATGGGGTCTAGGATGTTTCAAAGTAGGAAAATTAAGTTTTTCAACTAACAAAGTACTACCCACATTTGTACAACTACCTTCATCAATGATCAAACAACATACCTTTCCCTTAACTCTACATGATGTTGTCATGTTGTTCATCCTCTTCTACTTTAGTTTGTGTATTTAATGTTCACCTTGCAACTAGAAAATCTTTATAGTCATCCTTCTTGAGGTCTTCTTCAGCATCACTTGCATCTTCAAGTGGGGGCATCTCATCATCCTCCTCTTCCTCCTCACTATCGTACTCTCCATTAACAAGGATCATGGCCTTCTTATTTGGACAATCATGTTGCATGTGTCCTCTTCCTTTGCATTTAAAACATTCAATGGAGCTTGTTTTGAGCTTAGGTGCTTTAGCTTGCTTTGAGCTCCCTCCTTCCTTGCCTCCTTTATCAAATTTAGGTTTGGGAGTGCTTTTATCACTCTCTTTCCACTTTGACTTCCAATTGGATGTTGTTGTAGTCAAATAGGACTTAGGAATTCTCCCTTTTAACTGTTGCTCTACTTTGAGTGCCATATGGTACATGTCTTCTAGCTTTACATATGGATGTAATTCCACTACATGAGCAATCTCCTTATTTAGCCCATTTAAGAAATGTGCCATAGTCTGTTCACGGTCTTCTTTAATTTTAGCATGAATCAAAGTCATCTCCATTTCTTGGTAATACTCTTCAACACTCTTTGAACCTTGTCTAAGACTTTAAAGTCAATTGTGCAAATCTTTATAGTAATGATTTGGCACAAATCTCTTTCGCATAATGGTCTTCATCTCTTTCCATGTAGAGATAGGTTCTTCTTCACAATACCTTTTTAAAACCACTAGTTGGTCCTACCAAACTAAGGCATAATCCATAAACTCAATAGCTACAAGCTTAACTTTCTTTTCCTTAAAGTAGTTATGACAATCAAACATGAAATCCACCTTTTTCTCCTATGCTAGATATGCCTCAGGATCACTTCTACCATGAAAGGTAGGTATCTTCATCTTTATGCTGCTAAGGTTATTATCTTGCCTCATATGCCCTTGATTGCTTTCATCAATTGATTCATCATCATCTTCACACCACCTCCCTCTATGAGCTTGTATTGGTGCAGTTTGTTTTGTAGTGGCTATTATGGTTTGACTTTGCTCTATTCTCCCTATTTGCTCTTGAACCTCTTTATGGCTATTCAGTAATTGACTCATTTGTTCTTGCATTGCCTTCATAAAGAGTTTCCGTTCGGGATCTTTCTCAACCTCTTTTGAACTTGACATGTTATAAACAAGGAAATGAAAAAAGAAAAAAAGGCCTCATAAGTAACACTCCTATGTTTACACTCAAAGAATCACTCAACGCTCATGTTTCACTCAATTAGGCTTTTAACCTCTTATGAGCTCACCACTTGCCTTTTACCTCTCAAGTTCCTTTGTTATAGTTCTTATGGAACTTAAGTTACTAATTATCAAATTAAGCTCAATACAAAACAAACAAAGCAAAAATAAACTCAAATTTGACTATAAGAGCCAAAGAAAATGCAACATACAAGGACAATATCCAAATAAAATGAAAACAATAAATTTTGGAAT
The DNA here is from genome assembly GCA_947683625.1 of Mallotus nudiflorus. NCBI lineage: Eukaryota > Viridiplantae > Streptophyta > Magnoliopsida > Malpighiales > Euphorbiaceae > Mallotus > Mallotus nudiflorus. The sequence goes on from CANTUR010000492.1 coordinate 745,078, forward strand.
AAGTATTTAAACCCCAAATGCAACTTAAGAAGAAGAGGAGAATATTCAAAATCGAAATAAGGCAAGGTATGGAATTTAGAACGAAAATAGCGAATTGGAATGGTTATATGCTGAATGAATTTAACTTTGATCAATACACCTCCTTTTTTTTTGGTAACAAATGCTAAAATGGAAAAATTAAGAACAAACTTCAACTTGATATGTATTTATGATAAATAAGACTCTTAGGATGTAAAACAATAAGAGTATAAATGAATTTTTTTATTATTTTTTTTAAAGACTAAGAATAAGTTGGAATTTGAAGAAAAGAATGAAATTGATGCAAGATATAAAAAAATGGATTTTATCACAATGATCACAAAGAAAAAAAAAGAATTGATATCAAATAAGACACAAGAATGAAAGAAAATAAGAAATAATGATTTTTTTTGGATTAAATGCAAACAACAAAGAAAAGTAAAGATACATACTTGATTAATGAGCCAAAGCTCTAATACCAAATGATGGTTAACTTATACCACACCCATATTCAATCTTGATAACCTTGCCAAGGATCGTTCATAAATCAAGTAAAAAAAACTCTAATCCCCAACAAGACCCTTAAATAACATGTACTTAAGAACCTTAATTATAAAGAATTAAAGGTTGTTTAATATAAACCAAAGATTAACAAAGTCAATTTTTAAGTCTAAATTAAACTAGGTTCGAATATGCCAAGCCTTCACTTGATAAATTCAAAAAAGTTCTTTTAAGAACAAAAAAGAAGGACTTTAACCTCATAAGAATTGAAACTTAATTGATAAAACTCATTCTTAATTCGTACTACATTGATATGGCTTTTATATAGGCATGTAAACATCCTAATCCTTGAAGGAATAGGTTTTCTTACTTATTCATAAAGACTCCTATAAAGGAAATTCCATAAATAAATAGGATCCCTTTTAAAATATGATAACTAATGACAACTAAGCATTGAAAAGTCAAATTGATAACTCAAGACAACCAAGCAAAATGAGTTACAGCCACTCTCCATTACATCTAGGGTTTTATTTATAGAGAATATTCATTTAACCAAGTCTTTAAATGAGTTGCAACCACTCTCCATTACATCTAGGGTTTTATTTGTAAAGAATATTCTTGAAAGATTCTTAATTCTTGTAGATTCCTTTAGCACCTTCTAGAACCTTCCAAAATCTTTAAAATTGCACTTTATGTGTTTTGAATGAAAATCATTCCACTTGAAGAGTTTGATATGAATTCTTCATTTTGAGGATCAACATATGATAATAAGGTGCAAAAAGGATGATTTTTCCCTTGTGTCAAACTTTCTTCAAATTCACTCAGTTGAGCTCCATTTGCACTTGTGTTTTGATTAATCAACTCAACTTCAACTCTTGCTTCACGAACACTCTTAAAGCATCCTTGAATGTCTTCATGTGAGCTCTAGTCATTGGACCATCATACTTTAGTAGATCATCATGCTTATCAACATGGTTGATGCTTATTTGGTTTGCATCAATTTTTTACTTGTATTTTCATGAATAATTTACCTTGGAGTTAATTGCTATAATAAGGGTTTATATGAAATTGCATGTAAATAGAGGATAATATAGTAATTCATAAAGTAATTCTAAATGAACATGAGACTAAAAGAAGTTGGTATTTCGTATCCAGAATCTCCTAGTTATGGTGCTCGATTTCTTTTAGGGAATCGAGTACCACCTTTTCGATTTGTCCTAGTTATTACCCTAGGTAGTGTCACCTCATCTCCACACCACATCTTTGTGATAGTGGTTAATGTGTTCTCTAGAGCCCTAAGCTCAAATAATTCCATGATTGCTAAAATCTTGGATACACACTAAACCTTATCGTCTATAGTGGCGACTCCACTAGGGATAAGAGATATTGATTCTACTTATGTTCTTTAGAATTATTTTATTAATTATTATTTTATTCTTGAATTCATTCTACATGTCCTTATTAATCAATGGCATTGGTTTATGGTTCCATGATTCCATAAGCTTTATGGGATTTTAAATTGGCTAATTATAACTTTTAGCCTTAACTTGGTTCAAGAGAGATTATTGGGCTCATATGACCAGAGTCTATAACCTAAGTCCTTAAGGGGGGGGGGGGGGTAGTCTTCTCTTAAGTTTATAAAGGATGCTAAGCCCTTCTAACCTTGGCCTGTGACTCAAGTCTTAAAGGAGGGCATCTTGCTAAGGGAATTTTGACCTTCATACCGGACCTTAACCATTTATAATAGCTTAGTTACATCCCTTATGATCTACCCAAATTGCTTGTGAATGTTGCCATGAGGTATTTCTATCTATAAGGGTCTAAGCCCATACTTTAAAAGTCTATTTGGACTAATAAAGATTGGGCTAATATTTTATGCCTAGAAATAATGTTTCTATGTTTTACTACTTTAAGAGAGATTTGGCATGTGCATCGGTTCTTGATATCTCCTATTGATATTAAGGTCAAGACTACAAATCCTAGAAAAAGAGACTCACCATTGAATACGTGTGTGGGAAGAATAAGGTTGGAAGGATGTATGTACACCTAACTTGTTACTTACTACTTATTGCATAACAGGTGCATCATGCATACATGCATATATGCACCTCATATAGGTCATGGAGGTCTTCTTGTGTTTGAAGTCGAAAGGGTGGCAGACTAGTGAGAACTGATTTGAGTTCGTAATCGATTGCGAAAGAGATTCTTAGCAGACTGGAAAGGTGTCCCATCAATCCACTCTACTTAGAAGCTGCATTACCAAAACAAGCCGAAGAAATGAAATAACAAAAAGGAGAAAATTGGACCCTAGAGGATATAAAAGGAGCATTGATGGATAACATGAGAGTGCTGATGCAAGATGAGTTAAGGCAAGCTTTGGCTGGATTGATGCCACCACCTACTACTACTACACCTCCTGTTGCAACCAATCCACCTGTTGTAGGTATACCACCTGCTAATAATAACAATGTTGGGAAAATGAAACTCAAGGATGTTGAGAGTTATATGGTTGAAAAGGAAAAAAGGAAATTACTTGAGCAAGTTCAAGAGCTAGAATCCATGCAGAAGCCTAATGAATCATTTTTAGATTGTTTGACTAGATTCAGGAATAAGGTGGGGTTAATGAAAAATAAGCTAGCTGAAAAGGATCAGGCTCGAATGATAGTCTGAAATGTGTTACCTAACTTGGTTGAGAAGTCACAGATGATGAATCCTAAGACACTTGTAGACCTTTACGATGATGGGTTGCAAGCTAAAGAGATCAAAAATGAGAAAAAAAAGGTCACTAGGAACACTGGAGTGAGAAATTACCCAACTAGGGTCACACAATAAGGAAATACTAGTTGGGTTATAAGAGTCCATGCTATTCAAAAATCCAGGAGATTCTCCAATTTTAACTAACCTTTGTCAAAAGTCCTAGAATGCCTAACGCGAGAGGGCTTACTTCAACCTTTGCCTAATCCAAACCCACCAAACCCAAACACCCTAGGCTATAACCTAAACAAGCATAGTAAATTCCATTAAAACCATAAACACTCCATAGATAACTGCATCCACCTCAAACACAAAATCCAAAACCTCATAGATTTTAGAAAAATCACATACCCTAAAAAATAAAATCCAAACCCAAACACCCAAAATAGTCCTCTCCCAAATTACCGAAACATGTCACCTCCAATAACCATGATGATAAACTTAGGAATAGGCAAGGAAGAAGTGCTAAACTCTTTTGATGATCCAAACTTTAAAGCCGATGAGAAATATCCTAGGGCCCCTAAAGATGTGGAAAGAGTATAAGACTTGTTAGGTCAGCCCTCAGGTAAGTTTAATCATAAGGTGTTTTACATTAAACCACCTTCTTTTGACATACCCTTTGAGTCAATTGTGCCTACAAGATGGGTGATAAGTTTGATGATGATAAGCTATAAGAAAAGCAAGAAACATGAATAGTAGAGGTACAAAAGATAAAGTCATAAAGACAGCTTGCAAGAAAAAGCAAGAATAATTATTATGTCAACTACTTGATGGACAACCACTTTGAGATTTAGCATCCCTAACATCTATAATAGGAAATAAATTTTGTTATTGTCTACTTTAAATTATTATTTTTTGTTCTAGTGATCGATGATATGAATTTTGTTCATTCTTATTTATGTAAAATACATCTTAATGGTATTGTGCGTTATGATATTGATCGCATCTGCATGTTTGACATAAATTCAATTCAATTAGATTCATTCAACATAAGTTGAAATGCAAATTAAAATAACATACATATATCATATAGCGTAACTTCTAAAGATAGGAAATTTGAGGAAAAAATAAAAAAGAATGATAAAAGAAAATTAAAAAGAAACAAAAAGAAAAAAATAACAGTAAGGTAAAAAGATTAGAGAGAAAAAAATTACAATTGGCTAGTAACAGGAGTTGTATCATGTGATGTAATAAATGTTCTTATTTTTACCCTAATGAATGATTAAAATTGAATTTGAAATTTTTTTTAAATATTGCATATTCATTTTTATAATACTACATAAGTATTTTAATGGAAATACATTACATAATGAAAGCTAAAATCATAGCTATGAGATCAGAATTTTAGTTATGTTTTCTTTTTGCCACCCCTTTGTAATTTTCCTTATAAGCTTAGCACTTTGAGAATTTAAGTGTCTCAATAACTTGCATTGTAAGTCTTGACTTGTAACTATCATCAATCATTGCATCAACATCAAGTCTCATATTTAACTTAAGAGTCCTTCAAAGTGCATGTCCACTTGATTTTATCATCAAGAAATCACTTCAATTAGTTTTCCCACTCCTCAGCATCTTCAATGCATGAGACTGCAACTAATAGGGTTAGTAGGTCAAAGGATCAACAACGGTAGTGAAAGAACTGGGTCTCTTGCACATGAAAATGGAAAAGATTGCTAAAATAGGGTAAATGAATCTAGAATGAAACTGGGGGCAAAATGTAGCTCTAGGGGCAATTGCAGAACAATAAGCCCACATTCAAAGAGCGATGATGGATGCTAAAGTATAATAGCTAGTACAGGATATCTTAGGGTAAAAAAAAGTATACGAACTAATACATCAATCATCATATAGTAAAAGCAGTAACAAAAAGAAAAGTTCAATTGTGCATCTGTCAATCACGAGATTCAGAGTAAAGCTATGGACCCCATTTGCTAGCCTAATCAATAGTCTAATGAACGTATTATAAGCTTCAACATCAGAAGTAACAACAGTGAAGCATCCAATACTTAAGCCTACAGGCTATTAATCAGGCATCTCTTTCTCACACTCCAAGCTACAACATAGCTCTATTCCAAATAAGAGACCTATTAGGATCATACGTGTCATACATAACATGTATACACTTACATACATTTGTTATGAAATAATTTCTTTGTATAATAAAGTATTTGAGCTTAGGTGAGATTGTGCAAATACTTTACTACTAATTTTCAAAATTAGTGTTGTAACAAGGCAGAAAGGTAGTCAAAATGTACATATGTGAAGCATCTAAAAAGAAAAGCATATTACTAAAAAGGTAAACTTGATACTCAAAGGACTTTAGACCTCAAGAGTCTAAAGGGCCCATCCAGTAAGGGAATATCATCAGCAGTGTTACTTGCAAAAGCATCATCCTGGCAACCTCAAGAGGCTAGATAGGACGTTTAGGCTCCTCAAACTCAATATCCATCTGTATAGTCTCATCATGAGCATCATCTGGAATATCTCTCAACAATAGTTAGACTAGTGTAGGGTATGGAATATGGTGATGAGAAGGTCCAAAATGTCAATAATACATTTGTCAGCCCTATAAAAGGGAAAAATGCACGCAAAACTTAAAATGAATGCACCCTAAAAAATCATGTGATCATGAAATCAGATCTCCAACCCCTAAACCTTTTTTGCACGAGATGTCAATAAAAGGAATGAAGCCCTCTACCATAGCATTAATGGAATGGCAAAAATACAATTGCAGCCCAAAGCCTTAACTTCAAGGGTGGAGTATCATGACCTTACAATTAGAGACAAATCCAAAGGGAAGAATGCAAAAAAAGAATAACACTGCATTTTGACAAAACTTGTTCACTTACGAATAGAGCATACTAACTTATGGTATTTTGTGTAGGGAAGAACAAAAGAGAATGAAAATGGGGAAAGGAACTGATACATCAAGAAGAATGGGAAGGTTGCAAATGTTAAAGATTCATCTTGCCTGCCAAACACTCATCAAGATAATAAAGGGAAGTAACATAATTCTATTTCCTTAGATTTTGTAATAAAGAACCATCTAAATCATAAAATTCACAAATTGAAAGTAAATTCATCCACTTCACAAGATCATGTGTAAAAAGCCTATCTCATGACTTTTGGTTATAATGGCTTTCTTTTATTAGCTTCGTAGAATTCATATGAGTAGTGAACAGTTTTATGCTGAGAGTTTATAAACTCTAATCAATCTAATGCTTGATTAGCCCCTAAATGAGGGGAAGAAAGTGCAAAATTAAAATCTATGGACATGAAGCATAAATTGCTTGAATTTCAAAGTATCATTTGAGTCTTTTGAACGATAAATGTGCACATAATGTAATCCAATGCTTTGATGGTATCCATACTAAGTAATATGATAAAGGTGGGGAATACTAAGAGGAGAATCAAAAAAAGAGCAAGCATAATTTACTCCAATGCTCAAAAATTAGTAAAAGTATCAATATTGAACCTCTAACGGTATCCTTATTGAGTAAATCAAGAAAGGCAGGGGAATACTAAAAGAGGACCATGCTAAAATTTTTTTTTCTATTTAGTCCAATGCTCTATATGAGTATGAGTATCCAAAGGACCTTTCCAATGGTATCCAAGTTGAGTAATATGAGAAAGGCGTGAGATTACTCAAATAAGGAAGGAAAGCACAAAAAATAATTCAAAGGCTATTTTAATACTCATAATTCAATATTTTTATGGTCAATTTCAATGAGTTTTGTTTAGCAAATTCTCCCTAAAATTAGGTGTGGAAGTAAGCTCTTCACTTGGTAAAAGATATGATCTCAGTATAAAATGATTAACGATGCCTTTGACCTTTGCAAGCGGTAAATAAATACTATTCATAAAAATAAAAATAGTGAGATTCACTAAGTGCACACTATATCGTGAAAAGTGATGAATTTTCTCATAAATTCTCAGTCAACATAAATAATTCAAAGCATTCAACTCAAATAACTAAATTTGCAAGTAGTTATAGGTTATAGCATTATCATCAATGAGCAATGAAAGGATTACAGCTAATAGCTAGTAATTATGGATTGCAGCATAATCATTTAAAATAATTCAGACTATACATCTGAGTGTATTTGGCATTGTATAATCGACTACAATGTATTTTCAACCAAGATTATATGACCAAGTATAATCAACATCATATAACTGAGTGTGGTGTTTCTTTTTAATTCAAACTATAAGAACGAGTGTAGTCGGCATTATACGACTGAGTAAAATTTATTTTCAACCAAGATTATATAATTGAGTATAATTGACATCATACTACTGAGTGTTGTGTTTTTTTTAATTTAGACTATACAACTGAGTGTAGTCGAAATTGTACGATCAAGTATAATGTATTTTCAACCAAGATTATACAACCAAGTATAATCTACATTATACAACCGAGTGTGGTGTTTCTTTTTAATTCAAACTACATGTTTGAGTGTAGTCGGCATTGTATAACTGAGTACAATGCATTTTTAGCATCATACAACTGAGTGTGATGTTTGTTTTTAATTCAAACTATACGATCAAGTGTAGTTAGTGTTGTATGACCAAGTATAAATCATTTTTAGCATAATATGGCTGAGTGTGATGTTCCTTTTCAATTTAGACTATACATCCGAGTGTTGACAGCATTATATGACCAAGTGCAATGAGTTCCTTTCACCCAAGGCTATACGATCGAGTATAGTTAGTAACATACAATCGAGTATGATATGTCATTTCAAATCATTGATGTACATCTAAAGTATAGCAAGTTCATAAGCAAAAGCTTCATGAAGCACATGTAAGTATCCTAACTTCCAATTAAGAAATTGAGTGCTAGTCACTTTGTCATAATTTGTCAAGCAAATAGCGAGAAAAGGTGGCAACTGTAGACATCCAATTTCGAGATGATGAGTTATGTATGCGGCAAAATACTCTAATGATGAAAATGTTATAAATAGGCCTTTAATACTTGAACTTTGAAACTTCAGGGGTCTACTTCCATTTTTTTTTAAAAAGAATTTAATTTTTTTATAGACTAAATTATAATGCTTTTTAAAGATCTAATTGCAAAACTTAAATTATTTTTAAAAAGTGGTTAGAATTACACTAATTCTAATTAGAATTACATTAATTCCGATCAAAATTATGAAATTCTGATTGAAAATTTTATAAGTACACTAATTACGATTAGAATTACACTAATTTTGATTGGAATTACACAATTTTGATCGAAAGTAGACCTCTTCTACCGTTGGGTTTTTGAATTTTCTAGACTTTTCCTAAGTTCTAATTGGTCTGAAATTCCCCTAAAATTATTTTGATAATTTTTTTAAGGAAATAGAAGTCTTTCAGGAATAGACGTCTTTTAGGAATCAATTTATAACAAGGGTTTAAAGACGTATCCCTATAAAATGACTTTTTTGGCTCTAAAGATGGGGGAAATGAAAAGGAATAATAGAAAAGAGAGGACAAGAGAATGAAAGAAAAAAAGGAAAAAAGGCAAAAAAAAAAGAAAGAGGGAAAGGAAAAAAGGAGAAAAGAAAAAAAAGAGGGGAAGAAAAGAGAAGAAAAAGAGAATTGATATATTCTACAATAAATTTTTTTGCTTAATTGATTAATTAGATTTTTGGAAGATTTTTGAAGAACAATATTTGAAGTATTATAAAGAACGGTGATTTTAAAAAAAATCTAAAGAGCACGCCATTAAAATCATCCAAAAGCACCATCTTCTTCTTATTTGATTTTATTTTATTGATTTTTAATTTTGCTCATTATTGTTATAATTTATTCACTAATCATAATTTTTATTCTTTTTTTATGGTGATTATAGAGGAAAACACATGATAATCATAAATGAAGAATCAAATCTATAAGAGGTCCATGGAATGCTATGGATAAGACCTTGTAAAGATATAGTTTCTAGGGTTTTTCATTATTGTTTTATTTTTATTGATTTATTTTATTTATAGTTTTTTTTGTTGTATTAATTTTTTTTATTATTATTTTCAATAGATTATTGTAATAGCCCCAATAGTGGGAATACTTGAATTATGTGTGTGATTGTATGTTTATGTTAATTAATTTATTGGTAAAACTAGGGTTTTAATTGGGTAATTAATTAAAATCAATGGAGGGAGTAGATTAATTTAGGATTGCGTGTTAATGAAAATTAGGGTTTTTAGAAGGAATTAATTTAATTACTTTTTTGATCTTTTATTTAATTGTTTTAATATGTTTATTTGTTTTTTGGGCTTGTTTATTTATTTTTATGTGTTTTTAGTCTTAAGCTCATATTAAATTCTAATCCACTTAAATAAACTTAGGTTTTTTAGGTTTAATTAATTAAAATGCATTGTTAGGCCCATAATTAATTAGATTTTATGGTAGAGATAATTTAGGCCCATTTAGTAAATTAGACATAGACCCACTTAATTTTATTTAATTAATTAGACTTATCCCACTTAAGCCTTTTTCATAATTTATAGATTTAAGATCATTTTATTATCAAAACATGTAGATTTAGCTTATTAAAATCCATATATATTAGACTAAGTTAGGGATTAAATGTTCTATTGAATGCATTATTTACTTATATTTTCATGACGGGCTTGCCTTGGAGTTAATTGCTAGAATAAGGGTTTATATGAAATTGCATATAAATAAAGGATAATATAGTAATTCATAAAGTAATTCTAAATGAACATGAGATTGAAAGAAGTTGGTATTCCGTATCCAGAATCTCCTAGTTGTGGTACTAGCTTTCTTTTAGGGAATCGCGTACCACCTTTTCGATTTGTCCCATTTATTACCCTAGGTGGCGACTCCTCATCTTCAAGCCATGTCTTTGTGATAGTGGTTAGTGTGTTCTCTAGAGCCATGAGCTCAAATAGTGTCGCGGTTGCTAAAATCTTGGACGCGCACTAAATCCCACCGTTTACACTATCATTCACTTTGATCTATCTCTTTAAACTCGAATATTGAGAATAAAGGTAGCCTCCCTTAGGTCTTTTATCGAGAAGGTTTTATATAGAGATACTTTTACAGAGGTCATCATACCAACATAATTACTAATTAGAGGAATATCATAAACATATAAGACTAGGAAAGTGAGTTGGCTCCCACTAACCTTCTTATAAACACATGGCTTATCCATATTCTTAATGAAACAATAAAAATAAATAGCCTAATTGAAATGATGATTCTAACTCCTTAAAGACTGCATTAAATCTTATATTGATCTATTAAGCTTGCACACTTTTGAGCTTTCCTTGGATTCAACGCCCTTGGGTTGCTTCATTAAAGTGTCTTCCTTAACATGGCCATTAAAGAAGGTTGTCTTGACATCTGTTTACTAAACATTATAATCATAGTATGTAGCTATAACAAGAAGAATCTGAATGGAGTTTAGCATGGCTACTGATAAAAATCTTTTCATTACAAGCCTAGTTTTATAGGTCTCTATATTCCCATTTGCACCAATCTTTCTTTTGAATATCCATTTACTCCTAATTGGTACAAGACCCTCAAAAGGATCAACAATTGTCCATACTTGGTTTGCATACATGGAATCTATTTTGATTCTCATTAGCTCAAGCCAACTTAAAGAATCTTTATCACACAAAGCTTCTTTATATGTTGTAGGATCATCATCATGAATGCTCTCTTCATGAACATGCAATTCTTATGCATCATAAAAAAAATTGCATCTCTCTAGAGGATCAGATACCCTACTAGACCTTTTTAGAGTCAGTGTGATGACATTATCAATTGGAATAGGCTTTTTGGGTTGATCAATATCCATTTGATCAATTTGTTGGCTTCCTTAAATGACTCCTCATCTAACCTTATCATCCTTCATTTGCCACCTTCCTTAAGAAACTCTTTCTCAAGTATTATAGCATCTCTACTTACAATAATAACTTATTTAGTAGGAGGATAAAAGCAATACCCTAAACTATCTTTAGGATATCTAAAAATCCTTTTTTAATTAATTTCATATCTAACTTGTCTGATTTCAGCTTTTTATCAGAAGCTGGGCACCCCCATTCTTAACATGCTTAAGACTTGGTACCCAAGCATTCCATATCTCATATGGTGTGGTATAAACACACTTGGATGGAAATTGATTAAGCACGTAAGAGGCCATTTTGAGTGCAAAACCGCAAAATGATATAGGAAGATTGGTGTAGCTCATAATGGCACATACCATATCTATTAAAGCGTGATTCTGCATCTTGGGCACACCATTCAATTGAGATATTTCACAAAGTGTGAGTTGTGATGCAATACCATGTTCTTTAAGGAACTCAATGAACTCAGTACTTCATTTTTCACCTCCTTTATATGATCTTAGAATATTAATACATTCCCTGATTTGGTTTTCTACTACTTCTCTGAACTCCTTGAACATTACAATGGATTCACTTTTGTTCTTCATAAGAAACAAATGCCTATACCTTAATAGATCATCTATAAATGTTATAAAGTAATAGAAACCACCTCTAGCCATTTCACTAAATGGTCCATATACATCATTATGTATGATCTCCAATACATCATTGGCTCTTGCCATTTGTCCAACAAATGGTGATCTAATCATCTTGCCTTTAAGACAAGCCTCATAATTCAAACCATATGTGAATTCAAGATTGCTTAAGATTCTTATATTTTCTAACTTTGTGATTATATCCTCTGTAATATGACATAATCTCAAGTGCTATAGATGTTTAGAGTTAGAGGAATTCTCAATTAGCATCGCATTTGCATCACTCACATTAATTTGAGGCTCATCGTTATTGTACATATTATCAACATAATAAAAACCATGTATTATATAACCCTTGCCAACCAATTCATTTCCAAAATGAATCTTACATACATCTCTACTAAAAATGAATTCATAACCCTTTATAGTTAAACTATAAATAGAGATAGTATTTTTATAGGCATTAAGTACATACAATTCATCATACAATAACAAAACATTATTATATAAACTAATTAAAGTGGATCTTATAGCCTTGGCTGCAACACTTGCTCCATTCCCAAGCCTTAAGATCACTTAATTGGGCCTCAACCTCCTTTTACTTGCTAGATCCTACAAGGATAAAAAAAATGTGAGAACTTGCACTAGTATCTAATATTTATACATTAAATGAACTATTAGAACATTTAGAAGCAAAATCAATTAGGTTAGAGAAAGTCTCACCTCCTCCTTATTTTCCCTTTCCCTTTAAGTTGATAGACTCAAGGAACTTAGGACAATTCCTCTTCCAATGTCCTTCACCTTGGTAATGGAAACACTTTCCCTTGCCTTTATATTCCATCAAAATGGCCTAGACCTTACTCTTGGCTATGCCACCCATGGGCTTGATAATAGTTTTCTTGCCTTTCTTCTTTTTAGTCCGACTAAAATTGATAATAAGTGCAACCTCTTTCCATTTGCTCATTTGGAAAGCCTTTTGGCCATCATAAGTATATTCAAAAGCTCTACAAGAGTGCATTTATCTTGTTCATATGGAAGTTAGCAATAGTTTGCCTAAAATATTCAAGAAGGGATTAAAGGATCAAGTCCACTTAGAGGTGGAAGTCCATTATGAAGTCTAAACTCTTTAGTTCCTCCATTACCGTGCACTCATGTCCCTTCATTTAAAGATCCTAACATTAGCTAGAGTCATGGTCAGTCAAACTATAATTGCCTCAATCATATGACCTAACCCTAAGTTTAATTCTCGATAAAACATGACTTATACTAGAAATGCTTTCTAATAATAAAAACTTTTTTCAGTGAAGTCAAGTTTGACCTTGCAAACTACTTATTCATTGAGAATAACATAAATAGCATAGGATATTATCTCAGTTCACTCTAGGTAATGAATTCCATTTTGGCCAATCACTCATCACTACATATTACCAACTAGAGCCATCACATGCCATATACCCATACATGGCTAGCACAAGCATGTAAGTTGTAGGAAACTCTAAACACCCATATTTGGACCATATACACCATTATGTCCAAGAAAGTGATTGTTGATAAAAGTGAATTTCCATGCAATCACTTTTCTTACATCACTGTTCTATCCACCCATCATATGAGTATCCATATGTCTATTTTAATATCTCATATTAAGTAGTATGAGACTCACTACCTCCTACTATCAGAATCACATACCAATTAAGGAAAATAGACAGAGATAATAGTCTATAGATTAATACTACCCATTTATTAATCCTATGACTATGAACATTTAATAGCATATGTACTAAAAGAATGTCACTTATATTGTCAACTCTTGGTAATAAACTCTTTTAATATAGCGCTCAAAGGAAAATAATAAAATAAATAAACACTTCAAATGAATATTTTATTGCTATAGGAAAAAAGTACAATGTCATTTATCTTAGAAGAACTAGCACTAGGTCACATCTATACTAACAACGTGCTACCTTATAAATAAATCACCATGAGCATACTTGGGTGGAAAGGTTATAGAAGAGGTGTGGACTAGTAATCTAGTCAATTTTATAAATTTAAAGATTTTTAGTTGTCCAGCTTATGTCCATACATATCCAATGATAAGAAGTTTAAACTTGATCCAAAGTCTAAAAAGTGCATTGTCTTTCTTAGGCTATATGAAAGGAGTACAAGGATATAAGTTTTAGGATCCAATGTTAAATAAGGTGGTTATCAATAGGGATGAAATATTTTATGAGCATTCCATGTTATAATACAAAGATAAAAGTAATGTGCCAAACAGTGATGGAAATAGTTCTAATTCAAAGGTAGTGCAAGTTAACTTAAAACCTTAAGTCCTAAATAATAAAAGGGCTAAAAGTACTAGTTCAAAACATACAAGGTCCACTGTAGGTGAAAAATACCACTATGGCCTAGTCAAAGATAGCGAGATGCATCATAAAGCCTTCAAGTAGGTTTGGGTATAAAGATTTGACTTCTTTTGCTCTCATTATTAATAGTGCAAATTCATCAACCTTTTAGGAGACTATACTAAGTGATGAGAAAGATAAATGAATGGGTGATATGGTAGAGGAGATAGAGTCTTTGCATAAAAATCAAACATAGGAGTTTGCTTAACTACTTATTAGAAAGAAGGCTATAGGATGAAAATTGGTCTATAAAAAGAAACCATCAGTATTAGCCCCATCAATATTAGTAAAAGAAGAGGAAAATTTAAGGCTCAACTAGTGGTAAAAGGGTATGAAAAGAGTCCTAGAGGGGGGGTGGATAGGACTATCAAATATAAATGAGAAACTAAAAGAATTCCTTATAAGAATTAAATGGAAGTTGAAAAGGAAGAATGAAGAACAAAAAAATTTAAGGAGTTCAAATTCAACAATAATCATTCATCTTCACCTAACTTATCCATAAGTTAGGATTTTCAATCACCCACAATCATATTCATAAGATTGAGATTACACAAGAGTTTTATGACTCACTCTTACAACCTTACAACTTGAGTTTTCAAGGCTCACTCAAAAACCAAATCCCAAATGTTTCAATGGACAATAATCAAACCAATTCTTTTAGAAATAAATCTCACTTCCCTTCTAATCTATCCCAAGATTAAGATGAAGTGAAATTCTATTTCTAACACATAACCAACTCTCACAAGAGTTATGCAAAAAAAGAATTGTTTAAGAGAATTTTAAAGCTTAATTAAATGCTTAAGAAAGAATAAATGATAAATAGGTTTCTTAACTTCCATTCAACTTTAGAGGTGTTTACATAGACAAAAACTCAAACATATAGTTGTTAGAGGTACAAATAATGTTCCAACATCTATATTTTGAATCCAATGTTTATAATTTTGAATTATTGAAAGTAATGCTATTAGACAACTATGCATGGATTGAAATAGTGATTAGATACTGATGACATTCAAATTTTCCCACTCTTACTTCAAAGTTGTAGATATTTGACTTAGATTTCTATGTCATTTTGAATTAGCTCAATTAGATTTCTTCGACTCAAGATATGTTAAAAACAATAAGAGCTATGCAATCTAAAATGTAGACTACTATCATATAGTTATGCATAAGTTAAAGCCAAGATTTTCTATTGGAGACATTTGAATTTTCTCATTATTTATTCAAAAAAGTTATAGATATTTGACTTATATTTTCATATCATTTTGAATCACCTCAATTTAACTTATTTAGTTCAAGATATTTCTAAAATACTAAGATTTGTGCAATCTAAAATGTAGATTACCGTCAAATAGCTATATACAAATTGAAGCCATGATTTTCTATTAGAGAATTTTGAATTTGCCTATAATTTCTTCATAAAAGATGTATATATTTTACTTAGATTTTCATATCACTTTAAATAACTTTAATTGGATTTCTTTAGCTCAAGATATTTCTAAAATAATAAGAGCTGTGCAATTTAAAATGCAAACTATTGTCAGATAACTATGCACAAGTTGAAGCCATGATTTTTTATTGGAGAAATTTGAATTTGCTCACACTTTCTCCATAAAAGTTCTATGACTTAGATTTTCATATCATTTTTAATTACCTCAATTGGACTTTTATAGCTCAAGATATGTTTGAACTACTAAGAGCTATGAACCTTAAATGGCAACTGCATATGTTGATTTTGACTTAATATTTGCATACCCAAATGAACTTGGATTTTGAAAATAAAGCAAAATTAAGAATGCTTAAGATGTTTAATTTAAATGTGAAGAAGCTTACTTTCTTATTATAAAGCTCTAAGGATGTCAAAAGCCTCATTAGATTTTAGAGGTCAAATTAGCCCAAGATAATCATACTTCATTTTAACTTCCAATGCAGTCCTAACTTATACACACTTAAAAAAAATAAATTATAAAAATTAAGTTTTATAAGATCAAAATTAAGATTGATTATTATTAAGATCAACAATCTCCTCCTTTTTTATTTTGGTAAACTTATTTTGAGTTTGATAAAAAAAATAATACAAAGTAAAGTGTGCGATAATATTCGAGATAATAAGAATACCAAATGAAATAAAATATATTTCTTTATTTCTCCCCCTATGAATATGGACATGATAAGAAATATAAAGTTATGGATTATTCCCCTTGACAAAAAAATAAAAACAACATAAAATATAGTAAGAGGGATAAAAACATGGTATTCTTATGACAAATGTATTAAAAACATAAAATATGATACCATTATCATTTAAACAAATGTTAGGCAATGTGAGAAAATAATTTCAAACATATATGCATATAGTGCCACTAAAATTCATCACAAAAATATTACATATAATAATAATGTTGATGCTAGGCGTGCTTAATTATTATATGATCACATGGAGCTTAGCAAGCTAATCAATCATGTAGCACTTGGCATATAAAAAATAAAAATAAATTATTCAGAATATATTTTCCTCCCTTTGTACGAAGGCAAAAGGAAAAGAGAGAGATGTAAAGGGAAATGAACCTAAAGGGACCAAAATTCCTATAGGTACAAATGAAACATACACTAAATCTTTGTTAAAGTATTCATGCCTTATCAAAGATCAAAACAATTCCTAAGAAGATAATATTATACACATGTATAGTAACAAATAACAAACTCAAATATATTTCTCCCCCTTTGTCAAAAGCAAAAATAAAAAGAGAGATATAAAGGGAAAATGAAAACAAAGATACACAAAATCTTTATAAAATCTATGTCATACATAAACAAAGTAAGCGAAACAAGTCCTTTTGTCATGTATGATGTACAACAGAATTAGCCATACTTACAATGTTAATATGCATACAAAAATTTTAAAAAAATTTCTCCCCCCAATATCAAAGAAAAATATAATACCTTACTAACATAAACACATTTTTAAGGGATTTTTAAAATTAAAAAAATACAAATGTTAAAAAAATTAACTAGGTACACATGCAAACTCAAATTATTTCTCCTCCTTTGACAAAATGCAAAAGGAAATTTAAAAAGATAAACCAAATATAAACTGACAACTATATAAAAAAATTTAAAATCAACATCAATATATTTATCAATCAAAGTAATAAATAAGCATAACATGATTTCACATGAAAATAGTTTAACCATCAATTAAACATAAAATCATGATAAACTAGAACCATTAATCTTGCCCAGTTCATGCTTAATGAAATTTAATCTCTCTTCATTAAGAGGTTTGGTGAAGATATTAGCAAGTTGATTATTTGTGTCAATAAATTCAAGTAAGATATCAACAATTTGAACATGATCACACAAGAAATGATGTCTAATGTCTATATGCTTAGTTCTAGAATGTTGAATGAGATTATTGTTAAGGTTGATAGCACTTGTATTATTACATTTGATTAGAATGTGATCAAGTTTTACACTATAGTCTAATAATTGTAGTTTTTGCCATAAAACTTGTGAACAATAAAGACTCGCTGCAATATATTCAGCTTCAGTAGTGGACAAGGCAATTGAAACTTGTTTCTTGGACAAGGCAAGTTGATTATTTGGAAAACATTGTACTAAAAATTGACAAGTTCCAAAAGTGCTTTTTCTATCAAGTAAACTACTGGCAAAGTCCATATTAGAATAACTAATCAAGTCAAAGGATAAACTCTTAGAATACTAAAGTCCTAAATGCATTGTACCATAAAGATATTTAAAAATTCTTTTGATAGAATTCAAATAAGACTCTCTAGGACTATATTGAAATTTAGCACACAAGCAAGTAGCAAATATAATTTTAGGTCTACTAGCAGTTAAATAAAGAAGGGATCCGATAAAACCTCTAAATCGCTTTTCGTCAACTGATTTGCCATTCTCATCATTGCTATGTTTGGTTATGGTGTTGATTGGAGTTTTACTTATTTTAACTCCGTCCATGCTAAAATACTTGAGAACGTCTCTTGCATACCTAGTTTGATTGATGAAAATCCCATTTTTGCATTCCTTCATTTGTAGTCCAAGAAAGAATTTGAGGTCATCATACTCTTCTCAAATTCTCCTTACATTAAATTAGAGATTCCTCACACAAGTACTGGTTAGTAGCACCAAATATAATGTCATCAATATATATTTAAATAATTGATAAATCATGTTTAGATTTCTTTATAAGAAAAGTTGTGTTAGCCTTTCCTTTGGAGAAACCTTTCTCTAGTAAAAAGTTACTCAGTCTTTCTTACTAAGCTCTTAGAGCTTCTTTCAATCCATATAATGCTTTTGAATGTTCAAACACATGATTTTGAGAGTTAAAATTTTCAAAGCCTAGAGGTTGTTCAACATATACCTCCTCTTTAATAAAACCATTTAAAAATGCACTTTTAACATCCATTTGATAAAGTTTAAAATTCATGTATGATGAAAATGCAAGTAGCATCCTAGTAACTTCTAACCTTATAACGGGGGCAAAGGTTTCATAATGATTAATGCCTTCCTCTTGATTATAACTTATAGCTATGAGTCTAGCTTTATTCCTAGTTATGACACCTTGTTGATTTATATTATTTCTAAACATCTATTTGGTGCCTATAATAGGATGATGTTTAAGTATAGGAACCAAGGTCCAAACCTTGTTTCTCTCAAATTAACTAACTTTTCTTACATAGTAAGGACCAAAATTCATCACTCAAAGCACCATCAACATTTTTGGGTTCAATTTAAGAAATGAAAGCTAAATTAACAATAGAATTAACTTTAGATCTAGTAGTTTCCCCTTTTATAGTGTCACCAATTATCAGGTCTTGAGGGTGAGCTTTCTTGAGTTGCTAATCCTTTGGAATTTCATCCTTCAAGGTAGGTTGAGATGTCTCATCATTTTCCTCCTTGCTTGGACCTTCAAGTTTGAAAGGCTTACTAGCACTTTCCTCTTATGTTTCCACAATCTCATTGTAACCTACAAGATCATTAACACTCCAAACATCCTTTATAGGATCAAGTGAGTTTGATTCATTAAATACCACATGCATTGACTCTTTAGCTACTACAGTTCTCCTATTAAAGACCATATATGCTTTACTAGAAATAGAAT
Organism: Mallotus nudiflorus; assembly: GCA_947683625.1. Taxonomy (NCBI): domain Eukaryota; kingdom Viridiplantae; phylum Streptophyta; class Magnoliopsida; order Malpighiales; family Euphorbiaceae; genus Mallotus; species Mallotus nudiflorus. Next base: position 764,366 of record CANTUR010000492.1, read on the forward strand.
AGATTAGGAAAATTCTTTCATCGGCATTATATCAAATTTCCTAAGATTCTTGTTGGTGTTCAATATAATGCACTTGCATCGAAATACTCTTAAATATAAGATTTTAGGTTTTCTATTGTTCCATAGCTCATAGGATGTTTTATTTAAATTGGTCTTTTGAAAACTCGGTTTGAAATATAACAAGATGTGTTAATGGCTTTCACCTAAAAGTATATAGGCAAATTATACTCATAAAGCATTGTTCTAGCCATTTCCATAAGAGTTCTATTTTTCCTTTCAACTACCCCATTTTGTTGAGGAGTTCTAGGAGATGAAAATGTATGAGAAATTCCAATTTCATTACAATAGTTTTTGAAAAATTCATTTTCAAAAACTATTCCATAATCACTTCTAATAGATGAAATACAAAAACATTTTTCATTTCAAACTTTTTTGGCATAATTTTCAAAAGCTTTAAAAGCATCATTCTTATGAGCAAGAAAACATATGCATGTAAATCTAGAGTAATTACCAACCAATACATATGCATAGTGCATTCCATCAAGACTAGCAACTCTAGTTGGTCCAAATAAATCCATATGTTTAACTTCAAGTAGCCTAAAAGTGGACACTACATTTTTTATTTTAAATGAGGACTTTGATTATTTTCCCTTTTAGAAAGCATCGTAAGGTTTATCCTTAGTGAGTTCAAGCTTAGGTAAGCCAATTATAAGTTAATGTCTACAAAGATCATTTAAAAGCTCAAAATTTGCATGTCCTAACCTTCTATGTCATGTCCATGTGTCATAGGAGATAGACACTAAGCATTTTATGCCTTTATTATCAATTGTATTCAAATCAATGACATAAACATTGTCTACTCTTTCACCACTAAAAATAACTTTATTTTCATCGAGACTACTAACAAAGTAATTTTTAGGATAGCAAGTTACTTTATTTCTCATGTCACATAATTGACTTATATTAAGCAAATTATGTTTAAGAAAATTAAAAAATAACACATGATGTATAGATAAGGAATGAGGATTAGTTATTTCTGCAATGCCAATAATTTTTCCTTTTGCATTATCTCCAAAAGTAACGTGTCCTCCATCCTTAGCATCAAGTTTATTGAATTGCTCTTTGTCTCCCGTCATATGCCTTGAACATCCACTATCAAGATACCACTTGCTTTTTATTCTTATGGATTTCAAGCACATCTCATTTTTATTTTTAAGGGCCATGAAGCAAAGATTGGCCACTTCTTGTTGTTCCTCTTCCTCTTCGGATTTAGAGGAATCATCCCAAGTAGCTTTGAATGCCTTCTTCTTATTTTTTGATCCCTTGTTCTTGAATTTGAGTTTGGGAAACTCACTTCTAATATGTCTCAATTTCTTGCACTCATAGCAAGTAACCTCCTTATTTTTCTTCTTCCCATCTCCTTCAAACTTCTTGTTAAAGTCCCTTGTTCTTGAGAAGTTTTTCTTTCTTAAAAACTTCTTAAAGTTCTTGGTGAGCATGGCAATGTCACCATTTTTATCAATAGAATCTTTACTTTTTTTTTCTTCACTATATTCTTAAAGATCTTTTAGAGTAATGCTCTTTTTCTTTTCTTCTTTCTCTTTTTATTCTTAACCTTTTCGCTTGATAGTGAGCTCATATGTTAAAAGCCTACAAATGAGCACATCAGATGATAGAGTGGAGAGGTCTTGAGCTTCCTTAATTTAAATAACACTAGATTCCTAATCCTTCTTAGGTTGGATTCTTCAAATCATGTTGTTTACCTCTTCCTTGGAGAAATGTTTTCCAAGTTTCTTAAGGGTTGTAAGGAGAGTATTGAGATGGTTTGTCATCTTCATGATTATTTTATGAGGCTTCATTTTGAAGAGTTTATATTCTTACATATGAAGTTGAACCTTCTTACTTCTTACTTGAATGTTGCCTTTTTAGTGGTTTTCTAAGGTCTCCTACATTTCTTTGGCTAACATATAATGTTAAAGCTTGTCTCCTTCTTCTCTGATCATGAAAAAGACTAGAGTAATCATATTTTTTTTATTTTTATGATTTTCTTCCTTTTTATCAATATTCCATTAGCTTCTTGTAAGAGTAGTTACCACATCATCATTGATAATTGTAGGTGGTTCCTAACCTCTTAGGATAATGTCCCAAAATTTGAGGAAATCACAATCAAGATATAATTCCATTTTGAATTTCCAATGTGGATAGTCATTACCATCAAACAATGGTCTAAGAGAAGAGATATTTTTTTATTAACTCCCCATAATCTTGTATTCTAGCAATGAAGTACTTATAATTCAAGCTCTAATACCAATTGAAAAGAGTCCTAGAGGATTGAATAGTAGTATTAAATAAAAATAAGAAATTAAAAGAATTCTTTGTAAGAATTGAATGGAAGTTAAGAAGGAAGAAAGAAGAACACAAAAATTTTAAGAGTTCAAATTCAACAACAATCTTACTTCTCCACCTAACTTATCCTCATGTTAGGATTTTCAATCACCCAAAATCTTATTCATAAGATTGAGATTATACAAGAGTTTTATGGCTCACTCTTATAACCTTACAACTTGAGTTTTCAAGGCTCACTCAAAAACCAAATCCCAAGTGTTTTAATGGACAACACTTAAACCAATTCCTTTAGAAATAAATCTCATTTCGTTGTAATCTATCCCAAGATTTAATATAAAGAGAAATTCTATTTCTAACACATAACCAACTCTCATAAGAGTTATACAAACAAAGCATTGTTTAAAAGAATTTGAGAGCTCAAATGAATGCTCAAGAAAGAATGAATGATAAACAAGTTTCTTAACTTCCATTCAGCTCTAAAGGTGTTTATATAGATAAACACTCAAAAATATTATTGTTGGAGGTGTAAATAATATGTCCAATGACTATATTTTAAATGCAATGTTTATAATTTTGAAATATTGAAAGTGTTCTATTAGACAGCTATGCATGGATTGAAACTGTGATTAGCTACTAAAGACATTCAAATTTGCCCATACTTTCTACATAAAAGTTGTAGATAATTGACATAGATTTACATATCATTTTGAATTACCTCACCTAGACTTCTTTAGCTCAAGATATTTCTAAAATACTAAAGGCTATGCATTTTAAAATGCAAACTACTATCAAACAACTATGCACAAATTGAAGCTGTGACTTCCTGTTAAAGACATTCTACTATCAGACAACTATAAACAAATTGAAGCCATGATTTTCTATTGGAGAAATTTTAATTTGCCTATAATTTCCTTATAAAAGTTATAGATATTTAAATTATATTTTCATATCATTTTGAATTGCCTCAATTGGACTTCTTTAGCTCAAGATATACCCAAAATACTAAGAGTTGTGCAATCTAAAATGCAAACTACTATCAGACCACTATGCACAAGTTGGAGACATTTGAATTTGCCTATACTTTCTTCTTAAAAGTTTTATATATTTGACTCACTTAAATTGGACTTCTATAGCACAGGATATATACAAAATACTAAGAGCTATGCAATCTAAAATGTAGACTACTAGACAGTTGTGCACAAGTTGAAGATCTGATGTTTTATTGGAGACATTAAAATTTGCCCACACTTTCTTCATAAAATTTGTATATATTTAACTTATATTTTCATATCATTTTCAATCATCTCAATTAGACTTATGTAGCTCAAGATATGTCTAAAATACTAAGAGTTGTGCAATCTGAAATGGCAGCTATATGCGTTAATTTTGACTTAATTTTTAGATGCCCAAATGAACTCAAATTTTGTCAAGCAAGCCCAAGTTAGAATGCTAACAATGTCTACTTCAAATGTGAAGAAGATAACTTTCTCATTATAAACCTTTAAGGATGTCAAAAGCCTCCATGAATCTCAGAGTCGAATTATCCCAAGATAATCATACTTCATTTTAACTTCCAATGGAGTCCTAATTTATACACACTTAAACAAAAAAAATTAAATGCTCAAAATTAAGTTTGTTAAGATCAAAATTTAGATTGATTATTGCTAAAGTCAACAATCTCATCAATAATGATATTTATTAATTTGATTATTAATTAAAGTGTTTAATTAATTAAATAAATAAATTATTTTATATTTTTACTTGTATGGGGATCTATTATATCTCAAAATCTAATTTAAAGGTTACGACTATTAAATATTAATTTGGACTTAATTTAATATGTGATAATAATTTTAAGGATCAAATTGATATTTGACAATAATATTACTTTGGTTGTGGACCATAAGATGGGCCTTGTATATGTAGTTTAAAGGATTATGCATGGGATTGGACAATTAGGTGTATTATTAATATGGGCCTTCTCTAAGTTTTAAATAAAGCCCATACGACAAATTAAAGGATGTTGTAGAGATGGGCTAATTTAAGAGTTAAATAAGCCTAAAGCCTACTTACTAAAGGAGGTGCCAGATAAGCATGACCATGTGATGATCACAATTACGTGGTGGCCACCTAAGCATAGTTTTACATGAAATGTGATTGCATGGTTGACAGCATGTAGATGTGTCATAAGCATATATCTTAAGTTAGTGGTCAATCTTTATATGCATGAGATAACTTATTTTACACTTAAAGTGAAAAAGTGAGCACATGCATGAGATTACTTATCCTACGCTCAAACTTGAGTTAGTGGAGAATCTTTACATGTGTAAATTAGTCTCTTACATATATACACTAAGTTAGTGGAGTTGCTTTACGCACTTGATACTTCACTTACCACTTATATTGGAGAGAAAACACTAAGAGAAAAAAGAAAGTTGAGTCTTCTTCATCATCTTTCTTTTAAGTGTTGTGAGTGTGTGAGCAAAAAATACAAGAGTTGTGTTTCTTTATTAGTCCATTGTCATCATCCTCTGTACAACAGTTAGAAAAGTGAAGGCTACATCCAAAGGAGGCCAGAAATCCTACATCATTCAAGTAAAGAGAGGAGCTCTAGCAAGCTTTCAGGACATTACCAAGGAGGAGCTTCTGGGTAAAGATTCTTTAAAAGATTGGATTCATTCTAGTACCAATTTTGTGTTTCAAGCTAGAGGCTTCACAATTAGGGAGCTAAAAGCTTGTGGATTTGTATCAACCATTTCCTAAAGCTTATCAAGCATCCTACTGACAGTTGTAGTTTGTAATTATTACTAAACTTTAGATGTAAGTCTGATCCCATGCTTTATGTTGGGTTGTTTTATGAATCTTTTATTTATGTTGTCTATTAAGCATGCAAGTAATTAGTTATGTAAATTCAATATGTTGTGATTTTTGTGGTTTTGGAATGGTTGCCATCATGCAAGGGTTACACACTAGGAATTTTTTTTAAATTTATCCTAACTGGTTTTGTGCTCACACCACGCTTCCACTCATATTCCGATGTGTGTAATTGATTCCTTTAAGTGGTATTAAGAGCCAAAATCACACAATTTACATGTTAAATATTATAGTAATTACAAGAGTTGTGATTATGCTTGTTGTTAGTTGCAAATGTTATGACTAAAGATGCTTAAAATGCAAGATATTATTCATGTACTGTTTGAAAAATACTGTTTATGCACTATTCATGCACCACTTAAAAATACTGTTCGAAAAATGATATTCATGTACTATTCAGTTTTTGCATAGACAACATATTTTTTCTTGTTTGTTTGATTTTGTAAATAAATGATAATATGTGCAAGAGTTGTATTTTATTAAATATTTGATTGTCATATATGCCAAGAATGATCATAGACTTTATTTACATCCAATGGTTTGTAATAATAATTATTTTTTTTTATTATTAGTATGTAATTAAATGTTAATCACATAGATTTAGGATGTAAATATTTTTCATTGGTATAGTAAGGATTGAATGTAAATTATAAGAGTTGTAATTTGGACTACAAGTGTTCAAGATGGTGGCCCATCCAACATTTGGTGGCATGGATCAAGGCCTATGGAGATAGTGACAAAGGCATTCATGACTTGAAGGCTTCTTTTAGGCTAGGCCCATTTATAACATATTCTAAAAGTTATCATATGCTTAAAAAAGGCCTATGATCACTCCTTATTTATGAATCCATTTTACATCTTCTATGTATATATGTGATATGTATATTGTAACATGCTATATGCATATATGATATGTATATATAAATAGATGCCATGCTATGTATGTATAAGATATATACAATTAAAACCAGCTAATGTACAAAATTGAAAACCTTCCAAACTAAATTTTGGTCTAGGATCTCCATTGGAGCAATAACTTGCATGGTTTTGGGCTGGTGTACATAAGGCCCAAGATATTCATTTAGTTTTATTGTTAAGCATGAGATGTTGTGGTTGTATGGATACACTATAGGTCAAGAATGGCAAATAGGAGTACGTGAGGTTTGTAGTGTTCAAATCCATGCATATCACTGATCCAATGGCATAGACCTAACTAATGCCAAAGGCCAGGAATGGCAATATGTACTTGAGGCCCATAACATTAGGAGCTATATTGATGGAACCTCATATGAGATGTGATGGACAAGAGTTGTCCACTTAATGATAACTATTATTCCAAGAATAATAATGTGTACCTAAGAAATATTAATAGCCCATTAAGAATTCCATCACCCATAAGAACTCTATTCAATAAAGGATTTTTGTTTCCTATTTTAGAAGTGTACGATTTTCCAAGTTAGTAGGAGGCCATTATGATTAAAGACCAAATCAAATGGTAAAATAACAATGTCTATAACTAATTAATCTTGTTACCTTTAATAGAAACTTAATAATTTGAGATCATCAAACCTACTCATGATCATAATCGACCAATATAGACTCACAGGCCCTAATTTTATTAATTGGCTAAGGAATCTAAAAGTTTCTTTAGCTTCTGAAAATATACTTTACGTATTAGAACAAAGCCCACTCGAACCACTTCACCAAAATGCTTCCCAATAGGAGCAAATCACTCTTTATAAATAGAAGGATGATGATATGCAAGCACATTACATCATATGGTCTTCCATGAGCACTAAACTCCATCGACAACATGAGAGGAAATCCTACTACACCTACAAGAGTTATTTGGTGAGAAAAGTAGGACCACTAGATATGAGATATCTAAGCAACTTTTCTATACTAAAATGAGGGAGGGAGAGGAAGTGGGAGCCCATGTGAACTCCATGATTAGATTAATGGAGGAGCTAAAGAGTATAGACTCCATAATGGACTTCCACCTCTAAGTAGACTTGATCCTTCAATCCTTTCATGAATCTTTTAAGTAAACCATTGCTAACTTTTATATGAACAAGATAGAGTGCACTTTTTTTATAGCTTTTAAATATGCTATGATGGCGCAAAAGGATATCCAAGGGAACAAAGGCAAAAAGGTTGCACTTATTGCCACTTCTAGTGGGACTAAGAAGAAAGGAAATAAAAAAAAAAGAAAGACAAGGCAAGTGTTGTCAAGCCTATAGGCAACATAGCCAAGAATAAGGGCAAGGCCATTGTGATGGAAGAGCAAGGTAAGGGAAAGTGTTTCCATTTCCAATGTGAAAGACATTGGAAGAGGAATTGTCTTAAGTTCCTTGAGTCTCTCAAAATAAAAGGAAAGGGCAAACAAGGAGAAGGTGAGACTTTCTCTACTTTATTAGGACTTTATTTAATTTATTAGCTTATAAATGTTCTAAAAGCTCATCCAATTCATGGGTATTAAATACCGGTGCAAGTTCTCATATTTGTTTATCCTTATAGGATCTAGCAAATGATAGGAGGTTGAGGTCTAATGAAGTGACACTAAAGTTAAGAAATGGAGCAAGTGTTGCAGCCAAGGCTATAGGATCAACTTTAATTGTTTTATATAATCATTTTGTATTATTAGATGAGGTAATGTATGTGCCTAATACCTATAAAAACATTGCCTCTATTTCTAGTTTAACTAGAAAGGGTTAATAATTCCACTTTTATAAAGATGTATGTACGATTCATTTTGGAAATGAATTGGTTAGCATAGGTTATTTAATACATGGTTTATATTATGTTGATAATATGTCTACTAACAATCAACCTCAAACTAAAGTGAGTGATGTGAATGTAATGCTAAATGAAAATGACTCTAACTCTAAATATTTACAGCACTTGAGATTATGTCACATTGCAGAGGATAGGATTATAAAGTTAGAAAGGATAGGAATCTTGAGTAATCTTGAATCCACATTCAATCCAACTTATGAATCTTGTCTTCTACGCAAGATGACTATATCACCATTTATTAGACAAATGGCAAAAGCCAAAGCTGTGTTAGAGATTATACATAGTAATGTATATGGACCATTTAGTGTAATGGCTAAAGGTGGTTTCTACTACTTTATAACCTTTATAGATAATCTACGAAGGTATGAGCATTTATTTCTTATAAAGGAACAAAAGTGAATCCTTTGAAAATTTATAGGAGTTCAAAGCCCAAGTAGAAAACCAAATCAAAAAAATTATTAAAATTCTAAGATCATATCGAGGAGGTGAATACTTGAGTACCAAGTTCATTGAGTTCCTTAAGGAACATGGCATTACATCACAACTCACACCTCCTGGAACACCTCAATTAAATGGTGTGTTTGAGAGGAAAAATTATACTTTACTAGATATGGTACATTCTATGATGAGCTACACTAATCTCCCTCTATCACTTTTGGGGTTTTGTGCTTCAAATGGCATCCTACATCCTTAATTGAGTTTCATCCAAGTCTGTTTCTACCATAGAATGTAACATATGGAATGGTAGGGCACCAAGTCTTAAACATGTTAAGATTTGGGGTTGCCCAACTTTTACTAAAAAGCTAAAATTGGACAAGTTTGATGCAAAATTGATTAAAGGAAGGTTTGTTGGATATCCTAAATATAGCTTAGGGTATTGCTTTTATTTTCCTACTAAACAAGTTATTATTGTAAGCAAATATGCTATATTCCTTGAGAAATAGTTTCTTAAGGAAGGTGGCAAAGGAAGGAAGATAATGTTAGATGGGAAGTCATCTAAGGAAGCCCAACAAATTGATCAACCAAAAGAGCTTATTCCAATTGAGAATATTATTACACCGACTCCTAGAAGTTCTAGTAGGGTATCTCATCCGTTAGAGAGATATGGTTTTGTTCATTATGTGTAAGAGTTGCATGTTCATGAAGAGAGCATTCATGATGATGATCCTACTACATATGAAGAAGCTTTATATGATAAAGATTCTTCAAGATGGCTTAAGGTAATGAGAACTAAAATGTATTCCATTTATGTAAACTAAGTCTGGACACTTGTTAGTCCTACTAAGGGTCTTGTTTGGGTTTAAATGGATCTTCAAGAGAAAGATTGGTGCAGACGGGAAGGTAGAGACCTAAAAAGCTAGGCTTATAGAGAGAATGTTTTACCAAATACAAGGAGTTAACTATGAGGAGACCTTCTCTTTAGTAGACATGCTTAAATTCATTTGAATTCTTTTTACGATAGCTGCACACTATGATTATGAGGTTTGGCAAATGGATGTTAAGACCACCTTCCTTATTGGCCATATTAAGGAAGACATTTTCATAAAGCAACCCAAGGGTTTTAAATATGAGGAAAGCTTAAAAGTATGCAAGCTTAATAGATTGATATATTGTCTAAAGCAAGCTTTAAAGAGTTATAATCATCATTTTGATGAGGCTATTCCTTCTTATGGTTTCATTAAGAATGAGGATGAGCCATGTGTTTACAAGGTTAGTGGGAGTAAGCTCACTTTCCTAGTCTTGTATGTGGATGATATTCTTCTCATTGGTAATGATGTTGGTATGTTCACCTTATTGAAAGTATGGCTATCTAAAACCTTGTCGATGAAAGATTTAGGGGAGGCCACCTATATTCTTAGGATTCAACTTTATAAAAATAGATCAAAGAGAATGATAGATTTATCCTAAATTCTTTACTTGGAAAATATGTTAAAGAGGTTCAACATGCTTAATTCCAAGAGGGTATTGTTACCTTTTAGGCATGGTATCCACCTATTCGAGGAGATGTCATCCAAGACACCCAAGGACATGGTGGATATGGCTAAGGTTCCTTATTATATAGCTATAGGAAGCCTAATGTATGCTATGTTGTGTATTAGATTGGAGATTGCCTATGCTATTAGTATGACTAGTAGGTTTCAATTGAATCTAGGCATAGAGCATTAGGTGGCAATTAAATCCTTAAGTACTTGAGAAGGACTAAGGATTTAGTCTCGACTTATAGAGGAGGTGACTTATAGCTTACAGGTTTCACACACTCTAATTTTTAGTCAGATGTGGATGATAAAAAGTCTATCTCCGGGTTTATTTTCACTTATAATGGTGGTGTAGTGAGTTGGAAGAGTTCCAAGCAAAGTATCACTATTGATTCCACTATAGAGGCTAAGTACATAGCTGCATTGGATGTTGCTAAAAAAGCTATTTGGATATGGAAGTTCATCATCAAATTACAAGTTGTTCCTTCAATTAAGTTTGTAGTTCCTCTCTTATATGGTAATAATGGAGCCATCGCTTTGGAAAAGGAATTGAGGTCTCACCAGAAATCCAAACACATAGAAAGGCACTATCATATTATTAGAGAACTTGTTGGAAAGGGTGAGGTGCTCATGCAAAAGGTAGCTTTAGTCAATAATATGGTTGATCCACTTAGCTATGTTTGACCATTATCTTGAAAATATAGGTCTTAGATATTATAATGAATGGAACTAGTGCAAGTGGGAGATTGTTATTATAGATGTGCCTTAATGCCATTTTTGTAATATAAATGGCATTATACTTTATCCTTATGGCAATATAATATTCATTTAGATAAAGTGTTTATTTATTTAAGTGTTTCCCCTTTAGCATAATGTTAAATTATTTTATTATCATGTGTTGATAATATAAGTGACAAATTCATTTAGTACATATGCTATAAAATGTTTATAGTCATTGGATTAATAAATGGGTCATATTAATATGTAGACTATCACCTCAATCTATTTTCCTTGATTGACATTTGATATCAACAGTGGGAGGTAGTGAGTTTCATGCTACTTGATATAAGATATCATAATAGACATGTGGATACTTACATGATGGGTGGATCGAATGGTGATGTAAGATAAGTGATTGCATGGACATTCACTTTAGTCAACAATCACTGTCTTAGACATAATGGTGCATATGGTCCTTTAATCTAAGGTGACATTGTCATCTACATATGGTTTATTAGAGTTTGTTACTACTTACATACTTGTGATAGCCATGTATAGGTATATGGCATGTTCTGGCTCTAGCTAATTCTATGTAGGATGACTGATCGGCCAAGATGGAATTCATTACCTAGAATGAATTGAGATAAGATCGTATGCTATCTAAGTTGTTCTCGATGAATAAGTACCTTGCCAAGTCAAACTTTACTTATTTGAGAAGTGTTTCATGGCTAGAAAGTGTTTCTAGTAGAGGTCATGTTTTATTGATACTTGAACTGAAGATGAGGTCATATGATTAAGGCAATTAGAGTTTGACTGACCATGACTCTAGCTGATGTTGAGATCTTCAAATGAAAGGACACTGAGTGCACAATAATTATGTTCTATGGTTCTTGTGAATCTACAAATAACATTCATTTCCAATTGGGTAGTCATGACATTCATGCTGGGGTCACTCACGACTTATGGAAACTGAATGTCATTAATTAGGATTTTCATATTTAGCTTGGAAAGAGTTTCTATGGTAATCATGTTCTATAGTTCTTGTGAATCTACAGATAACATTCATTTCCAATTGGGTAGTCATGACATCCATGCTGGGTCACTCACAATTTATGGAAACTGAACATGATTAATTGGGATTTTCATGTTTAGCTTGGAAAGAGTTTCCAATAATATTAAGAGTTAACATTATTTGTTTCCATTACCATTTGGACTTGAACCTAGTAAGTCGTACATATAAGAGTAGCATCAATAATGATATTTATTAACTCAATTATTAATTAAAGTGTTTGATTAATTAATTAATTGAATTGGAGTTTAACTTGTGCAGGGATCTAGCATATCCTGAAATCTAATCCACACGTTAGGACTATTAAATATTAAATTTGGACTTAATTTAATTTTTGATATTAAGTTGAAGGACCAAATTGATATTTATCAATAATACTACTTTGGATATGGACCATGAGATGGGCCTTATATATATAGCTTAATGGATGATGCATGGGCTTGGAAAATTAGGTGTATTATTAATATGGGCCTTCTTTAAATGTTAAATAAAGCCCAGAAGAGTAATTACTCATGTTGTAGATATAGGCTCATTTAAGAGTAAAATAATCCTAAAGCCCACTTACTAAAGCAAGTGCCATATAAGCATGACAATGTGATTATCATGCTTGCATGGTGGCCACCTAAGCATAGCTTTACATGTAATATGATTGCACGATTGACAATGTGGAGATATGTTATAAGCATACAGCTTAAGTTAGTAGTTAATCTCTACATGCATGTGATAGCTTATTTTACACTTAAAGTGAAAAAGTAAGCACATGCATGAGATTGCTTATCCTACACTCAAGCTTAAGTTAGTGGAGAATCTCTACACATGCAAATTAGTCTCTTACATATATACACTAAGTTAGCAGAGTCAGTTTACACACTTGATACTTCATTTACCACTTATATTAGAGAGAAATCAGTAAGTGAAAAAAGTTAAGTCTTCTTCCTTATCTTTCTTCTAAGTGTTGTGAGTGTGTGAGTGAAAAATAAAAGAGTTGTGTTTCTTTATAAGTCCATTGTCATCATCCTATGTATAAGAGTTGTGCAAGTGAAGGCTACATCAAAATGAGGTAAGAAATATCATATCATCCAAGCAAGGAGAGGAGCTCTAGCAAACTTTTAGGTCACCACCAAAGAGGAGCTTGTGGGTAGATATTCTTCAAAAGCTTTGAGTCATTCTTGTGCCACTTCTGTCTTTCAAGATAGAGGCTTCACACTTAGGGAGCTATGAGCTTATAGATTTGCATCAACCATTTCCTAAATCTTATTGAGTGTCCTAAAAATGTTTGGAGTTTGTAAATGTTGCATTTTAAACCTGCAAGCATACAGATCATAAATTGCAGTAAAAAGAGTTATCATTCCCACGAGGACTGTATGTTGAGTACTAATATTTTTACATATTTTCTTAACTGGCAAATCAAATAAAATTAATTTAGTAAATAAATTATAAAAAATTATTAAACTAAATTAAATTTAAATAATTAAGAGCTTAGAGCCTAGGTTTAGTTTCACTATTCCAAAATGATCATGAACACATTATCAAACATAAGACATTGATTTCAGTTAAGGGCAATTATTCTAAAATACCTAAAGGCTCTCTTGAGTTCAATTAAGTATGTTAGGATTAAAGTTTAACCTACTCTCATGATTAAGAAGTTAATAAAAACTCATTAAATTCCTTAATAATTATTAGTTTACCACTATAGACCTCTGCCTACTGTCATGGTTCCCCAAAGAGCTCGCCTACTCTCATGGTCAAGTGGTCTAAGTCCTATCAATCTAAAGCTAATAAATTCTCCTAACTCATGTTAGTGAATCTACCCATAAACATGCAATCAATTGGGCCCTTAATTGAATACAAGACATGAAGAGCAACTCATAAAATTAACTAAAAATCAAATTAATAAAACATGTGTTCAATCACATCATAGAATAGCTACTCCTAACCTAAACCCTAAAATAAAGTTTAGCCAAACATGGCTTTAAAAAGAATTACAAACATAAAATAAATATCAAGAGAATGAAGAAGAAGAAGAATAGATAAAACTCGTTTAAGTGTGCTTCAATCTTCAATCCTTATTGATCTCCTCAATCCCAAATGGCTCTCTTAACTTGGCTCCCCCTCTCTTTAACTTAGAGCTAAAATTCTCTATTTATAGAGAAAAATACTCTAAATTCATCCAAGGATAAAACAATAATTTTTCTCCTTCAAAACCTCCTCCAATTAGGAAAATAACTCCATAAAATAGCTCCTTAATTATAGGCTTGAATCTTGGATTCTTTAGGAAATCAAAATTCCTACAAAAATATACAAAAAATGCATAAATTAACTAAAAAATTCAAAAGGAAGTAAAATCAAGCTAATCCTAATGAAAAAATAATTATAAATGATAAAATATAATGAAATACTAATAAATCCTATTGAAATTAAATAGAAAAACTATGCAATAGTTGACACTAACAGTAGATTATTAAACTCTAGCTGCAAGTCTTATGCCATGCTTTGTGTTTGGTTATTTTATGAATCTTTGATTATATTGTCTATCAAGCATGCAAGTTATTAGTTGTGTAAATTCAATGTGTTGTGATCTTCATGGTTTTGGAATGCTTGCCTTCATACAAAGGTTACACACTAGGAAAATTTTTTGAAGTTTATCCTAATCGGTTTTGTGCTCACACCACACTTCTGCTCATAATTTGGTGCGTGTAATTAATTCCTTAAGTTCCAATGTAAAAATTATCGTATAATAAAATAACTCTTTTTTTATTAATGAGCAATAAGTGGTCATTCTAGAAGTGTCAAGGAAAACCTATGCAAAAAATTAAAGAAAATAAAGGTAGAAATGTGCAATTCATCCAAAACCAAACACTTTATAGTGCAAAAATGAGTTAATTTTCTTTATAAAATTTAAGCACTAACCATAAATATTATTAAAGTTATAATTTTTTTTCTTACAATTACAAATTAAAATTGAAAAATCTAAATCCAAATTTCTTGAGAAATATGATAAAAAAATTGTTTACTACAAACTAAAACTTGAAAAAATTTAAATTCAAATTTCTCTAGAAATATCATAAATTACTAGATTGAGTATTACTAACAATAATTTTTTTATATGCTAAAATATATATATATATATATATATATATATATATATATATATATATATATATATATATAATTCCCATGTTAATAAAGGAATAATTAAATAATTAAAGGTAGTAAAATACAAATATATTCAATTATTCAATTATTCCTTTATTAACATGGGAATTATACAGTTTTCCAATCAATAATCACATTTTATACATTTTAATTTGAGTTTTCACATTAATCCATTGTTATTCTTATAACCCAATATTCATCACAAACAAATAAACTATAAAAATACATTCAATAAAATATGAAGAAGGATTCATGAGTACAAATCATTGTGCAAATAAAGGTAAAATAAATTGAATTAAACCGAAAACAAATGGGTCATTAAATGAGTAAATCCTCTAATAGGTCAAGGAGATTAAGACTTGATGATAAGAATCATCCTCAAATTCCTATAAATGATAAAATATTAACTTCTATAAATATATATTTATGGAAGGAGCAATGTCTCTTTAAAGAGGCATTGCCTCTTAAGTAAAAGCTACAACAAATTCCACTACCTTAAATCCGAAGCAAATCCAAACTAATTGCAATTAAGGTTTAATATATAATAAAACTCAGGGATTTAAAGGACCATGCCATGAATATACTTCTAAATAAACATTGAATCTAAAAGTGAGCAAGAAAACAAAGAAAGATAGCTTTATGCAAAAACAAGAACTCAAATGCTTAAAATGGAGGTTTTTACTGATTTGGACACTTTTAAAGCTCCTAGCTTAGCCCTCATAGATGATTTTTAATCTTAAGTCTACCTTAGATGCAACAAATCTCCTCCTTCTTCTTTTAAGAATCAACTTTCAAGCCCTTTCCCTTCTTTTTCTCTCCTCTTTTTTAGTAAAACTTTTTTCTCTTAATGTTCCTAATGGTTGCTAACCCCCTCCCCCTTTTTTTAACTAGGTATCCTTATTCCCAAGACACCCCCTCTCTTCCTTCATGATGTCCACACTTTTTCTAGCTCAACTTTTTCCTTTGAAGTCTCAATTTTACGCTATAGGCTTTAATCAGTAGTAGGTGGACCCCTCTTATTTGATTGTCTCCATCAACTTTTGATCTCTATTTTATGAAAGTGGTCTTGTAGAGAGGTGTCACCTCTACAAAGAGGCATCACCTTATTTAAGAGCTGCCACATAAGTGGTGCCTTTTCGGCCTTAATTTTAGCTTTGGGCTAAAACAAGCTAGAGGGCTTGGGCTTAGGTTATTATTTAGGTTTGAGCTTGTATGCTCTTAAGTCCAACTTTTAGAAGTTTTAGGCCTCTTTTGCATTCAATATTTACATTATCTTATCATTGGGTTTCGTTAAGGGCCTCTTTTTAGCCTTAGTTTTATCATCACCTCTTCAGCCTTAATGCTGCACACATAACTAATCTTCTAATGTGGGACCCTATACCACCTCTAGTGCATCCATTACACCACTTTGGCCTCTCTATCGGAGATGAGATCCCTCTATTAGCAGACATGCTATCTTACATCTGTGGATTGGCTACTAAAGAAGGTTAGTGTCTAATTTATTTGATTTTGCCCTATGAATAATATTGGGTAACATTATGTTACTATTAGAAAACATGTATTTATTATTGAAAAAAGAATGCACTTGATTTAAAAAAACCTAATAAAAATTAAAAATGGGTGTCAGATCATGGACATCATAAGGTGATCACTCCTTCAAAGAGGTAGTCACCTCTTCATGTAAAGGCAATCTATAGTTCTTATGCCATAGATATGTCACCTCTATACGAAGAGACATTGTGTCTTTGAATAGGCATTTACCTATACATATAGAGGTGATTTCCTATGTAAAAACATTCTAAAAAACCTAAACTTTATTTAAATAATTTGATAATTCAACTCCCTATCTATCTTATAGCTTGATTCTCACACATTAAAGAGTGTTTGGAAGTTTAATGATGCCTACAATTGGTATGATGAGTTTCCATACATGATTAAGGCCCATATCCATGATGCAGGCTTCACAGACTTTATTCTTGCCCTTCTACACACTCAAAGGTAAATTGACTACTAGCCACTGCATGCCCTACTAGAGAGGTGGTCTAACATTACCCATACATTCATTCTCTCCTTTGGTGAGTTTACACTTTATCCAGTCTCCTTCACTATTGTCATTGATATTGCATGTAGAGGAGATTTTTTACCTTTCGATGCGAGCCTACATCATATGACACCCAACAATGTTGCTTACAAAGATAATCCTAGATATGAAGAGGACTCACACCATTAAGATCGACTTAATTTGAGGTCACTATATATGAGAGAGGGTATAGACTACCACCACTGGCTGCCAGATTGATCAAGTAGTGAGATCAGGACTACACTTTTTGTTGACACATCAAGCTCCATTGACCTGATCTTTCGAATTCAACTAAAAGATTTGGACCTAATGACTATATATGTATAGGATATGACTGTTCGATGAGCTAGACAATTCTATAGTTTTTGGCACACTTTTAGGGTATTTTCCTTTATTTTAAGTTTATCTTAAACTTCATTACCATTGTCTACCAATAACTTTCTCTCTTTTTTTATAGGATTGGGCCTTGAAGTTAGAGCTATTTACTAGGATATTCCATGTCTATGATGCCCCTTTTCCTACTATGGTGATGTGGAGCCCTAATCATGCCTAAGGGAGGCTTGTCACTCATTTGTACATCCATCATTAGTGGCTAAATACTTGGACATATAATAAGGTACAATACCTATAAAAAAATAACATGTGTGTCAATTGAATTCACTTACTTACCTATTCTTTTCATAACTATGCCTAGCCTTGTGGAGTCCTTAAGATGGATGGTCTCAAGCCATAACTCTCTCAATAATGTTGGCTAGGAAGAGGGTCCTGCTCTAAGGACCTGCTTGTAAATTTTGGTATCTCAGGTGAGAGGAAACTTCTCTAGCGTTAGGGAACTTGAGTGAGATGACCACATTTGCCTCCTCCTCATGAGATTTTTTTGACACACCTATTGGAGGGAGATGAGCTTGATTATACCTTAAAAGGAGATGATGTAGAGGATTACTATAAGAGGAGGAAATCTTGATATATGGACTTTATACAAGCTCATCTCCTGTAAAGGATGCCTCAACTTGCATCCACATCTCAGGTAAGCATACAATCCTATCAAGCTTATAATTTAACATTCCCATTCATAAATGCCATCTTCATGACTTAATCTTCATTTTTCGGTACCCACTAGAGTGCTAGTCTTTCATCCCATGACTACTGCATAAGAAATAACTTCTTAGTGCCCATGTGTTATCCCTAGTGGTGAGCATACTTCAACTAGAGCACCACCTTCTACAGAGCCTTCTAGCTCCAGTACATAAATGGTAGCTAATAGGCTTATAGCCCCTCCAAACTTGATAACTGAATGTTGGCTTCCTTCAAAGCTACTCATTAGTTCTTGATGTTGGATATGAACTTAGAGCCAGTGTTCATTCTGGAGGCCTCTACACATGAGTTCCTCTTCCCTTGAAATCTTTTTTTCTAAATTGACTCAATACATGGTTAGTTATAACAATTGATTAATTATGCAGATACCTCAAGATGAAGGGGAGTACATGTATGAGGTAATTGAGGCTCATCAGGACTTCCTGATGCATGTGACATAATAATGGAGGGTGATAATCATTTTCTACATCTATATGTATGAATGCTTCTATGATTTCTTACATCATATTATATTTTAATAGGATCTAGATGAAACTAACAAAACTAGGATTACTGCACTTGAGTGTCAGCTTTCTACCCTTTAGGGTAACAACGACAAGGGAGATTATAGGGGTAGTGATTGAGTGAAAGAGGAGCATGCTAGTGGTCCTCTAAATAAGAGAGGTGATGAGGATGAGCATACTAATGACCTTACAAATGAAGGAGGTAATCATAGAGATCTTGAGGAAAAAAATGATGCATAAGAGACCAACTCATATGCCTCTTAAATTACGATCATTTTTGTTATCCTAATACTGTTGATTTCATGATTCTAACTTACCTTATAATTTTGGAATTTTTTCCACTGAATGAATGATACAAAGTTTAAATGTATTTTGACTGCACTTTGAATCGATTAGGGAATTATTATTCCTGAAACTCTCTTCTGTAATAACTAAACTTTACATTTACAAGACAATCATTCTAAAATAGTACAAGCAATATGCCCTCAGTTGTTGAAGATGCATCACCTCTTCATAGAGGCATTGCCACCTTATCAAGAGGCAATTTGACAATGCCTCCACTAGCAGAGGTGTTGCATTATTGAATAGGTGATCACCTCCACAGAACCCACCTGCATCCATTAAAATCCCTAACTACTCTATAAGATCCCTAATTCACACCCTATGCCATTTCTCACCATTTCCACTTTTAACTAGCCTTTAAGACTCCCAAGATGATTGAAAGAAGCCTTAAACAATTACAACTAATCCTGAAAAGCTTAGATAATAAATCATGGGTAAAATTGGAGATATTTCACTTATTGTCAAATCCATGAATGCTAAGAAGATCAACTTCCCTTTTCTCTAAACGTTTGCTAAATTTTAGGATCCTCAAAGGCATGTCTTTTGGTTCAACACACAAGAGCTATACCCCATATCGGAAGAATTTGAAGCTATCTTAGGATGTCATATGGATTCCACTTGTCAAATTGCAATCCCTCAAGTCAAGACATCAGATTTACACTCCATCCAATATTAAATGGTTAGGCTATTCAATCTTTCTCCTTAGCCTTCTCTTTTCCACATCTTTAGTACTGACATTCTAATAGGATCTTTCCTTGAGCTTATGAAAACTATAGATAAGAAGGAGGTTTATTGGCCATAAATGGTCACCCTTTGCAAGTATACTCAGTTCTTACTCATTTCTCCTTATAGAAATTATGATTCAAAGGTCCCCCACATTTTGGATCAAGTGAAGGTAGCCCTCATTCCTTTTCCTTTTATCTTGGCATAAACCATCATCAAGCTAAACAACTTTCCAAGGACCATGCAATTCTTTAGGAGCTCATTATTATTAGAGGCTAGCTTTTTCCTCTCTTTCCTTTATTTTCTACTTTTATGTCATTTTCCTAATTCATCCTTTCTAGGCATGGTTTCACGAAAAGTTATGACCACTTGAGCCACCTAGAGACATTGTGCACTATAAATCAAAGAACTACTACACTAGAAAGCTCCATCCCTTATAAGAGATAACTATACATTTCACTTATGAGAGAACTCCTATCATTAAATGGCTTGCCCTTGCAAATTTTCCAACTAACTAATTTTCTTTCCCTCTCTCCTTTTACCACCTCTTTTAAGGTTTACAATCTAGTAGGATTTTTTATTGCTTTCATTTTGCCTCTAACTTTTGCCTAGACAACCTCTTTTTGAGGTTTTCACCCTAGCGAGACTTTACAAAAAGTATTTCTTGAGCTTGTTGAGCTTATCGAGGTTAATAGGCTCTCTAAACTCATTTCCTTCCGTGTAAGATAAAAAAGCAACACCTTTGGAAAATAACTTTTTTACCACATAAGGACCTTCCCAATTTGGGTTGAACCTTCCTCATAGAGCAGTCATAATTGGCTTTATGATCTTTCAAACCAAATCACCCTTTTTGATCTTTCTAAGCTTGATCTTCTTGTTATAAGCCCAAGCTATTCTTTTTTGAGACAACTGGGAGTGATATATAACTTTCATTCTCTTTTCATCCAATAATGCTAGTTGTGCTAATAAGCTCCCTATCCACTAATACTCAAGGATTTTAGGCTCTAAGAGAACCAACCATTAATGACTAAATCGCAACCTCTACTAGAAACATAACTTCATACCCATATGACAAGGAATATAGAGTGACCCTAGTTAATATTATAGGACCCTATAATACAAACTATAGATACTCTATCTAGTCTTGGTAATTCTCCATCATGTTAGCCAAGATCTTCTTTACATTTTTATTTATGGCTTCCACCACCCCATTTACTTGTGGTTTATACAAAGATGACATGTCATGTTTAATTTTATATTCCTTTAATAATGTTATTGCCTCTACCCAAAATTGAACACCATTATTAGTGAAAATATGATGAGGCAACCCATATCTATAAATTATGTTCTTCTCAATGAATCTTACCATTGGCTTCGAGCCAACAGTAGCGTATGACTCAACTTTAATCCATTTAGAGAAATAATTAATCACCACCATAATGTATCAGTGACTATTTGATACTCTCAACCTTATCTCCCATATAATATTTCCCTAAACTATAAATGGCTAAATAGAAATCATTCCTTGAAGTTCCATGGATGCTAAATGGCTAACATCCCTATAGGCCTAACAATTATGGCAATTCTTTATATACTTAACATAATATGTTTCCATGGTCAACCAAAAGTAACCTTAATGAGCTATTTTCTTTGCCAAGACTATCCCATTCATATATGACTCATATACTCCTTCATGAATTATTTCTATCAGTGTTTGAGCATTCTTGTTCTCCACATATCTTAAGCGAACCCTAGTTGGCATCCTTTTGTACAGCATCCCATTAAAGATCATGAATTACCATGACAACATCCTAAGGACATTCTTTTTTTATTTTAAGCATCTTTAGGGAATTGTTTTATTTTCAAATACCATTACAAATTATAAAACCAAGGCTTCATAGCAGTATTAACCGAAATTACTCTTACCTCTTTATAACAGGGGTTTCCAAACTTTACTAGAATTAAAGGCTTAATTTTATTTATTTTCCATTTTCCCATACATAAGCCAACATAGCCATAACATTAACTATTTTGCTTGTGTTCTCTTGGTAGATGAATGAATTTGCACTAGGTAAAGGATAGCAAGATAGTAGTCATATAGTTCGAATACAAATGTAGTCTATCTTTCTTTACCTCCCATTCTTTAGAAGCTTGCTTTAAAACTAGCATAGTAACTACATACATAGTGACATCTTCTACCCCCATATTCCAAAGTGCCTCTATCCTAAAAATGCAAGCCTCATGTTCAGCTTGATTTTCTGTCACCCCAAACTCTATTGTTTTTGCCATTTGGATCATTTCTCTTTATAGTGTGATCAAAATTACATGAATTCCTACTCCTTTATTATTAACAGCCTCATTAAAGTACATCTTCCAACTTTAGACCTCTATTGCCCCTAAAT
This sequence comes from Mallotus nudiflorus, assembly GCA_947683625.1. Classification (NCBI taxonomy): domain Eukaryota; kingdom Viridiplantae; phylum Streptophyta; class Magnoliopsida; order Malpighiales; family Euphorbiaceae; genus Mallotus; species Mallotus nudiflorus. Next base: position 786,448 of record CANTUR010000492.1, read on the forward strand.
TCTTATCTAAAAACTCTAGCTTCCATTCTTTTTCATCTTTTATTAGATTATAAGCCAAGAAGTCTACTACCTCTCTCTTTTTTTCACCACTTTCTTCGCTATATAGTCTATGTTAAATCCAGTGAGTAGGACCAGTCATTTGGCTAATTTTCCTATAAGTGATGGAATTTGCTAAAGATATCTAAGGGGGTTATGAGAACTTGCCTAGACTATGTATAATTGGAAATAGTACCGAATTTTCTTGGTTTCCTAAATCACAATTAAACACATTTTCTCTAGTAGGCTATAATTAGCTTCATACTATAGGAGATTCTTACTCAGGTAATACACTACATGCTCAACCTTCCCTTCACCCACTTGAGCTAACATTGCACTTGCTAAAATTGCATTTACTACATCCTTCTTAATTGCCAGATAAATAATTAAAAGCTTTCTCGACTTTGGCGTCTGTAAAATTAGAGGATTCATTAAATAATTCTTAGTAGCTTCAAAAGTCTACTGACATTTACCATCCCAAATTACGGGTTGACTCTTTCTTAAGAGCTTAAAAATTGGCTCCAAATGATGGTTATCTTAGCTATGAACTAACAGATGTATTGTAATCACCCTCTGAGTTTTTTATTAGTTTTTGGTGCGGCCATCTCTCTGATTACATTAACTTTATCTAGATCCACCTCTATTCCCTTCTGGCTGATAATGTGTCCTAGCAGTTTCCTAAATGTCACTTTAAAAACACACTTCTTTGTGTTCAATCTAAGATTGTACTTCTCTACCCTTGTTAGAAACTTGTCCAAGGCTTCAAAGTGCCCTTCTCTAGTTGGAGACTTCATCATCATATCATCCATATACATCTCTATCTCCTTCTGGATCATATGGTATAACAAGATGGTAGCCATCCTCTGATATGTAACCCCTGCATTCTTTAGCCTAAATTACATGAACAAGTAATAGTAAATACCCCGCTCAATTGTGAAAGACATTTTTAACTTGTTGATTACTACCATCATGATCTGACAATATCCTAAAAAACCATCCATGAAAGAGTGCATCATGTTGGAAGCTATGCTTTCAACTAGGGTGTTAACATTGGTAAGGGAAAATTGTCTTTTAGGCAAGCCTTGTTTAAATCTCCACAATCCACACACATCCTAACCCTGCCATCTTTCTTGAGGACTAGAACTATATTTGCTAGCCATTAGGTGTCATCTACTATCTCTAAAAACTTTACTTTTGGCTACTTTTCAACTTCTTCTTTAATCAAAAGAACTGATTTTGGCCTCAATTTTCTCTTCTTTGATTTTATTAGTATGATATGAGGATACGTGGGAATTCCATGTTCTGTTATTTCCCTGTTGATCCTAAGCATATCCTTATAGCCCTAAGTAAATACTTTCAGTCTCCTTTTTAGTGTTTCTTTCATTTTTTCTCTATTATCAGGACTTAAATTAGAGCTAATTAGTATACTTTTAGGGTTATCATTTTTGGCTAAATTAAATGATTCAGTTTGCATATAATTAATGTCAAATATATGCATGAAATGACCATTACAAATAGAATAACCATTCAAAAACACATCACATAAATAAGCAAAATTAGGCTTCATTGCATCCACATTAGAAAATGTCTATAGTAGAATTAAAGACATAAGTCTCAAAATCTAGCTTCTTTTCCTGATGAATAGTGTCTTTCAGCTCCAAAGTAGTAAAGTTCTCTTCAGACTCTTTATCACCGAGTACCAGCTCTTCCACTTAAATTTGTTAGTGATATGCACTAGGTCAATCATTTGATTATGTATTGACTTTCTTATTTTATTAATAAAGAGGTATTTCATTATCATTTGATTTTATATAATTAATAAATGGCTAGGGATAATTAGAATAGAACTCTTATTTTAATCTAAGGGTTTTACTATCAAGTCACATACTTGATGGCCTTAGTAACAATTAAACATTCATATAATTATCATAAAATCAAATGATAATGAAATACCTCTTTATTAATAAAATAAGAAAGTCAATACATAATCAAATGATTGACCTAATGCATATCACTAACAATCTCCCACTTGCACTAGGCCCAATCAACATCGTATCGAATACCCATGGACCTAGTATGACTCTCATGTTTAGGCTGTGGAAGAGGCTTAGTCAGTGGATCAGCAACATTATCATTTGTAGGTACTCTACATATCTTGACATATCCTCTCTCAATGATTTCTCGAATGAGATGATAATACCTGACTATGTGTTTGGATCTCTGATGTGATCTGGTCTCCTTAGCTTGGGCACAATACAAGTTCACTGGATCTAATATACTATGAATAACACCTAGTCCAGTTATGAACTTTTTGATCCAAACAGCCTCCTTAGCTACTTCTGAGGCAGCTATGTACTCAACTTATGTTTTAGAATCAGCAATAGTGTCTTGCTTGGAACTCCTCCAGCTCACTGCACCTCCATTCAAAGAAAACACATATCTTGACTGTGATCGAAAATCATCCTTGTCAGTTTGGAATCTGGCATCTATGTAACCATTTACAACTAGCTCATCTTCCTGACCACCATATAGTAAAAATGCATCCTTAGTTCTTCTCAAGTACTTAAGGATATTTTTAACTGTTGTCCAGTGACTTTCACTTAGGTTTGACTGATATTTGCTCGTTGTGCTTAAGGCATATGAAACATCAGGTCGAGTACACAACATTACATACATGATAGATCCAATAGCATAAGCATATGGAATCTTACTCATGCAGTCTCGCTCATCTTGTGTCATAGGACACTAAGTCTTGCTGAGACTAATGCCATGCGACATTGGCAAGAATCCTCTCTTGGAATCTTGCATATTAAACATGTTCAATACCTTATCAATATAAGTGCTTTGACTTAGGCCAATAAGCCTTTTAGATCTATCTCTATAAATCTTTATGCCTAATATATAAGCAGCTTCACCTAAGTCTTTCATTGAGAAACAATTCCCTAACCATGATTTAACATTTTGTAAAATAGGGATATCATTTCCAATGAGTAGTATGTCATCCACATACAACACTAAAAACACAATAGCAATCCCACTAACTTTCTTGTATACACAAGGTTCATCTTTATTTTTTATGAAGCCAAATTCTTTGACTGCTTCATCAAAATGAAGATCCCAACTCCGAGATGCTTGCTTCAGTCCATAAATGGACCTTTGAAACTTGCATACCTTTCTAGAATTCTCAAGACTAACAAAACCCTCTGGCTGTGTCATGTACACATCCTTAAGTAAGTTTCCATTGAGAAATGTTGTTTTCACATCCATTTGCCATATTTCATAATCATAGTATGCAGCTATGGCAAGGAGAATTTGAATAGATTTTAGCATAGCGATTGGTGAAAAGGTTTCATCATAGTCTATACCATATGTTTGTTTAAAACCTTTTACAACCAGTCTTGCCTTAAAGGTATGCACATTGCCATCCATGTAAGTTTTCCTTTTGAAAACCCATTTGCACCCAATAGTTTTTAAGCCATCATTTAGGTCAATCAAGGTCCATACTTGATTATTATACATGGATTGCATTTTTTATGTCATGGCTTCAAGCCATTTCTCAGAGTTAGGACTATTTATGGCCTCCTGATAAGATGTGGGCTCATTTTGATCCATAATTAATACATCATTATCACCGGTTATGAGAAATCCATATCTCATGGGGATTTGACGTGTCCTACCAGACCTCCTTGGGCCTTCTGGTACTTGTGCAGGCTCAACAACTTCTTGTTGATTCAGCTGCGGTTCCATCTTAGATACAACGCCATTTTGTGGGCCTTGAATTTCTTCAAGTTGCACTGTGCTCCCACTGGTTCCTTTGGAAATAAACTCTCTTTCCAAAAATACACCATTCCGAGACACAAACACTTTGTTCTCAGATGCATTATAGAAGTAATATCCTTTAGTTTCTTTAGGATATCCCAAAAAAAGGAATTTATCATATTTGGGTGCTAGTTTATCTGAGATTTGACACATGAAAAAAGCATCACATCCCCAAATTTTTAGAAAAGACAAACTGGGAGTTTTTCCAGTCCAGATCTCATATGGTGTCTTTTCAACTGCCTTCGATGGAACTCTATTCAAAATGAATGCAGCAGTTTCTAAAGCATATCCACAAAAAGAGATTGGAAGATCATATTGACTCATTATAGATCGAACCATATCTAATAGAGTCTGATTTCTGCATTCAAACACACCATTCCATTGTGGTGTACCTGGAGGTGTCAATTGTGAAACAATCCCACAATCTTTAAGATGATCTATAAATTCTTGGTTTAAATTTTCACCACCTCGATCAGATCTTAGTGTTTTAATATTTTTACCAAGTTGTTTTGTACTTCATTCTTGAAAATTTTGAACTTTTCAAAAGATTCATATTTATGTTTCATTAGATAGAGATAACCATATCTACTAAAATCATCCGTGAAAGTTATGAAATATTGAAAACCTCCTCTAGCAGTTGAGCTTAATGGTCCATATACATCAGAATGTATTAGGCCCAATAAGTCATTAGCCCTCTCACTTTGTCCAGTAAAAGGTGATTTAGTCATTTTTCCAAGTAAACAAGATTCACATGTATCAAATGATTCATAATCAAATGAATTTAAAAGCCCATTTTGGTGTAGCTTTGAAATGCGTTTCTCATTTATATGGCCTAAATGACAATGCCAGAGATAGGCTAAGTTTAAACCATTAGATTTAGACTTCTTTATATCAACATTATAGTTTGGCATTTCATTAGTGTCTTCGACATCTAAAATATAAAGTCCACTAGTGCATGGAGCATATCCATAGAAAATGTTATCCTGATAAATATTGTACTTATTATTCTTAATAATAAATTCATATCCTTTTTTGTCCAAATAAGAAATAGAAATAATATTCCTACACATAGTAGGTACATAACAATAACTTTCTAAAGATAAAACAAGTCCACTAGGCAAAGGTAACTCATAAGTTCCTACAGCTAAAGTAGTAACTCTTGCTCCATTGCCAACTCATAGGTACACTTCACCTCTTGCCAATGATCTACTCCTTTTTAGACCCTGCACATTTGTATAAATGTGAGATCCTGATCCAGCATCTAATACCTAAGAATCAGAATCAGAATCAGATAAATTTAATTCTATAACATGAATACATGAAGAGGTAGTCTCACCACCCTTTTTCTTCTTCAGATCATCCAAATAGAGCTTGACATGGTAGGTGTAGTGTTTGAAGTCATTATCTACAACAAATATATGCAAAGTCCATTCAGTATTTTATTAAATATGTATGAGGCATAATAAAAAAAAATCCCACTAAATTTACTAAAATCAATAACCCTCTAAGTTAATTTTACAAATTTTAGTTGGCCAAGATCCATATTTCACCATACTCTAAGTGAGCTTTGGCTCATCGCCTAATATATGGTTATTTAGGTAGACAACTCTTATCAATTACATCTCATGTAACTCTTGGATGGTATAGGATTTGACATCACATATCATGGCTAAAAATCCTATCTAATGCCCTAGGTCCAAAACCATTTTGATAACCTAGTTAAGTTAAACCATATTAAACGTTTAGATAGCACCATTATCCAACTTGTCTTCCCCACATAAATTTATACACCTTGCTTTGGCAGGCTCATATATAATAATCTAAGGCTTCAAAAGTGTTGAACTTATGGAAGGCATTATAATGACTTAATATTAAATGAGGGTTCACCTTTATTTAATCTTATTTAGTTATTGTTATGTTGTATTGCATGGCATCATATGGCATCACAAACATAACAACAAAAATAAATGTGACATAGCATGGCCCCAATCTAAGTTGATCTTCATAAGCCAATATGAAGATCAAAGGTCAAACCTAGGTAATATTACAATTACAAATTGAGCTTCCAACTTGGATCTCCATCTTCTACCATGGATCTCCTTCTTTGGTTCCCACCTTGGATCTCCATCCTGGGACTCCAACTTGAATTGCACTATGGGTCTTGATTTACAAAAATTATTGTAATTTATTCTACACTATTCTAATAAAATAAATACAATAAAACAAAAATGACTCACAGGCCATATTTAAAATTACACCCCATAAAAATAAAATTCAATCACATTGGTCTAAGGGCCATGCTATGCACCATGCATAAAACATATTTAACATAATACAATTATTATGTTAAAAATAAAATAATGTGACAATTCTTTTGGGGTCAAGGGGCAGCGCCCCTAGTGGGGTTCCAAGGGGCATCGCCCCTGGTGGGGCCTGGGGGCAACGCCCTAGGTGGAGGTCCAACGGTAAACACTTTACCTTAGCTCTTCAGTGAATTGCCTTTCAAATTTCTGAACATTAATGAATTTTCGTAATCAAATTACTATAAAATCAATTTGTTCAAAAATAGACAAAAAAGCTCAATTAAAACAGCCACCTTAAAACCCTAATTTGCTTTAAGGAAGCAACTGGCCAATTTTTGTAATCATATTACTGAATCAGTTATTGCCTAAAAGCATCACTTTCTGTAAACATCTTATAGTATGAAAAATCCATTCAAAACATATCAAAATAATTTTTTTTTTAAACAGATGCATCCATTAAGAAAACCCTAATTTTTGTGATCAAAATTACAACTTGAACAAATCTGTATAAAACAGATCCATTCTGCATAATCTATGTAACATTTAAATAGATTGCCCTTAACACATAATCTGCATAATCACATAATCTGCATAAAACAGATCCATTCTGCATTATCAGATAAAGGGATAATAAAATTCACTGTAATTAGGTTATGTCGGATTATTGACTTCACATGACTTGGGTAGTCATAATGTCTTGCTAGAGGCCACTTATGACTTGTAGGCCTAAATAGAGATTTAGGCCCACTACCAATGTTATGTGAACCTACAGGGTCACATATTTAGAACAAGCCCAAAACGAATATGGGTTTAATAAGTCCAAAATAAACTCTATGGAAATAAATAATTAAAGTGTTTTATTTATTTATTTAAGATAAATGTTATTTTAAATAAATAAATAAGATATTATTTCTAATTTGTTTTTTAAACAAAATCAAAATATAATAAATGGAAATTACCAAAAGGCCATTGGTAGGTGAAACCCTAATTTGAAGTTTATAAATATGTTATATTCTCTAAGGTTTCACACACTTATTTTTCCTGCCTCCAAATTCATTTTCTTTCTTCTTAGAAAACAAAGACAGAGTTTTTTTTTCTTTTGTTCTTGATTTATGAGACAATCAAGAAGGTTGTTAGCATACACACTCCAATTCATTTTGTGAAGGGTTATTCATGTGGATACCTATAGAGGACGCATCCTTTTGGAGACATCTTGATTTGAACAACCAAAGCAAAAAGGCTCGAGGTAAGGTGTCACTAGTGTGAACCTCCTCTCATCCTTCCAGAAAATCTTGCCTCTTCTGCATTTTGGTGAGATTTTTGAAATCCTAGATTTAATCAAGTAGTCGAATTACATGGATCCAGGTTTGGGAACGTGATAAAGTTTTAATTTTTTCACTGTGTTTATATCATGAAACCCAACAAAATTACCTGAACAGCAACTTTCTTCACCTATTCACATACTCAATAAAGTCCTCAAATTAGAAATCACTTCCCTAAATATTAGAAGAGGATTATGAGTCCCCTGTGTATGGATAACCAGTGCCCTCTTTAGTAAATACATTGCATAATCCCTACTTCTTGGTTTCAACAGCAACCTTATCTTCTACATTAGAATCTTCAACCCTAAAATATACAACCTCAATTTTTAGAATAAGGACTTTTTGTTCCATAAATTCTAGTTTTCCACAATAGCCTCAGTCTTCGCTGAGATGGTAACAACTTTGCAATCATGTGGAAACTTAATTTTCTAGTGGATAGTGGATGGCACACCACCTAAAATATAAAAATATGGCCTACCTAGCAAAATGGTAAAAGTCACAAGAATGTCTATCATGTGTAAGTTAACCTAAGTCTCAATGGGCGTAGTCTTGACCAATGCTTTAAAAATTCTCTGAACATGCCTCTGTCTATCATCATAGGCCTTGATAATCACTTCAAAAGGTTCTACATTTGCTACAGTCAATCCTAACATTGGCAAAATCTTTAGCGAGCACACATTAACGGTAGAACCATTATCCACCATCACACAATAAGTTAGCTTCCCTTTTACCACAGTCGTAATGAATAAGGACTTGTGATGGTCCCTTCCCTCCAATGGTATATCATTATCAAAAAATACAATGGCCCTTTGAGCTATTTCCATTAAGGATTTAACCATTTGTTTAGGAGTGTAGCTTGTAGATATTTTCTTTTGGTCTAAATCCAGAATTAGTTCTTCTCGATGGTCTCTAGAATGCATAAGCAACTCTCAAACACTAGCAACATCTTTCCCATCCTTCTTTACCTCCTCTTTCTTAACTTTATCTCCAACCACGGGTGTTGGTTATTCCTCACACTTCTCCTTCCCTTTTTCTTTCTCGACAACATCTTTGGCTGACTAGATCATCCTACCTTTATCATTTTCCCATAAATTAATCTATCCTTTATCCTCATCATTAGAACTCTAAATATCCAAAATGTTCACACTAAGTTCCATAGGTTATTTACTCAAGTTCAAGCTTTTGGGTTTATGATTTAGTGTGATAAGTGTGGTATCAACAAAAGAGTTTAAAACTTACTCTTCCATTAAACCAGTGTTGATCATAAGGATGGGTGTATTTGGTGGCAGGATATTTTGGTAGCTAGGTTTATTTTGGGCATTTAGTTTTTAGGTTTCAGAGTTAGTGATTTTACCTACATCAATCAAGTCTTGGATTTCATGTTTTAGTTAAGCACAATTATTAGTATCATGTCTGATGGTTTGATGAAATTTGTAGAAGAATTTTGGGTGGGCATTTAATGCAAGTTATTATGGAGATAAAGGTCATAATAAGTTCTTTTCAAATAGCTCTCCAAGACTTTAAAGAAAGGTCTCCCTAGATTATAAAACCTCTAGGGTTACTTGACAGATTTGATCTGCACATTACTGCTAGAATCGGTTACTTCTTTACCTGCAGATCTTCCACTAAAGAATTTCTTCTCTTAAGCCAAATATGATTCTTTTTAGTCCTTAACCCTATATAGTTCTTTGAAATTCTCTTAACTTCTTGGACAGTTACAGAACACAACATTCCATTATTATTATTAATTGATCAGACTTAGTAAATTTATGGCTTATTTGAGCTAATTTCACCACCAATGAGTCAAGTATTTATTGAAAGACTCATTGGACTTTCATTTGGTAATCTAAAAATCCCTCAGAGATACCTCCATTTGAGCATTTAAACCATACTACTTCACAAATGTAGCACATAACTCTTTCCAATCAGACTATACATACGGTTCTAAAATATAATGTTTACCATTTGCATGATCAAATTCCTAATTTTGAACTTTAACAAACCATTTAGATTCTAATGATTCCATTTAAAGTGTGCAGGAAGTTGATCAAGTATTAAGATTAATTATTTAATGATTGGAGATATGAAATACTCCTTAAAAGAGTATTAATATGAATTTCTAAGAAGTATCTCAACCTATGCAAAACCCTAATTTATAAGGAGCAATTATATACCAAATTAGACTTACAATGATCCCCTCATAAACACCTTACAAGTGCCTTATGAGCCAAGCCTCTACAATGCCTGTACCAGAAATTTTGCCAAAAAAGGCAATTCCGCTCACGAGTTGCCCTTATGATCATGAGGAGTAGGCTTTAGCTCATAAGAGTAGTAAAGATAGGCTATAATGGCTATTTTCAAATACAAGGGCTAGCATACTTCCTCCTCATGAACTAGAGTTTGGTTCTGATGACCATAAGCAGCATTCTAATGAAAATAAGTACAAAATGATTCAAAAATCAACAAGAGATATTAAAGAAATAATCAATGCATCCAACTGCCATAATCTAAATTCTTTATCTATATAAAAAACTCTTGGAGTTCAATTAAAAGCTTAAGAAACTTGTTTATTCATTATACTCTTTTAAGAATTTAATTAAGCTCTCAAAACTCTCTTCAAATTCATTTTATATTTATGTGAGTCTCATGAGAGTTGGTGAGTGTTTGAATAGATATTCTTATTCTTTTATTTTCTAGGTTTAGAAAATGGGAAGTGAGATTCTATTCTAAAGAAATTAGTTTAAGTGTTTCGCCATTAAAACACTTAAGAAATTGGTTTTGAGTGAGCCTTTGAAAACTCAAGTTGTAATTAAAAGAGTGGGCCTCAAGCTCTTATGTAATCTCAATGTTGTGAATAAGATTGTAAGGATTGAAAATCCTAACTTAAGGATAAGTTTCATACCTCAAATTTAACTATCCCTAAAAAAGTCAAATGATGAAATCAATCTTTGAAAGGACTAAAGTCTACTCATTCATAACAACTCTGAAGTGTGCAACCTTAAAACCTAACCAATCCCACTAGTGTGCAAAATTGATCACTAAGCCATTATTTTGCTCTTTAATCTTATAAAATACAAAATATTTGAACAATAAGAGGCTTATTTTGAGCAATCATCTATCAAAACATGAAACTTGTTGAGCTGATGTTCACTTCATCAAACTGTGACCCAACTTTGTGAAAAAATAGAAATTGATTTTGATAAAAAAAACTTGAGAAACACAATTAGAAGGCTCTAAAACTTCTAAAAGTGGTCCTAAAATAGTCCAAAAACAACCCGAGAATTAGCACACATTCCTTAGAAGTACGTGTATAGCCACTAACAGCCGTAGGTGTCATGTACTAAAATTAAAGCCAAATTAGACAAAATGGACTTTAGGAACACATATAAAAGACTCTAAAACCTCCAAAAGCTATCTCTAAATAGACCAAAAAAACCTAAGGATTAGTGCGTGTCACTTAAAAATGCATGTATACACCCTTAGGTGTCACACCTTAAACTCAAGGTTAAATTAGGCAAAATGGACTTCAGAAATGTGTCTAAAAGGGCCAAAAACCCTAGGTGCCAACCTTAAAATAGCCAAAAAAAAGTCACAAATTGACTGCCTAATATGTGAAAGTGCATGTAAACACACTTGAGGGCATGTGGCCATGCCCCAATGCGTTACCACGTGCCAAGCACGTAGTCACGTTCACTTTGTATGGCCACATACTTCGTCCTAGTTACACATCCATGACCATGCCTATACCCCCTATTCCTTGATATTTGAATTATAAATAGGTGTATCCACACCTCATTTTAAGGGGGAGCAAGGATGAAACACTCACACACTCAAAAATTTATTCACTCAAAGGTGCTAGAAACCCACTTCTAGACAATTTTAGCTCTCCTTTTGCATTTTTATTAGGCTATTAGGCCTCCCTTCCACCAAATCTAGCCTCATATTTGTTAAAGCATGCTTCAAAGTTATACAAACTTGCATCATTTTACACATCATTTTGAATCTCTTGATGAGGAAAGCTTGATAATCCCTCAAAGTTAAAACTTTAAATCTCACATAAACTTAGTCAAATCTGAGGACTTCACAATCATTTTAGTATGTTTATTTTACTGTATTGCATTTTATTTTATTGTCACTAGCATTTGTGAATATTATTATGCTTGCTTGATATGACTGACAATAATGCATGATATATGAATAATCTATGCTTTATTTTGCTCATTTCATATCATCATTTTGTACCCTCTAGCTTCAAAATGTGAAATCACACCACACATAATAATAACATGAAAAGTTCATATTCCATAATAGAATCATTATGTTCTTAATCTATGATGTCATCATGCATCCCTTATATCATCATCATATATCATCATAGCATAAATAATCTCTGTAAACATGCATTATTATGTAATTTTTTGTTACTCTTTCAAGTGATTGAGTGTCCATTGCTTATGTCATTATTAATGTGATTGAGCAAGCTATGTTCATAGTCATGTTAACCTTGTAAGTTCATTATATCTAAGCTAGATTTATGTTTCCATAATCTTTCTCCTTTTATATGTATTTTATTAAGAAAGCAATGTGATAATGATAGTTCAACTTTATTATCTTCCACTATCTCATGTATTGTGTGAATGCTATACAAATTGTCAGTACCAAAAATAGGGTGTTGTGATAGCTATACATTGAATATCATATAATGAAAAATAGTAAAAAAGTAGATGTGATCCCCTGAACCCAAAAAACTCATATGGGGGCAATACACGTTGAGTAACCAGATTTGTCTCTTTCTTTTTCCTGATTTTCTAAAAATTGGGTGGGGACTCCATAAAATAAAAAAAAATTCTCTTTCCTCCCAAGACTAATCATTTTTCCCTATTCACTAAAGTTGTCATGTCCCTCAAAAATAAAACACAAAGATCCTCATAAAACTTTCTAGAGGGAGTAGCCATTAAAAAAGCACTTTCATTAACAAGAGAGCAAATGCACCCATTTTTTGTCGCTCATAGTGGCAACTCCACTAGGGACTTCTAAGTAAAAAAGATCAAATCAAAAATGACTATTTCTCATTATGAAATATTCAATTATATAGACCCCTTCACCATTGCATTTGCACTACACATCACACATGCACTACTGGTCCCTAAAAGCTCAACAATACTGAATGACATTGCCACTATGATTCCACTCGAGTCATGGCGTGAAAAGATAGCTATTATCACTTTTAGTTTTTACTCATGCATTTTGCCAGATTCATCTTACTAGAGTCTATAACCCAAGTCCAAAAACTCGACATGATTCTCATATGCTTTGTGCAAGGCCAAACCATGAGGAATGATAAGAATTATGTATCTCAGCTTGAATAGTCTATGTGAACTAACAAATAACAACATCCCTCAATGAAAAAACCTATGAGATGTTGTCCATTTATTCTTCTAATATCAAATGAACAGGTTAGGAATGCAACTAGATTATGGGCCTTTATGTTAATAAAATCAAATTGCAAACTATCGAATAATAGTTTTATGACTCTTAGTAAACATATCAAATATCGATATAGGGGCAAGAACTTAGGCTCCTTTCGATTGACCTTGGTCCTATGCATATGGGCTCTGGACATCATTTAAAGCTTGACAATTGAACCCCACATTGACATCATGTGTTTACCTTAAGTACATTTTGGTGTTGTTCCTCAGTTTAACCTTTGCCTTATCAATATAAATTGAAATAGCCTAATTCTAAGAGCAAAACCATAGTCCCCCAATGACTATAGATTCAAAAAACCCACTTAGGGAAGAAATTGAATGACCTCATGGAGAAATAAGGTTGGAAGCGAGAGCTTGCTTGTGATTACCTTATTCACTATGCAGGAAATACTAACCAACTTTCTAAGATTAATCATGCATCCATAATATACATATAGATAGCAAAAACTAAACATTGTTTCTAGCAGTAATAATCATCTTTCATTATAGGATCTTGCATCTACTTCATGCATACATGCTCACCCTTTTCTTTTATAGGTGCATGTCATGTATCATACATTTATCTAACCTTACTAAATGTACAAGAATATAAAGTTCAAACATGAGTGACCAAGAAGATACCTCATGTTTGTAATTTGAAGACAGACTAAAAGAGGGGGTCCAAAAATTCCTCACTGGTGGTACTATAGCCTAAATCCTCCAAGCTCAAATCAAGGCAAAAAATTTTCATGACATAGGAATAAAACACCACTAAATGAAGCTTCTGCATTTATTCACCCCATGGTAGATAAAGCAAAGAGAATTCCATGCACTCTAGTTCATGCTAATGATGATAATAACTACTACTGGGATTTCATAAATGCACCAAAAGCTATAAAAATTGCTAAAATGACCAAGCTTGAATCGGCAAGGGAGGTTCAATTATTGGTTAACTGGATGGCTTAATTGGAATTTTCCTTTAAAGACAAAGGAACCCATTACTCTAAAAGCCTTACTGACTTGGTATTGTTCAAAGATGAACCTCTCCTAAATGATTTTAAGCTACCAAACTTTGCTAAGTTCGACAGAATAGAGGACCTAAGGGCCGTCCAAGGCAATATGCTACCATCATGGTTGCTATGTAGCTTATAGAATTTCAGATTGTTCAATTCTTCTTCACATCACTAGAAGAAGGACTAAGAGCATGGATATTTAACCTTGAGGGAAAAATTAAAAGTGATTAGCTATTGTTAACTCAAAAGTTCATCAAATAGTATAAATACAATACTAAACAAGACATCACTTACAAAGATCTTGAGATAGAAACCTAGTGAAGCTTTCTCTAATTATATCATAAGATGGCAAGGAAAGGTAGTCGAAATGAGAAATTGTCCTCCTCAAGATGAACAGAAAGAGATGATAATCAAAGGGGCATTACCATATATTAAGAAATATATGATGTTTGTTCATTATCCTAACTTCAGAGCTCTCCATCAAGCTAGAATCAGAACTGAAGATGAGGAACCTCAACAACCTGGGAACACCTTCCATCGTAATACCCAATTAAACATCCAAAACACCTTTACCTAAGCCATAAAAATAAACTTAATCCAACCTAACATTTATAGTCCACCATTTATAAATGCCATTAGACCACCGAGACAATTCTCAAGCTTCAACCTCCCACAATCCAAAATATTCCAAAGACTTCAATAAAAGAACATCATATAGCCTCAAGAGCCTAAGCCTCTTCCAAACCCATTACTTCCTTATATTAACCAAAACCTAATCTGCCACTTTCACTAAATGCTTAGTCATACCATTAATGCATGTAAAACCCTTAATAATGCAATCCAAGACCTCACATACTCTAGAAAATTTGATGACCTAAAAAATTGACCTAGTATAAAGACCAATCCTCTCCTAAACTATTGACACATGCCTCCACTAAACATTAGAATGATTTCATCCAAACTACCAGAAGACCTTATCAATCAATCAATCCAAGCCATCCAAGAAACCCAAGATAAGTTCTTAAAAGGCATACTCTCAACCGTCATTATTGAACCTCGTGACTTTAGTGAAGATGAATAATGTCCTTCTACTTTTGAATACATTCTATTACCCTAGAAATTCCTTTACTACTTAATGATGAAAAAAGAGTCAAAGATACAACTCTTCCAATGAATGGTGAAGTGATTCATTACCCTTACTAACAAGAAGCAAACATAAGCAAAAATCTTAGCAATTGCTATGGATTATGGGATTTACTAGGCCAACCATCTAGGAAGTTTGACTATAAAGTTAAGTACAAAGCACCTCTGCTACTCACACTCACCTAGAAGAATTTGATAAAGATGGGGTGGATAATACTATTTAGCTTTAGAACCTATAGGTCATGGGGATCAATAGATGGTATGACTCTGAAATCATCAACTGGGACTAGAACAACAATACAAAAGTAGATAAGCAAGCTACGAAGAAGCCCTCACTAGTAGTCAACTATGTGACTCATAGTGGGTTAGTATATCAACCCCTTAAAAAAGAGAAAGATCCCTCTAAAGGAAAAGAAGTAACAAGTGATCAAGCTCTAATCAAAGAGGAAGACATTGTCCTCAAATAGCTTAAGAAGACTCAGGCATAAGCTACCACTTGGGATCTACTTATGGCCTCAAATAAGCATAGGGATGCCCTAGTCAGGCAACTAGATGAGGGAAAGACTGCTAATAATGCCTCACCCTATGAGATGATAAACCTCTATAATGAAAGCTCCCTCTAATTTAGTCACCTTTTTGGATGAAGATTTACCCCTTAAATGAAAGGAGCACAATTATCCTCTCTTTATACAAGTAATTGTCAGGTCTAAAAAGACTCCTTGTGTCATGGTGGATGATGGATCTACTATTAATATTTACCCCCTGAGGTTGCTACATAAGTTTGGGATAAATACTAAAAACTTAAAAGAATCCAATATGGTTATATGAGCCTATGATGATTCAACAAAGCCAGTCATCGAGACTTTCAAAGCAATAAGTATAATGGGTGATATAGAATTAATGATAGAATTTACTATCTTGGACATCCCTATAACTTTTACTCTACTATTAGGAAGACCTTGGTTCCACCCACTAAGGGGCATACCATCCACTATGCATCAAAAGATCAAGTTCCTTTTAAATGGAAAGGTCATTACCATCCCTACTAGAATAAACAACATTATTGCCTGTTTGAACATAGTCCTACAAGGATTTTAGGTTTTTATAACTATTAATAATTATGTTGATCCCAAACTTGCTATAATGATTAGAAAAAAAGATGCAATATCTACTTGGAATAGGATTAGGAGGAAGGAACATTGGGTTCATAGAATTCCCTGACAAACCAACAGATGTGATATAGGGTATGATCCTCAAGACGACATTGAGGCTCAGAAGTTAATTTCTTTAGAAGCTGAAAGCTCAACCCGAGTTTAATAAGGACAAGCTACGAAATGGTCAAGTAACAAAATTAAGAAATCAGGGTTCGAGATCTTCAATGACACCCTTAAAGGAAAGTGCCTTCTAGATATGGTCATTAAGACTAACATCAATAAGCTAATAAAAATTTTGGAGCTAGAATATAAGAGTGAGACTATTAATTATGCTTAAGCTGCTGCTATCCTATAATTAATCATTGATGGAATCCTATTTGAAAACACTACTGATGATTATCTATATACTTTTTATTTGTTGGAAACTGATGATGTAATGAACTCTAAAGTTAATGCCATGAAATTAGATTTTGCTTACTTGTTTAATGTCTTTCCTGATGGTAGTGTGCATTGCATTGATCAAAACATTAGCATATTTGACATTCATTCCATATGTATTGAATCATTTAACATTAGCATAAAATCTGAACCATGCATTTTGCATATTTTGAAAGATATTACCCCTGAAGAGAGAAGATATAAAAAATATTAATATAATATTTAAAAGTATTTGTGTATGATTATATTCCTAGTATTGACAGAGACATAGCTCAACACTTGATTCCTACCAAAGATGCTTGCAAACCAGTAAAGTAGAAACTGACAAGACTTAGACTAGAATGGGCCCAACTAGTGAAAGAGGACATCAAAAAGAACATCAAGGAAAAATTCCTAGAGGTAATAGACTATCCAAATTGATTAGCAAATGTGGTGCCAATACTAAAGAAAGATAGAAGGGTTAAAATCTGTGTCGATTATATAGATATGGACAAAGCCTGTCTGAAAGATGATTTCCCACTATATCTCATAGATATACTGGTTGACAATGCCACCACATGTTTAATGTACTCCTTCATGGATGGATTCTTTAGGTACAATCAGATCATAATGGGCATAATACAAAGCAAAGACAACTTTCATAACAGAATAGGGCACTTATTACTACAAAGTAATGCCTTCTATTTAAAGATTGCAGGAGAAACTTATAAGAGAATGGCAACTACAATGTTCCATGACATGATACATAAAGAAGTAGAAGTGTACATCGATGACATGATGGTCAATTCAAAAACAAGGTAGAACACTCGTTTGATCTCAAAATATTCCTCAAAAAAGTCAAAAAGTACAGTCTCAGGCTTAATCCAAATAATTGCATATTCACAGTCACTTCAAGAAAGATGTTAAGGTATGTTATTAGTTAGAATAGGATTGCAATAGATCCAAACAAAGCAAAAGCAGTCAGAGGGATGCCAATGTATGAGCGACTTAGTGGTTTATTAAGTTTGTGGCTTGTTAGCTTATAGGTTTCTGAGGGACATGGCAACTTTACCAAATAGGGACAAATGATTGGTCTTAGGCGGAAAGAGATGCTTTTTTTGGTTTTGTGGAGTCGACACCCAATTTTTAAAAAATCAAAAAAAGAAAAAGACAATATCGGGTCACTCAACCAATTTAAATATATATATATATATATATATATATATATATATATATATATATATATATATATATATATATATAATTTCTTAAATTTAAATCTTATATGTTTATAGAAAAAAGTAAATGTTTAAAGATTTTACCCTTTTAAATACATTTTATCCCTAAAATAATTAAAATTCATTTAATTATTGAATATTGGAGATATCAACTATAAAAAACTATATATATATATATATATTTTTAGCATATAAAAAAGTATCATCAATTATACTCAATCTAGTAATTTATGATATTTCTCAAGAAATTTGAATTTAAATTTCTCTAGTTTTAGATTATATGAAAAAAAAAATTTCTTATTAATTGTGACATTTGAATTAAATTTTTGCAATTTTAATTTTTAATTGTGAGAAAAAAACTATAAGTTTAATAAAATTGATTGTTAGTGCTTAAAATTTATAAAGGCAACTAACTCATTATTGCACTATGAAGTTTTCTGTTTTAGATGAATTGCACAATTTTACTTTTATTTTGTGTATTTTCTTTTATTTTTTTCTTAGGTTTTATTTAATTTCTCTAGAATTTCTAGAAGGACTACTTATTGCTCATCAATCAAAAAAAAAGAGTTCTATTCTTATACGACAATTTTTATATTGGAACATTGTGCAAGTAGCACATGTACTAGATTTGGACCATCTAAAATATTTTTGATAACACAAACATCATGTTATATATATATATATATATATATATATTAGTATATAAAAAAATTATCGTCAGCCATACTCAATCTAGTAATTTATAAGATTTCTTGAGAAATCTGAATTTTTTTTAATTTTAATTTGTAATAGTAAGAAATAAATTATAACTTTAATAATATTCATGGTTGGAGCTTGAAATTTATAAAGACAATTAACTCATTCTGCACTATGAAGTGTTTGGTTTAGGATGAATTGAAACATTTTGCCTTTATTTTCTCTAATTTCTTTCATTTTTTGCTTGGGTTTTATTTAAATTCCCTAGCACTTCTAGAATGACAACTTATTGCTCATTAATTAGAAATAGAGTTTTTTTCTTATACGACAATTTTTACATTGGAACAATATGCAGCAGGTAGCACATGTACTAGATTTGGACCATCTAAAATATTTTTGATAACACAGACATCATGTTAATCATGAAGGGAAAATGCTGTTTACAAAGAAAAAATGTAAAGGGATCATTAAATTAACAATTATTTTCAAAAAAAAAAAAATTCATAACATGTGTTTTTATAATTTGAACTAAATTTTTAAAATTTAAATCGTTTATGTATATATATAAAAAAGTAAATGTTTAAATATTTTACCAATTTATATAGATTTTATTCTTAAAATAATTAAAATTTATTTAATTACTGAATATTGTAGATATCAACTATAAGAAAATATATATGTATATTTTTAGCATATAAAAAGTTTATCATCAATAATACTTAATCTAGTAATTTATATTATTTCTCTAGAAATTTGAATTTAAATTTTTGTAGTTTTAGTTTGTAGTAAAGAATTTTTTATCATATTTCAAGATAAATTTAAATTCAAAATTTTTCAATTTTAATTTGTAATAGTAAGAAAGAAATTATAACTTTAATAATATTCACAAGTAGTGCTCAAAATTTATAAAGACAAATAACTCATTTTTGCACTATGAAGTGTTAGGTTTTGTCATGACCTCAACCCTATGGGCACGTGATCGACATTAGAGAATGGGAAAGTGAATAGCTTCCAAAACTCGTAGTAAGCCTAATAAATTTTTTGCATAAAAAAAATTCCAAGCTTGACAATTTAACAAAAATCCGGCAAAGTTTCCTTTGTACCATAAACAAAACCAAAACCTGCATGAAGCAAATGACACTCCCAATATAATTCCGATCTCCAATACCACAAATTACATAAGATGGTTTACTACTATAGTGTCTAGAATTTAAATACACAATACATATATCAATTATACCTATATAGATTGGTTGGACCATAAGAAATCCAGTGCAGACGGCAACCACTATCTAACTGACTGCGAGGTCCTAGAAAAATAAGTTGAGGGGAATCAAACCTCATCGAGTGAATCAAGTTTATAAAATGCATGATGGTTTAAAAAATTTATTAAATCCTTTTAAGATAAAATAAAATAAATATAAATATTTAAATCCTTTACATTACTCAAATTATTTTTTTTACAAAATCCTTCCTGAAATGTACAAACCACCCATAATAGCATTATCATATGAAATCATATAAATTAAAATTTTTAGTGGAAATCTTGGTAAAGCCCTAAATCTCAAGTTCTACTAGCTTTTCGACTCTCTTAAATCTAATTGACTGACGGTCACAAAGAGCAAGCTCAACTAGGGTATAACCATAGCCGATCTCCTACACTAATTATTTACTGGGGCTTAGAGGGCAACCTCGATCAAGGTCCAACTAGTAAACATATACCTACCTAGAGAGACTTACTCAACCAGGGCTCAACCATAAACCTTGCCCAAAGAGACTTACTTAACCAGGGCTTAAAATCAATAACCTTGCCTAGAGATACTTAGTCAACCAGAGCTCACAATCCATATTCCTGCCCATAGAGAATTACTCAACTAGGGCTCACAGTCAACAAATCAATGGCCATTTCACATTCAATACTGGTGTGCACATAGTCTTGATGACACCCATCAAGTAGCATGTTTTACCATTTTTCCAAATCAATTTATATCATAATGATTAAAATTAATAAAACAAATGAAATAAATTTTACTAAACCGTCATTTCAAGATATTATTCATGATAATAAAGTAATAATCATGCATATGGTAAAACATATATTCATTAATAAATTCATATAATCAACTTAAATATTATATTATGAAACATCTAATTTAAATATTTTCAACACACATTTCATAAAATTAACTCAAATGGAGTGTGTTGACTGACTTGTCCTCAGCAGTCTTTACTCTGCAGCTCTTGTCCTCAACTGTCTTTGCCCTTAATATCACTTATCACTTCCCTTTTCATTTTTTCCATCCCATAGCTAAATAACAACACTATTAACCTATTTCAGTACAACATAACATCAAATCTTGGACATACCTCCTTCCTAAGGATATAGAGTTTAATAGAAGTAGCAATATAAACATCGCATATACTATAAGAAAAAAATTAAATAAATCGTAAACTATGGTATAAAAAATAATAGAAAAAAATCCTTCCTCTTTGATTGCTTAGGTAGACCATCAACCCTAACAACATGAAGAAGGTTATCATGCTTTGTCAATTTAGAAGATCCATAATCAAAAAGCCTAACATTATATGAACTATGGGAATCAAAATAGTGTAAATTTCTAAAAGGTCATGCATAGTAGCATCACCATAATCACTCCTTAAAGAATTGTACACATATATACACCAGTCCTTCAAATTCAACCTACCAAGGACCTAATGTGTCTAGTGACCAATATAAATTAGAAAAAGAACATCATCCACCTTAGACAAATGTTTATGAATCATATCAAATTTACTAATAATAGATAGTGCTAAAGGGCAATCAACAAAAAATATTAATTCCCCTTTTTTTAAACATGGGTATAATACTTGAATGGCTTGATCAATGGTGTTATCTATTATTGTCAACTTGACTTTACATGAGTCACTTTGTATCCCCTTCTTCCTCAAATGATAAAAAATCACATCCAAATTTTGAAACTATAGGAAAAAACAAAACTACATGTACAAAAACCTCAAAACAACTACAACAAACCACTTGAAAATGACTATAAATCCAAAAAATAAAGGATTAACAATGCAACCAAAATAACTAACTACAACCTAATCAACATCTAAATAAAAAAAACTTACTTCATTTGATAAAAGATCTCATGGATAATATAAAACCATAAAACTAGGTTTTAGAGCTTATGTCAGCAACCCCAAATCCAAAGGATGGATAAATCATGTCATTCATTTTAAAATACTTCAAATCTTCCCTATAAAAACATCAATATAGAATAAATCACATCAAGAATAAAATAACTAAAAGAAAGATAAAAAATCATAAATAGGACATCACTGACATATTATTCTTAGTAACCACATACTTAATCCATTTCATAAAATGATCAAATAATGTAGAATCTGGTGCCATGTCAACTATATAATCAAAAGGGTTGATAGTACTATCTTCATCACATATAGAATTACATTATTTATCTACTAATTATGAACAAGGCATTGACTAACCATTTATTTAAAACATCCTAACAAAAAAATTAAATGTAAAAAATAAAAATACAACTATAACAATAATCAAATCAAGTTCAAATAGTAAATTGCATTAACCAAAAATAATAACAAATAAAAATTTAAATTGCCTTAACCATAACCTCCTTGAACTTTTTGCCATAATGATTCTTCCATGAAGTAATATTAAAATGAAACTTGTCATAATGAAACTTGAAACATGAGATTTCTCTCACTAATATCTCTTTTAAAACATTACACTTATTGTCATAATAACACTTCAATGAAGAAATCTTAAAATGAAACTTATCCTCCACTATCTTTAAATGATTTTTAATTAACTCCAAAAGCATCTTATTACTGATATCACAACCAATAACATCAACTATTTTATAACTTCAAGTTGATGTTCTACGAAAGTTTTAGTATTGTTAGCAAACTTTTCATTTACTTATGTTTTTTTAGAGTTAAAAGGGGTCTGAACATCATCAGAACTCATATGCTCAATCTAAAAGTCAATGCTTTACTAGACTTTGATGCCCCACTTTTGTTATTGCTAAAATCTACCTCACCTATATTGGTTTTTCAACCTCTTTAGTATAAGGACAAACATCTTCAAACTTCAACTGAATAAATTAAAAAAACAAAATCAATGAAATAAATAATAATGAAATGAATAACAAGTACAACACAACTTCCTTCAACATAAACTTCCAGTACTTACCACAAAACTATAAAAACAAAAAAGAACTCATTCTCTATATAATCAAACTTAGGCAAGTAGTAAGACATCCACCTTAGCATATGAGGCATAACAGGTCCCTTACAATGAGCCAATTGAGAAAATTTTCCTGCATATAATCCATAAACTTCATAAAACCAACATTAGAGAATAAGAGGCAACCTAATTAATAGGTAATACCTCTTCTAAGTAGAGTAATTAAGGATTCTAACCAACTTCCGTTTCATAGATTCAATAATGAATTTGAATATTTTTATTCTCTATTAATAATCATTTTAAAGACCACTATCAATCTAAAGCAAGTGATCCATATTTACAATTATGCTTTGGAGAAGAAAATAAAGAACATTTTATAAAGTAAAGCAAACCAATCTTACAAGCATCTTTATCAGAGTCAGCTCTCTTATTTAAGTAAAACTCCTTGATAACTTGGCTATTTGCTTTTCTATAACCCTTAAAATATTTTTCATCAAACCACTATTTGGATTAAAAATTGAAGCCTTTTCTATATTACCCATACACCTCAAACCACTAATCGTAGCAAATTGAGCCAAAGAATATTTCTAAAAATGACCACAATAAGAAACCACATCTCATTATCTGCTTTTCGATTTCCCTCCGAGAGAAGCAGAGAATGAACAAGATGAGGTTGAAACTTCAAATCAAGCCTCGCCCTTAACATTTCAAGTTAAGACTCACTGAAATTCTCTTTCAACTTCACTATAACATTATCATTCACATTAGTACTAATCTTACTCTTAAAATAATTTGTATTGCTGATCAAATAATCCCATTCCTAATTATGAAAAAAATCAACATACAAGTTAAAAAGTAATATATAAAAATAAAATTTTTTTCTAGACTTAGGAAAAGTAAAAACATAGAAATATAATAACACTATAACAATATAGAAACAACCAACAAATAACCCGTGCACTAATCACAACATAAACATTAAGAATAGAAATAAAAAATAACCAAAAACAATCCATCAACCAAAAACAACACATCTAATAAAAACCTCAAAATTGCTAAAAATAATAATACCCTCAAAATAACCAAAAACAACAAATAATGGAGTAACCTCAAAAACACCAAAAAATAATCAAAATAACCCATCCACTAAACAAACTAAAAGGATCATAACACTAAAGAACAATAACCTCAAAATAATGAAAAACAAATAGAAGCAACCCATCCAATAACAAAATAGACCAATAACATTAATAAGACAAAAATCAACTAAAGTAATAACCAAACCATAAAATAAGAAATGAAAACAATTGGAAATTACTAAAAACATGATAGTATCTAACTAAAAGAAATAACACTAACAACATATTAAAACAATAAAAATCAACCCAAGTCGTAACCTTTACCAAAAAATAAGACAATGGAAACAACAACAAAAATAGCTCACATACACAACTACTTCCAATAATTGGCTTCTTTCTACTAACCTTATTAGATTTATTCTCCCCTGCAAAAGAGTGAGGACAATCAATTATCAGTTGCAACAATAACTTGAGATGGAGTATTCTCACATTGATCAACCTCCATTTCAAATTTTGTATTGTCACCTTCTTTCTTTCTTTCTTTCTTTTGAGAAAATATTCTCACCTTCTTTCAATTTATTTATAACCTTGCAAACAAAAATCAGCAATTCACTAGACATTAATGAAAAAATAAATAACAATAACACAAAGGGCAATGGAAACACTAAACTCAATAAAAAAAAACCTAAAGAAATAATGCCTAAGGAAATAGTAGAAATGAGACACAAAAAAACCTTAGATTGTAATTGGTTAGGTTATTTTAGGTTGATTTTAGTTGTATGTTAAAAAATAAATGAGGTATAATTATGAATTTTGTTGAGATATATAATTATGAATATCTAGATTTTTTTGTAGTTATTTTTGGTAGATTTGGGTTATTTAACCCTATATTTGATAAATGTTAAAAAATAACTGAGGTATAATTGTGAATATTTAGGTTGCTTTTGTTCGTTTTGAGATAGTAAGTAAATTAACATTTAAAAAAACTATTAGTAATATTTAGGTTGCCTCTACTTGTTTGAGTTATTTGAGGTTGATTTTAGTTATTATAAATGAGAAACAAGGATAGTTACTTGAGTTTACTTTATTTTCCTCTAGTTAAGTAGACAAATTTTTAGTCCTAAAAAATCATCTAGCATTGTTCTTCATCCTTTCACTATTCATCCTTGTCGTACTACTCTTCATTCTCTTCTTGATTTCTTTAAATTTTCTTATCAATTTATGAAGCCGACAAAAAAAAATAACCACAAGAACTAAATAAAATAATAACAAAATTCCAAGAACAAGAATTAGATTAAAAGTACAAGAAGCAGATGTAGGGTTGAACTTTCCCTCAGGTATGTTTAAATTTAAATCAAACCATATTCTTATTTTGATTGAGAATAGCTTTTCCTCCTTTTCCTTATGTATGTGTCTATATATATATTATCAAATGACTATAATTTTGTATGCAATTCGAATGATGACCTAACCAAAAATATTTTAGGAGCTCAACCCAAAAGGGATTTTTATAGAGATCTATGGTAAAGACAAAGGGCGAGGGCTAATAGGCCTAAGCTCAAAGGCCTAACATTGATCTCGTGGGGGCTGCAGGGGGTAATGCCCCTCTCGGTATGGACTTGACCAGATAAAAGCGACCCGATTTGATGTAGGGTTTATATATATTTTACATGTAGGTGTTTGGTAATTGTATTGTGTACTTTAATAAGCCAAAATCAATAAGATAATCTCCCTATTTTTGGATGTAGGCCACATTGGCTAAACCATATAAATCTCTATATTCTTATGATTTTTATTGCTTATGTTTATTTTGATTGCTATTTAATTTTGCAACATGTGGTATCAAAGCTGGTTGTTTAAATTTCAAGCACTATTATTGAAGATGTCACTTCATAAATTTAAAATTGAGAAATTTAAAAAGTTGAATGATTTCATATTATAGAAGGGGAAGATAAAGGCTCTTCTGGTTCAATGGGGATATGCAGTAGCATTCAAAGGAGAAGAAAAATTACTAGAGATAGTGGAGGTAACCAAAAATTTTGTATTTATGGCTAAAGCATATAGTGCAATTCAACTTAGTCTGAGTAATGAAGTTTTAAAAGAGGTGATTAATAAAATGAATGCTACTTTGTTATAGAAAAAGCTTGAAGGTAAATACCAAAAGAAATCCCTAAAGAATCATTTATATCAAAAATAGCACTTGTATCCCTAAAGAATTATCCTTGATTTTACAAGGCATTGGGCTTATAATTGAGGAGGATGATCAAGCCTTAATTCTCTTATGTTCTTAGCCAAATTCATATGATAACTTTATTGAAACTATGTTGTATATAAAAGATATGTTCTCTATTAGTTACATAAAAGATGCACTATAGTCTAATGAATTAAATAAGATGGTCTTAGGTTCTATTAAAAGCATTTTAGATCTAGGTCTAGTTGTCACTAGGGGCAGGAGCAAGGAAAGGGATGGTGATGATAAAACTAAGTCACGTTCGAAATAAAAGTCTAAAGGACCTCGATGTTATCACTATAAAAATGATAATAGTAAAGAGAATGTGATTGTCCATAACAAAAGAATGGTAAAGAAAAGATGGAAACTGATAGTAAAACCAACATTAGTATAGTTCATAAGAGCTCTGATAAGGGAGAATTCGCAAGTAGTGATGTTTTAGCTGTTAGTACTTCCTATTCTTTGGATGTATGTGGTGCTTCTTATCACATGTCTTTATAGAAATTGGTTTTATTCTTTTAAAGAATGACATAGCACTGTGATGTTAGGTGATGATGGGTAATAACTTATCATGGGCAATGATTCGTTAAAGATTAAAATATATAATGGAATTATCAGAACATTAGATGCTTGGTTTGTTTCTAGTCTATTAAAAAACTAATTTCCTTAGGTGCTTTTAATAAGCAAGGATACAAGTTTACTAGTGATGATGGGCAGATTAAAGTCTTAAAGGGTTGTGATAAAGGTTATATTGCAACATTGTATTTACATTTTATTTGGAAATCTAGTGACCAAAATAATGGCTATCTCATCTTCTTCTAAGCAGGATAATGAATATCTAGAGTTATTCCATTATAGATTGGGTCATATAAGCGAGCAAGGGTTGATAATATTGAGTAAAAAGGGATTATTGAAAGGTTCTAAAATTGGAAAACTAAAATTATATGAGTTTTGTGTCAGGGGCAAGCAACATAGGGTCAAGTTTAGTTTGGGCAAGCACACTTCTCAAGTTAAACCTTATAATGGTTGCTTATATTTTGTTACATTCATTAATTACTACTCTACAAAGTTTTGGATGTATTTTTTAAAGTTAAAGGATGACGTGTTTGACTGGTTCAAGGAGTAGGAGACCATGGTTGAAAAATGTATTGGGAAATAAGTCAAGAAATTGATAATAGATAGTGGGTTAAAGTTCTATAATACACCATTTGATGATTTTTTTTTAAAAATGTATGGTGAGGCACCACACTGTATGATATACACTGTAGCAAAATGGAATTAAAGAATGCATTAACTAAACACTTTTACAGTATGCATGATGTATGCAATTATATATTGGTCTCTCTAAGGAGTTTTAAGGTAAGGCAATTAATACTACTAGTTATCTAGTGAATAGATCTCCATCAACTGTAATTAATTTTAAGACTCCTCAACAGTTATGGTACAATACTCCTTCTAATTATTTTGGCTTGTGTATATTTGCTTGTTTTGCTTATGCTCATGTTAATGATGGTAAACTAGAGCCTAGGACAATAAAATGCATATTTCTAGGGTATGTTGTTACGATTAAATGGTATAGATTATGGTGTATTGAAAAGGATGGAACCCCAAAATTTATTATTAGCAAAGATGTTACTTTTGATGAATTTACTACGTTTGGCCAGAGAAAGGAGCTTGATGAATCAACAGGTAAAATTGATCATAGTGCTTACCAAAAGGTGAAGTTTGAAATTGAAAATTAAAATAAGATGTTAGAAAAATATGAAAATCAGCCCATAAATGTACAAGATAATGATTCAAAGTCTATAGGAGGGAAACAAGAAAACCTGCCTAGTGTTCAAATTATTTGGGTGTTACTAGTTCTAATCCATTGCTTATGCATTGGCAGTGGCTAAAAGTATAGATTATAATGAACCTTGATCATATAAAGAGGTAGTTAAGAGCAACAAAGTATCAAAATGGCTAATTGCCATGAATGAGGAGATGCAGTCCCTTTTTAAGAATAAGACTTAGGAGCTTGTACCATTACTAAAGGTTGTGAAGCTAATGGGATGCAAATGGGTCTTTAAGAAGAAAGAAGGTATTCATGTGGTTGAATCTGCTAAAATCAAGGCATGGCTTATGGATAGGTGTTCTTATTAATGGAACGAATTAATTTATTATGATTTTTTCTCCAATTATGAAATAATAGGCCATTTAAGTTCTATTAGCCATGGTAAGTGCATTTAACCTTAAGTTGGAGCAACTTGATGAAAAAACTATATTCTTATATGGAAATCTAGAGAAGCATATCTATATGTCTCAACTAGAGGATTTTCTTAATTATGGAAATGAAAATTATATGTGTATGCTGAAGAAATCTTTGTATGGCTTGAAATAATCACCAAGGAAGTAGTATAAGAGGTTTAGTGCATTTATAATTTCTCATGACTTTATTCACAATGAGTATGATAATTATGTTTACTAATAAAAATTACTAGATGATTCCTTTATATACTCTTGCTACATGTTAATGATATGTTAATTAGTAAATATGAAATTGACAATTTAAAGACTTTGTTAAAAAGTGAGTTTAAGATGAAGGATTTAAGTGCAACTAAGGAAATTATAGGCATGGAGATTTGGAGAGACTGAAGTGCAAGCCTATTACATTTATCATAATATAAGTACATTGAAAAGGTATTGTAGTCTTTTAAAATGGAGAAGTCAAAGACTGTTAGCACTCCTTTGGCATCACATGTTAAATTTAATACTAGTGTTATCCCAAGTACAAATGAAGAAAAAAGTTACATGAGTTAAGTCCCTTGCTCTAGTTCATTTAGGAGTTTGATATATGCCATGGTGTGTACTATGTCATATCTAACACATATGGTTAGTATGGTAAGCAGATTTATGAATTATACTAGAAAATCTCTTTAGGAAGTTATTAAATGGATTATGCAATACTTGAGAGGTACGAGTAGCTTATGTCTGGTTTATGGTTCTAGTAGTATTGTTGGCTATACAAATTTTAATTATGGTGAAGATCTCTTGAGGAGAAGATCATTGACGTGTTATTTATTTACCCTCCTTGGTTATGCTATTAGTTGGAAAGCAATATTATAATCTATAGTTTCTTTCTCTATAATTAAAATTGAATATATGCCATTGGTAGAAGGAGTCAAAGAAGGTAATTGGTTGTATGGTCTTATTGATAGTCTAGGTTTAGATATGTAGAAACTTATTATTTATTGCGATAATCAAAGTGCATTGAACTTGGGTAGAAATCTAGTTTATCATGAAAGGTCGAAGCACTTTAATGTTAGATTGAACTTCATTAGAGATATCATTGAGAATAATGTTTCTTTATATAGAAGATAGCCACAACAAATAATATAGTATGTTAACTAAGTCATTGCCTACACAAAAGTTAAAGCATAACTTGGACTTAGTGAATGCTCATATAGCATGAGGCCTTTCGAGGCATGGATGACATGGAGTTATTCTTGATATTGATGGCTTTGGAAAATTCAAGTCAAGGTGAAGAATTATTGAATGACTAAAGTTTTATGTGTGACTCAAATTACGACTTGACATGAAAGGGATTTTTTTATGGAGATCTATATTGGAGATGAAGGGAAAGGGCTGATAGGCTTGAGCCTAAAGGCTCAATATTGATCTCGTGGAGGGTACAGGGGGTAATGCCCCCCGTAGTATGGATTTGACTCGATTAGAGAAATCTAATTTAATGAAGGGTTATATATATATGTTTATATATGGGTGTTTGGTGATTGTACTATATACTTTGATAAGCCAAAATTAATAAAATACTTTCCCTGTCTATGGACATAGGTCACATTAGATGAACCATATAAATCTTTGTGTTCTTATGATTTTTCTTATTTATTTTTATTTTGATTATTTTTTAATACTGTAACATACATATATGTCACTCTCAAGAAAAAGATTAATAAAATGGAAATCATCTAATTAGGCATATAAATAGTTCTACACTTAGAAGATGAGGTACTAATGCCATGCCTATTTTATAATGACGAAAAAGTTTGCTTTATGTTTTTTTAATCTTTTAGTAAGGATTTAGATTTAGATTTTATAAAATTAGAACATGAAAACTACTTTCATCCATTAGTAGAATGTAACATAAGGGAATTCCTTTATTTGATATTGCCCATAAAAACTAATTGCACTTTTTTACTCTTTTAATTCCATCACATGAGGCAAATCCACCATTATCAAATTAGTGAATTATAGTGAAACAAATAAACTTACACAAAGTGAATCACCATTTTCATATATTTTTGCTCAAATTATAATAACACAGTTTAGCTCCTTTTTGATACCATCTTGTACATGTATTAACGCATTTCAAATATAATCACCAATTAATCCCTTAATAAGAAACATAATAAAATATATGTGCCATCAATATAGCACTCCCTAGGTTATTAATAATAAGCAAGCCAGTCATATTCCCTCTAGAATTTGAAAACCACTTCTTGTAAGATGGAACATTACTCCTAACAATACAAGTAGGATTTAAAACCCCATATTACATACAAGCCTACTCTAAAAAATCCTTTTTTCTGAATGTGTAGCCCTTCTCATCTCCCATCTCTTCAAATTCAATTCTTCCATTCAACTTGGTACCCATCCACTACACCTTCACTACTCTATAAGGCTACTTTGTATAAAGAAATAGAAGAAAAAAAGACAGGTGAATTAGAGGATGATGTCGTTACTGGTCTATGGTGGTCCAAAGTAGTAAGGTCCAAGGATGAAAATGAGGAGGGATGCTACTACAACTATAGAAATGAAACCCTAGCAAAATGAATATAAGGGTATTGACCATACCATTAGCAAAATGATACCCTAAACCTAAAAAAACCTAATGACACATAACCTAAACAAAACAAATAGTAGAAATGAAAAAGGAAAAACCTTATTTAGGTTATTTTTTGTTGATTTTGGTTATTTTTGAAAACTATAACATAAATGTTAAAATAATAAATGAGGTATAATTATGAATATTTATATTATTTTTAGATTTTTTGGTTGTTTAACTATATATTTGTGAACAAAAAAAATGAATGTTACAAAATAACTAAGGTAATAATTATAAATATTTAGGTTGCTTTTAATTTTTTTGAGATAACAAATAAATTAATGTTAAAAAATAAACTATCAGTAATATTTAGGTTGCCTTTAATTATTTTCTAGTTGTTTTTGGTTGGTTTTTTATTTTTCACTTTAAAACCAAGCAATGGATAAGAAAACAAGAAATAAGGATAATTGCATGAGTTTACTTTACTGTCCTTCCCACTCTTTCGTATGTTAGTCTCTAATGAATGTAATAACCTGAATTTGTGTGGTTATTAATATTATTATTTTATTATTATTACTATGTGTGTGTGTGTGTGTGTATGTGTGTGTCTTAGATATATGGGAATGTGTCTATAAAAAGGGGAGTTAGGTCTACAGATCGGGGAAAAGAGGGAGAAAACAGCAAGAAAGAAGTAGCCTTGTGGGGAAATTTTCTATTTAGTACCTGAAATTTTCTTCTCATTTGTTAAACACCTAAACAACATTAAATTGACCCCAAATTTGAACCCTACCATCTTCTCAGCCTCTTCTACATTCCTAAAGCTTATATTTTTATAAAATTCATCCAACAAAGTCTAAAATTGAGGAAGAACAGTCAGTCTAATTTTATTATTTCTCACTATTCAAAAGGAATTTAGGCATCACCATTGCTTCAATTTTGTTCCTCTTTACATTAGGAATCCATAGGCACTAACCATGCATTCGATCTCCATCTCTAGAATATTTGGAGAATTTTTTAGGTAATGTCTCTTTGATTTTTGATCTATAAATTCTGTGAACGTTTTGGCTTGCTTAAGGCTTTAGATATATTCTATATATTATTAGGAAAATTTTAGTATAATTTATTTGGTCGGGTGTTGTGTTTTCCGGTGAGAATCAAGTGTGTCCCACCCGAACTTTGGTGAATGAATAGTGTTTATCAAAGAAAAATATATGAAACTATTTTTAATAAATAGCATAAATTATAGTGATCAATTTTAAT
Source organism: Mallotus nudiflorus (assembly GCA_947683625.1). NCBI lineage: Eukaryota > Viridiplantae > Streptophyta > Magnoliopsida > Malpighiales > Euphorbiaceae > Mallotus > Mallotus nudiflorus. The sequence goes on from CANTUR010000492.1 coordinate 818,679, forward strand.
AAATGGAGTTTAGTCTAATTCTTTATAGATTTTGAGAAATAAATGTCAAAAAGGTTATAGTGGAAATCAGTTAATTTCCATTTAAACTAGTTAACTCGTTGAAGATAATTCTTAAGCCTCAAATTAATCATTTAAAGTGTTCATATGTCAATTTCATTGATTCCATTATTTTTATAATTTTTTCTAGGATTTTAAAGAGTTATAAGAATTTTATTATTAATTTTCATTGAATATATATTGTTTATAGAGTGTATTAAATCGAGATATTTCAAATAGGTGGACAAAATCACATTAGCCTGCTCGCTCCACTTGTAAGTTAATATTTGGAAATGTGTGGTAGGTTTATGCATAAGAACCTAGACTAGTTAATTATAATTAAAAGGAAAATTTAGTCTAAGAAATTGTATTTTAGCATTTGAAATGCCCATATTATTGATTTTGATATATTAAATATGCTATTTACATTATGTTTATTGTTGACACTTTATGGCTAATATTGGTTCTTATGATTTCTAATTATAAATATATTTTGGTGAATAAAATAAAAGTATTTTCATTACTAACTATTATATTTCCTTAAAATTTTATTTCTGGTATATATAAAAGAAATTTAATTAAACAATTTATACTTTTAGTATTTGAAGTATCCATATTGTTGATTTGATATTTTAAAGATGCTGATTATACTTTGATTATTATTATCAATACTATATTGCATAATTATTTTTAATAAGATTATTGAAGCTAATGATATTGTCAATAATAAAAATAAAAAGTATGTTATTTCCAGGATTAATATTCCTTAGAATTTATTATGCTTTTATATGTAAAAGTATCTTAAGGAAAAGACAAGTAGAACAAACTACCTAATAGGTGTCATTAGGATCATGTGCACATAGGAATTGATTCTTGTGTCGAGCCCTTATTAAGAAATTTAATTGTAAAGTTCAGTTGATGCATAGCTTTTAAGTGTGTGTTATTTAAAAGGCTCGATTAATGCAAAGCTCTCGAGTGTATTTTGATTGAACATTTACTAGGACCAATGGCTTGGTTGATGCTTAGCTCTTAAAATCACTAGTAAATATTGGAATAAGAGATTGACTACTGCTGATAGCTTGGTGGAAGCTTACCTCTTGGGAATCAATAATCAATGGATAAATAAGAGAGCCAAATGGCTTCTAGATTTTTGGTTTAGGGTTCTACCACTAATTTTCACCTAAATTATTTATTAACATCATTTTATTATTTTATCTTTTTATTATATATTTGTTTAAGTAAATGATATTTGGAAATTATGGTTTTAAGAAAGTTAGCAAATGAATATTTAGTGTATTTATACAAATCCACAAAAAAGATTTATATTTGGATATATATAGTATTTGATAAATTAATGATTTTCTTTGCATACAATTTCATAATAAATATTTGTAATAAATATTTTTTTAAAAGAAGGTTTTCAAACTACTATCTGTTTATTTATATTAGCTTACTCTATGAGGTTTGACTTGCCTCAACTATCTTTCCAAGAACTTAAGAGTACAGTTACTTTGTCTTCTCTATATGGGATTCATTCTTCACTAGTTCATAGTTATAATGATATATATATTTGGGAGTGTATTTGCACTTTTATAGGTTTTGATTTTGTCCCAGTACAGGGGAAACTCTACTGGATTTTTCTTAGAATTTTAAAGTTAGATTTATTTCTATAATAAATTCCTTGGGCTTACTATGGGTTTTAAAAGCTTTATGCTTTCCCATTCTCTTATACCAATCACATGCCCTTTGAGAGACTTTATCAAGTCCTTAACTAGGGGACAATTTTTGAGATGAGTTGAGCTTCATTATTAGTAACAGATATTTTTTAATAAATCCTTAACTAGGGGCAAACATAGTATCTTTCCTCACCTTGAGGGTTAAGCATGATCATCCTACGCTAGCATAGCATTCCATGAAGTTGACCAAGTACAGGGGCATTTGTTGTTGTTACCCTAATTCAACCATTACAGGGTCTCAATTTCTGCTCCATTTGGATAACTTAGTCTCAATGACAGTCTTTAATAGACTTTAATTTTGAATTCGTGTTACTTGATATAACTAGGGCCAGTTCCCAAAGATCAGCTTTAAATAGAATAGACATTTGGCTAAATAATTTAAGATTTCTTGTTTTCTCTTAGCTCATGCATGTATAAAATTTTTGCAATTATTATTTTGACATCTCATACATGTGCACATTAGAATAATACATGTCTTTTACAAGTGTTGCATATACCATGCCAGCATGTGTTGTAAAATCACTATGAAGAGTTTTTAGAGATCATGACCATGTATACATTCATTTTGAACTCTTTTCTGGATGCTTTCCAAAAATGGGCTAGCACTTATGTATAGAGTGCAATACTGCTATGTTGGTTGATTTTTGCTAAACGTTTGTAAGGCTACACGACTTGTTTTGTTTTATTCGCTTAACACTTGTAAGGCTATATGGCTTGTTTCGAATTGATCTTATTTAATTATCTCCACCTAACACCCCAGAGGCTATATGGCACCTCTTATTTGTCTTTGTTTAATGCATGTTTTGTTTATTGTCTATTTAGCCTAATGCCCCTAAGGCTATAGTGGCATGTTATGATTTCACATCTAAGTCATACAAGTAAAGAGATTTATTCATTGATAAGAAAAAGAAAAAATGTGAATGGTGATTGGATTAATGATAAAATAGAATCCTTAGTCACAAACAGTTATTCAATTAATGATAAAGAACCCATGTGAGTTACTCGATAGGATTTTTGAAGTTAGTCATATTCTTACTTGTAAATGTTTTTATAAACTATTGTTGATGCACATTCAATTGCATATGAATTGGAGCATTTTATTCTTAAAAACTCTATAAATGATGTTCACTCTATTGTCATCATGAATTGATGGCCACTTAAATTTCACATAAAATTAAAAATGAAATTTGAATGTCAAAAATTATATTTTTTACTAAGTTATGTGAATTAGTATGACCTTGTAAATGTGTGACCTTATAAATCTATCTAGACACCTAGATAAATATTTCAATAAATGTGTGACTAATATTTTCTAACATTTTTTTGTGTTATACATGAACAATAAGTGCCACTGATTCACAATTGAAATACATCAATATGGAAATAATTTATAAGATAACAAAATAGCTTGTTGATGTTAGCATTTCAAGATGACTATAATGTCCAAACATGCAGCACACATCCAATAAATAATCTAACAATAACATTGCAAAGCATCCAATAAATAATCTAAAAATAATAGTTCTCCAAACTTCTAGTTAGAAAGCTAGCTGCAAAATAAGAAAAGATAACAAAATACAAAGATAATTTCAGAATCAAAATCTCTAGTTGATTATGTAGGTGATCACTACCAATTAACCTAAGGCTTGAGGACATAATGCTGATGTTTATAAATTACAAGACATGACATTGACCTCAATTAAATAATCTAAACTATAGTTATAATTAATTATAGATTCACAAGTTTTAAATTTTACCAATAGTTAAATTCAAATCAAACAAAAGAAACATACTTGGAAATCAAAATTCAAGTAGAAGCTAAACACATTACTAATAGTTAAATTCAAATCAAACAAAAGAAACATACTTGGAAATCAGAATTTAAGTAAAAGCTAAACATATTATGATCATCATGGAACTATACAAGTACAAGTAGAAAAGGCAATGAAAAAACAGGCATCAAATGTAAGGTTGAAGACCTATAACTTCTTCAATGGCAAGAACATGCATGATTCATACCCCTTTTAATAGTCAATGCTAAGGACATCCATCACCTACCAAGTGGAAAGTTCAGCAATGGTGGATCAGACTTGACAGGTACCCTATGTACTTGATTTTTCAAGGTTGATGACAGTAGAATAAAGCGGACTTTAGAGTTTACAACTATGTGAAATGACTAAAATGGATAGTAAGCATTGAGGGAGACACATGGAGAGGATAATGTATGATAATTGTGCTATGCATATGCTTCACCAATTTTATGGATAATGTGTCATTTTAATAAGCCAAAATTATAATTTATAAATGTGAATTAAAAATTGAAAAATAAAATACACATAGCTGTTACATTAGAGTATCAATGGTATATAACAACTTAGAGTAGCCTTGTAAGTGAAAAAATTCATTGATAGATAACTGTTTTGTTTAATTTATCTTTAAGTCTTCACAATCACAGTTCTAAATGTTTCAACCTATAAATTCAATAGTTTTGTAGCTATAAGTGTGTCTACAAAAATAAACTTCATTTTCAACATTCTTGTTTTAAATTAGATTTTTTGCACAAGGTCCAACAATTATATTGGCATAATTATATTAGAGTCAATGTAATGCTTAGTAGTGAGATTCATCAAAAGGAGCTATTTTATCATTTACTTCCCATGAAATATCAAATCCAAAGGTCATAGGTGATCAAACTAACTAGTAATATAATCAAGGGACAAGTACAAAAAATCACTAAGTGGTTTCACGGTTTTAGACTTTTAAGTATGTGTTGCATTTTATGACAATTTAGGTCCTGTATTTTTGCCATTTGACAATTTCTAGTATATGAGGCTAACACCGTTAAATAAGTGAAACACATGCACTAAAAATTAGCAAACAATAACAAACACAGGACCTAAATTGTTATAAAAAAGTGAAAAACATATTTAAAATTACAAAACATTGAAACCATAAAGTGATTTTTCATACTTCCCTTTAATTATTTTTAGTTGGATTGTACAATATATCAGATTCATTTAATGGCATTAGGCTCATATACTAGAAATTGTCAAATAGAGATAAACACATGACCTAAATTGTCATAAAATCAAACAAATACTTAAAACTCTAAAATCGTGAAACCACATGGTAGTTTTTTGTACTTCCCCTATAATCGATGTTAAGTTGCTACCTCCTACACATATTAAATTCAATGGCCACAATTGATTGAACTAGCTCGCAATAATCAATATCATCAGGTAGGTAATAGGAATCTACCTTTAGAGGTGAAACATTATGCAACTTCGTGGAGATTAACAAGTTAATTTTTTTATTGAGGGTTTTTGAAACAAAATTGCAATATAAACCTTATCAGTAACTATCCATAATCATGTGCATGCATGTTTTCTCTAATCTATGATCATTTCTTAATCTGCAAATGAAATATACCAAAAACACATAGTATCAACCAAGTTACCTAATTTTTTTGCACTCGGATTGTACAAGAAACTTATGACATGTACATGTTGAGCACATGACAAAGAAAATGATGGTTAGTTGATACACCAAAAACATATGAAATATCATAAATTCATAACCCAAATAAACTCAAAGAAGTATGATGCGGACTAGACAACCCTAATGTATTTGGAAAGCTTGGATTTTAGGAAGAAATTCAAGATGCATAGTTAGTATTTAAGTTGTTCTAACTTACTAGCTCGATTGAAATACAGGACCTATAATATATCAAATTGAAGATGATTCAGAGATCCATAATAAGTGCTACACGATTCCCTTATAGGACTCTAACTTTAGGACCAAAATCCATCATTTAGGGCCTCAAATTTCAGTTTGAAATTTTATATTTTTTAGGTGTTTTGTTGGATTTTTTCCCTATTCTTTTAGGGTTTTTCCCAAATTGTATTTATATATTATTTGTAGTTATTTTGGACTAATTTTTTTGAATTAATAATCAAAGTTCTATTTTCTTCTAATTTTTTGGTATTTCTTTGTGCGAATCAATGAATATTAATACCTATTTCCTAACATTCTCAGTGAATCAAGAGGTTATAGAAGGTTTTTTGATAGTTATTTGTGTGTAAATCAATGACAAGCAACATTTATCCCTTTAACCTAGACAAAGAAGTGGCAAAATCCAATAATATTCTAGATGCAGTGTTCCATTAATTATAAAATTCACAAATGTCTTCCCTGATGAATTGCTTAATGGATTACCTCCACTACATGACATTCAACATTATATCAACTTAGAGTTGTGAGTAGTATTACCAAATAGGTTGCACTATAGAATGAGTCCTCGTGAGCATAAGGAGCTTCATAGGCAAGTTGAAGAGTTATTATCTAAAAGGTAAATTAAGGAGAGTTTGAGCCAATATGATGTACTAGCTCTTTTAACTCCAAAAAAGATGGTACTTGGCATATATGTATAGATAGCAATGCTATAACAAGATTATGGTCAGGTACAGGTTTACCATTCCTCATCTTAATGATTTACTTGATTAAATTAGTGGCTTAACTATGTTTAGCAAATTGGATTTAAAGAGTGGGTACAATCAAATTCATATTAGGCCTAAGGATGAGTGGAAAATAATGTTTAAGACTAGGGAGGGGTTGTATGAGTGGCTTGTGATGCCTTTTGGCTTATCTAATACCCCTAGTACTTTTATACATGTGATGAACAAATTGTTGAGGTTTTTATTAGTAGATTTATTATTATTTATTTTGATGACAATTTGATTTATAGTGCTAACACTAAAGAGAACATGTAGCATATTAGGGAAGTTCTTAATGTGTTGTGCAAGGAGAAATTTTATGCTACCATGAAGAAGTGTATGTTCATGGCCCCCAAAGTGCTATTTTTTAGGTATATCATTTCGGGAGTTGGTTTGGAAGTTAATGACACAAAAGTGCAAGCAGTGAGAGAATGGCCTACATTGAAAACCTTTAAAGAATTATGAAGTTTCCATGGTCTTGCTTCCTTTTATATGTGTTTTATTGCTAATTTAAGTAGTATCATGGTTCCAATGAAAGATTACATAAAGGGCAATAAGTTTGAGAGGACAAAGGATGTAGAAACAATATTATAATTAATTAAAGATCTCCTTACAACTATGCCAATTTTGGTGTTACCAAATTTTTAAAAACCCTTTGAGCTATACATTGGTGCTTTAAAGATTAGGATTGGTGTAGTTTTGAGTCAGAATAGCAAGCCAATGGTGTTCTTCAGTGAGAAACTATCAGGTTCTAAACTAAATTATAGCACCTTTGATGATGTTGAATTTTATATTGTAGTGTAGGCTGTTAGGCATTGGTAATATTACTTGTTTCATAGAAAGTTAATTTTGTACACTGATCATGACTCTTTGAGGCACCTCCACAAGTAAGAGAAGGTGTCTTCTAAACATGCACGTTGGGTTGCTTACTTGGAGAGGTTCACCTATATTGTCAAACATAAAGCACTTAACTAATTAAATGGTAGATGCACTAAGTCAAAAGAGCAATTTATTGGTAAACATGAGGGTTGAGGTACCTGGATTAGAGTCCTTTTATGATTTATTTGCTACTGACCCATACTTTTTTGTGGTTGCAAAGCATCTAGGAAAAGAAAAATAAAAACTTCTCGTTGTAATATGGCTTTCTATTTAGGGTAACCAATTATGCATTCCAAATTGGAGCCTTCATTTGCACATTATTAGGGAGTTGCATGGAGAGGATCATGTTAGTAGGGACAAAACACTATAGTTGGTATAGGCCTCTTACTTTTGGCCAACCTTCTATAAGGAGGTAGACAAGTATGTGCAGAGGTGTAGAATTTGCCAAGTCTCTAAGGGTACTACCACTAATGCAGGGTTAGACATGCCACTACCCATTCCTTCACAGCCTTGGGTTAATCTAAGCATGGATTTTATTTTGGGATTACCATGTATGCAGTGAGGTAATGACTCCATCATCGTTGTTGTTGATCATTTTTCTAAGATGGTGCATTTTATCCTTTATAAGAAAACCATATATGCTATAAACATAGCATAATTATTTTTTTATGAGGTGTATCATCTTCATCGATTGCCTACCTCTATTTTCTCTGATAGAGATACTCACTTCCTTAGCCATTTTTGGCATAACTTATGGAAGATGGTAAATACTCGGTATAATTTCAGCAGTGCATACCATCCATAAGCAGATGGATAGACTGAGGTGGTGAATAGGTCACTTGGAAATTTACTATGTTTTTTGTTGGTGATCATGTGAAGAATAGGGATTAGACATTGTGTCAAGTAGAATTTGCTCACAACCATGCAATGAATCACAAAACTGGTTTTAGTCCTTTTTAGGTTGTTTATTAAGCTCAACCATGAGGACCACTTAATTTAATGGCACTGCTAACAAAATTAAGGTTCATAGGAAGGCAGTAGACTTTCATGACTGGATTATAGGATGTTCACAAGATAGTTTATGATAATTTTTCCATTGCTAACTCTACAAGCAAATTGCAAATCATAAGCGTAGGCATTTAGAGTTTGACATAAGTGATTTTGTGTGGGCAATACTAACTAAGGATTAGTTTCTAGCTTGTGATTATAATAAGCTATCTGCAAACAATGATTGGTCCTGTGGAGATTGTTAAGAAGATCAACCCTAATGTTTATCGTCTGAAGCTGCTTAACCATATTTACACTGCATATGTTTTTATGTCAAATATTTGATTCCTTTTTTAGGGGATTCCTTTGATAATGATGATGTGCCAAATTTGAGGTTGAATTTTCTATCACCTAGGGGGGATGATGCATACCAAATAGCCCTGGCGTATTTAGAAATTTTGCATTTTAGGAAGAAATTCAAGATGCATAATTAGCCTTCAAGTTGCTCTAACTTGCAAGCTCAATTGAACCACAGGCCCCATAATATATCAAATTGAAGCTACTTCAAAGATCCATAATGCATGTTATATAGTTCCCTTATAGTACTTCAACTTTAGGCCCAAAATCCATCATTTAGGGCCTCAAAATTTAGTTTGAATTTTTGTGTTTTTTAGGTTTTTTTCCTATTCTTTTAGGGTTTTTCCCAAACAGTATTTAAATGTTCTTTTGGATTTTTTTTATACATTTTTTTGAATTGATAATCAAAGTTTTATTTTCTTCTAATTTTCAATATTCCTTTATGCAAATCAACAAATATTGATGCCTATTTCCTTGCACTCTCAATGAATCAACATGTTATAGAAGATTGTTTGATGGCTATTCATACACAAATCAATAGTAAGTAATATTTATCCTTTTAACCTAGGCTTATGTTATGTCATTGTAATACCCTACATATATATATATAGATATATATAATTATTTAATATTAAGGGATACATTTTTTTCTCAAGAAGTACTATTAATAGTTAATTTGCATTATATTAAAGTATAAAAATTTTATTAACATTATATTTTAGGATAAATATTAATTTAAATGTGCATATCTATTCACATGTGTATATATATATATATAGATATATATATATATATATATAATATAGTATAAAGCGTAATTATATACTTGTGTATATATATGTATACGTTTTCATGTAGTATATGGTAGCATATATATATATATATATATATATATATATATATATATAAGTATAGGTACACTATTATACTTGAATATACATTGTGTATATATATATATATATATATATATATATATATGTATTTATATATGATATAAATATATATATATATAGTATATATGTATATAGTCATAATGTAGTATGATAAGTATAGTATATATATATATATATATGTATGTATGTATGTATATATATATATATACATTAGTTTATATTATAGTATATATATAAGTATATGTATATATATATATATATATATATATATATATATATATGTATATGTATGTTTTTGGAAGAAAAAAAAAGGCAAACCGAGCTTCCATCCTTCCCCCACCTCCGCGAATCCTTCGACCACCACCCTCACTGCGCCTCCCCCACCTCCGACCGCCGTCTGCTACTCCCTCTTCCTTCTCCCTCGCCTCCGGCCACCTGCAGAGCCGCCGGAAGCTGCTGGGAAGAAGAAAGCCGAGAGTTTAGCTCTAACTCGCCCAAGCTTCGTCCGGCCACCATTTTCCTCCATTCCGGTGCCAATCTCCTCCCCTTGCACCAGTGAGGCTTAATCTAACCTTTGTTTAAGCTTTGACCATGGATTGATTGAGTTTTGGTTGATTTTTAGTTTGTGAACTCTAGGGTTTCGAATTTTTTTTAACTTAATCTAGCTTGATTCATGCAAACTCCCTTTACAAATATGATTCCTAGTAGCTTAATCTACCTCTAGGAATTTTTGTATAATTTTTGGAATTTATTTTGATTTTTGGTGAATTTTGTATATTTAAATAATTTTTTTAGGAATTTTCGGGAATTAATTATAAAAATGGTAAATAATAATAATAATAATTGACATTTTGGTGATATTAAGTGTTGAAATTAATTTTAGGGTAAGGTAGATAATTTAAGAAAATTATACAAATTTTCTAGGAATTTTATGTTTTATGTCAAAATATAATAATTAGATTAATTTTGAAACTTTGGGTTAAATAGGTAATGAAATTTATAAATGAGGTTATTAGTGAATAATATGAATTTTAGAACTCAAATCATAATTTTTGAGATTTTTATACTATTTTTATAAATATATGAGTTTATGCCAAAAATTGATTTTTAGGGTAAATAATATTTTTGGGAGAAAATTTGTTAGTTAATTAAATGTTTTAATTACATTAAGAAAATGTATTTTGAGAAAATGAATTTTTTGGCATGATTAAATAATTTTTAGGAATTATTTTCAGTAGTAAAAGCTCATTATGTAAATTATGTATTTTAGGGGGCTAAAAATGTAATTTACACTAAAATATGATAAATATATATTTTAATTAGTTTTATTAATAATTAAAGGGTTTAGATAATTTTTATAAATTAATTGACATGATTTCCTAATTAATGTAAATTTTGAATATCAAATTCCTAATATATATATATATATATATATATATATATATATATATATATATATATATATATATATATATACATATAATACAAATTTAATTTGCTCAATTTTGAGTAATGGAGATTTTGTATAATCTTATCTATTCTAATATGTATGAACGTGATATGTATTTAAGAAACACATATTATTAAATTGTGATATTTTATTTGAGTTGTGATCTCGGTCGAGGCAAATTGTATTTTGGGAGCCCGACTCGAGTGTGGATGGTTTTGGAAATTAGAAGTGCATTTTCTATGCAGGTCTGGCTCTACCTTTGGTAGAGAGATGTCCGTTTTACAGAGGAGACTCTGCCGAAATTTCGGTAGATTTTTTCGTAAAACGTGATATCCGTAGAATGTCTACCGTTAATTAGGTTAAAACCTGTCTGTCGAGTCAGTTTGGAATTTCATTGCTTTGTTGATTTTTGGTTTCGATGTCCATAGTCATATTTTAAAGGTCGATTATTATTTTCCTTTAGATCATTTCGGAGCAGAAGCCGTGAGGCCGAGGCAGACGCGTGATCGTCAGCCTTCACATTCATCCTGTAAGTCAGTAGAACGATCTGTGCGTGTGTTTATGTAAAAATACATGCGCTCGTATTTTATTACATTGATTACATGATTTATTTAATTTAATGCTATTATTTAAGATTTAAACGCATTTTGTTTATTTAAAATCGATTTTGGGAAATTTTGGTAGAACGGGCTACCTGGTGGGCTTCACCAGGACTATGTGCACATGGTAGAGATTGAGAGATGGATCCGAAAATTTTATGATTGATGAATATTAAACTGGGACGGGTGCCTCGGTAGAAGCCTTAGCTCTCAGGGACCGCCAGTGATTGGAAAGTCAATAATGGACTGGGATGGGTGCCTCGGTTGATGCCTTTGCTCTCGGGGACCGCCAGATCCATATATTTGGATTAAGTGAATGACTACGGCTTGGTGCCTCGGTTGATGCCTTGCTCTCGGGGACCGGTAGTCTAGTTGGAATAAGTGGGCCCGGTTGGCCATTTAGACTTGGGTCTAGGGTTCTACCGAGATTTTCAAAGCTATAATTATATATATTATAAATTACTTTCACTATAAAAATATATAGTTTTCAAAAAGGTTTTCAAACCGTACAGCTCTTTTATTGACTTACTCAGTGAGGTCTGATTCCCCTCAATTTATTTTTTTTCAGGAGCTTGGGAGTTTGACCTCAGACTACCTCTACGCCGGATTTCTTCTTCACCGGCAATTTTATGTAGGTCATTGTAAGCTGTACTGTGTATTAATCTAGGATGCTGCAGTAGTATATGTATTGAGGATCTGAATGGTTTAAACTAAATTATGTAGTTTATTTGTACCAAATACATTTATGTATGTGACATAAATTCAATTTATAATATGAGATGTTAAATCATATTTTTATTAAACACTTGATTTTGTGTAAATTGAGAAAAAAAAAATCAGTTTGATAATATGTTCTGTTTTTAATTAAAGTAAAGATATGAATGGTTTTATTTTCTTTCCTTTAGGCTTACTACGGGTTTCGGTGGCCTTATGCCTACCCATTCCCTAGTGCCGGTCACGTGCCCTCGGGTTTGGGTCGTGACAATCATAGTAGCAATAAATTTTGTTTTTAGCTTTTTAACCAAAAAAATGTTTATGTTTATATGTCAGTGTTCTAAAATATTAGGAAAAGAAAATGAAAATAAAAGGGAAAAAGAAAGATTCAGGGGAAAATAAGAGGATAAAAATAAAAAAAAAATAAAAGGGGGTAGACAAAAGAAGCATGGACTAAGTGAGCAGTATGTCCTTACCAATCTAAATCACTCACAAGCATGTCTTCCCCCGTTAAATGAAAGCCTAATCTTTGGAGCACCCAGGTAGCATCAACTATAACCTCTTCCTTCATTCCCTGATGATACTACATAAATGCCAAATATCAAGTAAAATTATTATAAACATGTAACTAAAGGTAGAAATTGCATATTTAACGTAAAAAAATACACATTCTAGCTTCTAAAGTCATATATTGAGTTAATTAATCGAAATGGTCAATTCACAAATTATTGTACAACTTTACTTGCAAAATGTGAACTTGTACAAATTACTTGTTATAACATGATTGGATAATATTATTGAGTGACAAACTACAATATACAAAATGGAATATGAAATGCAAAAAGCACAACAGGCTAATAAACATAAAGATGGATTTATAAAGCAATGTTTAATTTACATATATCATATAGCGAAGAGCAAAGATATATCTCAAATGCATCACCAGCTCACTCAAATACCTCAAGTAACAGCAATGCAGACAATAATATCAACTTATTATTTACATACTTTTGTCCAATTAAACTAGCTTTCATGTCAACTAATTTTTAGATTTCACTCATTAAACATTTGCCAATTTGCATGCTTTCATCTGAAACCATAATATTTGTACTCGATGATTCTGCCAGAGGAACCAATTTTTCTTAAGTAGCAAATAACAAAATAGCTAGCTTAATAATCTTTCCTTCCTTCGTATAATAATAACCTAGAGCCCTAATATTATGATTGTTGTGTGTAAACACTCTAATATGCTCCAATTCCTCTTTCTGTGTTAAATTTGTAAAATAATTTTTTTTTAAAAAGCCTAAAAACACCTTTATATTTTTTCATTAAAGGAAAACATAATTACCAATTCTAGTAGGCATAGAATATAAAGCAACTTAAAGATAGACTTTTCAGTTAGTCCAGTCTTTTAAATATTGATGATGGCTACAGAATAATCAAAATAATGAGCACAAAAACTACAAGACAACTACAATTTAAAAAGGCTAAGACCACCACAAAAGCAATGCATCTAATAAAATGTTATAAACTCTAATTCAATATAAATGTGATAGTAATTAGTGTAAAAAAAATAAAATACAAGTACCATACTCTTCAAATTGCCATGCTCAAATGGAATAGGTATTTGTGACACTTTAATTTCCCACCCTCACAACACAAATTGAAATCATCATCTAAATTTTATAATTATCCAAATGCTTGCATTGAGAAACTATGAGATTGATGCATGTGTTTTGTCGAAGTAAACCTCTATTGCTTGTAAGGTTGAGCAATAGGTGGAGATAGCTTTCATAAGAAAACATATGACAAAAGCATAAATTAGATTGATATTCCAAAATCATAAAGTTAAATTTAATTACATTAAATTGAAAAAATTATAAAATATCTGCAAGTATATCAACATCTAGCACTGATTATAGTCACCCCTCACTAGCCCCCTTCTCCCTTTCACATTCAAACCCTACACTGCATATTTTCTTACAATTTTTTAGACCCAACATTTTAGAATTTCATGGCCATGTAGCATAAAGTAATCTTAAAATTCAATCCATATTTTCAAAGAATGACATACATCTCTATTGGAATATTCGGAATCCTTATTCGGCTGTTTTCGTGAATTTCCATTAATGCCCTATTTTTTTCTTGAATTTCCATTATTGACTTGTCTTTTTCTTATCTTATTTGAAATACATTACTTTCTAGTTCAAGGTTCTATTCACCACCTTCTTACATGATGTTGGGGAAATCAATTACTATAAGTTTGGGTTCTTTACAATTTACTACATAAAAAGTTAATCAACTTAAGTTAGTTAAGATGTTGTATGCATTCAAACAATTTATCTTTCAAATTATGCAAAAGACAAAACATGCATAAGGAAATACATAGTTAATCACCTAAAATCTACAATCGAAGCTTTTTCCAAATAGACATCTCATCTTCTACATAACTTCTTTATGGCATGGGTTAAGGGTTAAGTGCACCATTGATACCTTAATTTTAGGCCATGTTTCACTTTGGTACAAAAAATTTTAATTTGTTTCTTTTTAGTCCTAAAAATTCCATTTTTGTTCCAAGTTAAAGTATCTCGAATATATCCTATCAAATTTAGCATACATGGCAACCGAAATATGTATATTTTTAGTATATTCACCACATAAGCATCTTATTAAGTAGCTTAATCACCTTATGAGCTCTATAAATTAAAATTTACTAAAATTTTATTTTATATGCCCTATAAGAAATTTTTTTTTTATAGGGCAACAAGATGATTTTACTATTTAATGGGATGCTTACATGGTAAATATACTAAAAATATGTTTATTCTAGTTGCCACATATGCTAAATTTGATCGGATATGTTCAAGGTACTGTAACTTAAAATAAAATAGAACTTTAGTAACTGAAAAGAAAAAAATTAAAAATTTGGTACCATTTTAAAACATGGAGTAAAATTATGGTACCAACAGTGTAATAAATCCCATAGGTTAAGCACAAAACCAAAGTCACTTGGCAATGTAGTCTTTCAACCTATAGAATGAAGGATCATGAGCGTTTCTTAAGGCTAGGTTGTTTAAGAAAATAAAGCTATTGAATAGGTGTCATAAAAGGCACATGTACCTTATTTGGCTTTAGCATAACATAAGTTATAAGTAGATTTCTGGCCCTCTTAAATATTGCATGCAATTGTAATAAATGCATTATATTTACAAGAATTTCATTACACATATAAAACATCTAATAGTTTTGGTTATGCTGTAATCTTATTATCATAGCTTCTAGCAATATGATCTCAACTATGACAAATTGACAGAGTATTGTAATTATAATAAAATTATAATCATATCTCTTGTGGAGCAAGGTAAGAGATGTTGTGGAATTCGAATTAATTTCCACCAATAATAATAAATTTACCTTAAGAACTATTGCTCAATTGACTAGAGTGTAAATGATTGTACTAAAAAATCAACCTAAGGTAGATTCTTAGGAAAGTGTGGTAGGACATAATAGTCCACTTAAATACCAACCTCCTATATAGAATTTTAACAAGACAAGTAATTTAATAATACAATAATTCAAGACAATTATACTCAACAATAGCTATTAAATAGACATAAAAAAGACCAAATTTAATGAGGTTCAACTAATTATGCCTATGTCCTCAGAAACTACTAAAACAATATTTCACTAACTTAAGGAAATATTTATAAAAGAGAGAGAAATAATACAATTGACTAAATATAGGAGTGGAAATTTTGGGATGGAAGGGAAAATTAAACAAAAGGGGGGGAAAGGAGTTCTTTTATAACCAAAGAACTCCTCCCATTTTTTTCTAAAATCCTAATGTGGGATTTTGAAAAAACCAACAAATATCCACCTTAGTAAAATCCTATATAATTCCCTCACAAATCTAATCTTTAGTAATGTTTGTAAATATATGCATATATGATCTTTGATAAAAAGCGTTGTTTTGCTTACTTTACTTATATGTGTATATACGTAATACTTGGCTAGATGAACATCCTTTTACTAGATGGACATTTTTTTCTAAGATTTGATCTATCCTTGTTTTCATTCTTTTAGTTCTTAGTCTTTTAATACCTCTAGGAATTTTGGCTCCTTTCAGTTACTTTTCCCCTTATATCTCTCTCTCTTTTCTGTTTGTCCTTGCCAAAGGGGGAGAAAATGTTATATGGATAGATATGCTAAGTGTCACATGATTATGTATAATTGACTAGCTAGCTAAGTTGTACATGGTCATAAGTGTTATATGTACTATCTTTATGATGCATTGCATATATGTTTGAAATTATTTCCTTCATGGTGTCTAGCATGATTTTTTAATGATCATGTTATCATGTTTTTAACACCTTTGCCTTGATAAACCTTATTCCTCATGTTAAATTTTATGTTGCTTTTATTTTTAACTAAAGGGAGAATAAAACATTAATTTCATATTTCTTATCATGTCTAAAAAGGAGGAAAATAAAGAACTATATTTGTTAAAGAAGAGAAATATTTTTTATTTCAATTGGTATTTTTCAAAAATTATCTCCTTTATGATTTTTTAATATTTTTAAAAAGCATGCTATGTCAACCCTTATACATACAATGATAATTCATTTATTTATATACTCTTATACATGATAAATATTGAATTTATGCATATATAAAGGGGGAGCAAAATATTTCTCATTTTGCATCTATTTAAATTTGATAGGGGGATTTATTTCAAGTAGTATTTATCTTTTCATATTAAATGTTATTGACATACACACACATTATTTACTATCTCATTAAATTGGTTGTCAAAACCAAAAGGAGGAGATTGTTGACCATTTTCATGATCAAACTCCTAATTTAGGACTTTAACAAACAATTTTAATTCTAATGATTTCAACTAAGTGTGTAGGAAATTAATTCATTATGAAGCTTAGTTGTTAAATGATTGGAGACAATGAAATACTCCTTAAAAGAGTATAAATATGCATTTTAATGAAGTATCTCAATCTATGCAAGTCCATAATCTTTGAGAAACAATTATATTCCAAAAATATACATTTTTTGATATACAGTGGTCTACTCATAAGCTACCTCATGACCTAGATTGATAAGTATACTTTTGGGCTAATTCAATCTCTAAAGATTCAAGGAAGCTTTTTGACATCTTTAGAGCCCTATAAGGAGAAAATGATCTTTTTTTACTTTTGAAGTAGACATCTTAAGCTTTTTGAATTGAGCTTACATGTCAAAAATCCAAGCACATTTGGGTATGCAAATCTTGAGTCAAAGTCAGTATATGCAGCTTTCATTTTAGGTTGAGCAGCTCTTAGTATTTCAATAATATCTTGAGCTACAAAGGTTTAATTAAGGTGATTCAAAGTGATATGTAAAGATAAAACAATTATATACAACTGTTATAAAACAAGGTTAGGCTGATTCAATTGTATTCAGTCATTACAAGTACTATCTCAATCGAACTCAATACAGGGACCAAATTGTTCACTTTTAGTAAAATTGGAACCCATCCTAAGCTCAGTCCTGACCAGGACCAAGCTTGTGATAGAAGAGCTAATTTACCTTTATAAATTGCATTTTAAGATAGTGAAGATTCCAAGCACAGTCTCGACTGGGACCATGCCCAGGACTAGAGAAATTCAAACCCAAAATGGCTACTTACGGCTACTTTTGAGGTATCCCAACTAGGATAGATAATATCCCGACTATGAGCAGTACATTTGTAGTTCAAAATTCTAAAAAAACATTCATATGGTGTTTGAATTTGTTGGAAATGAAATTATTGCTTCTAATTAAAATAATTAAATTGCTCAAGTATAAATATAACCTTTAAAGTTCATATTGAGTTTAAGAAGCTTTTTTATCATTCATTCTCTCTTAAGCATTCAATTAAGCTCTCAAATTCTTTCTTAAACAATTCTTTATTTATGTAACTCTTATAAGAGTTGGTTATGTGCTAGAAATAGAATTTCTCTTCATCTTAAATATTGGGATAGATTAGAAGGGAAGTGAGATTTATTTATTAAGGAATTGATTTAAGTGTTGTCCATTAAAACACTTAGGATTTGGTTTTTTAGTGAGCTTTGAAAACTCAAGTTGTAAGTTTGTAAGAGTGAGCCATAAAACTCTTATGTAATCTCAATCTTGTGAATAAGATTATGGGTGATTAAAAATCCTAACTTAGGGATAAGTTAGGTAGAGATGTAGGATTATTGTTGAATCTAAACTCCTTAAATCATTATGTTATTCATTATTCCTTCTCAACATTCTTTCAATTCTTGTTTAATTCCTTTAAATCATTTTTAGTCTTATAAAACCCTCATTAGCTTTATTCACCCCCCCCCCCCCCCCCCTCCCCCCTCTCTAAATCACTTTTAGTCAACTTCTTCAGCAAATTTTATTGGTTCCACATCTCCTCTTTTGCTCTTTGTAAATGGAGTCTGGCAAAGATTGGCTCCACCGAAAGTAGAAATTTTTACTTGGATGGCTTTTATGAAGAAATTAAATACTAAAGATATGCTTCTCCGAAAAGGGATGATTGATTCTTCTACTTGTAACTGTCCATTTTGTAACTTTGAGATGGAATCGGTGACTAACTTTCTTCTCTATCCCTTAGCTAAATCAATATGGTATAGTCTTGTCAGTTGGTGGGGTATTGATTGGGTTATACCTGATTCATTGCGCTCTTTATTTGAGCAATAAGAAGGCATTAAAGTGGGCTCTTTCTAAAAAAAAAAGTCTGGATGATTCTTTTATTTTCTGCCATTTGGACTATTTGGACTAAAAGAAATTCTTTAGTTTTTAATGTAGTGTCAATTAATGCTACAAAAATCTTCTTTCTTACTATTCATAAAGCGAAAGTTTGGCTCAAGGCGTTAGGTGATAAGGGTCTTTTGCAACCTCCGGATCTTTGGCTAGTTAAAAAATTCCATGTGTAGCCTAAACCAAAGTGCATCATGTTAAGTTGGCAGCAGCCCCCATTAGGAGAACTCAAGTGGAATACATGGGTCCTCGCTTAGTAAGCCTAGTTTTGCTGGGGCTAATGGTGTTCTTAGGGACCACTTTAGTTTGATGAAATGTATTTTTCTATTCCCTATGGAATTATAGATTCAAATCTAGCAGAGGTCATTACAATTCAAAAAGCACTCCATTTATTGTCGCTCCACTCGGAATTCCACAATGCAAAAATAATAATTGAATATGACTCTCTAAATGCAGTGACTTGGATAAATCACCTTTTAATTCTTGTCCCTAGAGGATGCACAATGAGTTATGTCTTATTGAGAATTTTAAAGGCACTTTCCAGCAATTGCTTTTAAACATACTCCTAGGGAAAACAATTCCTTTGTTGATTGCTTAGTTAAATAAGGTGCACATAGAAATAGTGATTTCATTGCTTGGTTATGATATTGTCTTTATTTTCTATGGTCTCCTTTAGCTCTATTTATAGTGGCAATTATCTTCCGCACCCTTACTCTGGTATGTTTTGTGGTCTTCAGTTTTGATTTTTTTTTTTTTTTTGTATCTTTTTCTCCAGGTTTTTTTGTGTCTTGTTTCGGTTTTAGGTGTGGGTATATTGGGTGAATCAGATGATTCGGTTAGTTTTCAAATCAAGATGGGTTTTTCCTGAATTTTAATTAATTATTAATAAAATTCTGATTATCAAAAAAAAAAAAGGTACGAGTTATAATGTTGTAATGGAAGATGAAAACCAAGTAGAAGTATCATTCAGTAGAACATGAAATGCTTCATTTAATAACTAGACAGCCCCTCTTAATGTAGACAAAAGGTAAAAATTTATTTTTTTAATTAGAAATTTTATCTATTTTAGATATATCATATCTAATTGTTAGATTTATAAACACATTAACACATATTTTATTTTTATTGATTAAGTGTAAAACACTTGAATTATGTGTAATATTTAAACGTCACATATAATATATTATAAATAGTATAAAAAAACATTGTTTCTTGATTAACAAAAACTAAATTGCAATATACATGCACTAAAATTAAATTCAATAACTTGGCAGGTATATATTGAGACGACGGAGCTCGAAGATCTACATGTATGCCATTTTGGAACGATTAGATGGCCTAATATTGACATGGACCAAATCATGATTGTTTTCAAGCTCCTAAATGACAAGTAAACTAACACCCAATGCTTCGACTTAAGTTTAATATTATAATCCATCCAACTAAAATAAGTCCTAAAAAATAAGGAAAAAAATTATCTATAGCTTCAATTTTTATAAAATTAGGGAATTGTGGTACATTTATTATGGGTAAATGCATACAAAATATTGTTTGGTAGTAAAATACATGCTTTAAGAGCTTGAATCTGATAGTCCCTTACAAGTAATTCAAGTGGCGAAAGGTCTAAAAATTCTGTTGTGAAGAGTAGAGATCAAATTTCCGCCTTCTTTTCATTTTTCTTGTAATGTTAAAAATTAATCATATCTTCTAATTATTAAAAAGAGAAGAGGGAAAAAAAAAACTCAAATTTTGTAAGGATTTGATGCAAACTCCTTAAATAACTAATATGACTTTAAAGGGCTAAACCTCGTTGCCAGATTTACACTATAGTATTTCCAAAAGCGACATGCTCTTGCCGTGCAAAAGTCCCCCAAATTAAATTGATACTACACATCATACATTAATGAAAAGGTATATTTCTAGTATTTTTTTAATTAAAAAGATAATAAATTTTTCTTCCTCATTGTTTATTTATTAATTGAGTGTGAAATATGTATAGATTTTTATATTTTAGTAAACTATTATTGATGGGTCTGAATGATTTAATTTTATCTGAATAATTTAATTTTATCTTATACGAAAAAATATATATTATAATTAATTATTCAATAATTAATTTATTAATTACTAAGAGAATGTGTAGTGAATGATCAGGTTTCACCGGATGGTAGTATCAGATAACAGATAAAGGATCATGTCAATGCCCAACGATTGCCACACTGGGCAGCGATTAGCCGATACAGATGCTGTACTCTTGACCAATCCAGCCAACCCCAACTTAGAGGAGAGGTAACTATTTAGATTAGAGCATGGATATACTTTTTTTTCTTTTTCATTTAGATTCTAATTTTAATTCTGAAGCAAATACTAACGATGTGGTAGTGTGGTTAATAATCAATTTGCAGGTGGATGATAAATAACAGTATTCAAGTGAGAATAGAGAGGAGAGGGTGCATGGTTGGATATCAGAGGATCCTCCTGTGGGATTTTGGATGATCACACCAAGTGATGAGTTTCGTGTCGGTGGACCTTTTAAGCAAGATCTCACTATCAATTTTTATACTATCATTTAAATTAAATTTAAATCATTCTACAATGCGTTCATTTTTTCAGAATTTAAATTTTATTAATTTAATTAATTGTCTAATTAAAATTAATACTGCCAACTAATCCTAAATTATATAATAAATAGAGGTAAAAATGTCATTTATATATAAAAAAAAAAATTTATTCTTTAACGGCCATGGATGTCCCGACGTTCATCATTATTCATGATTTAATATATATACACAATGAAGTAATTAAAAGTCCTACCATAGCAATAATAAGGTGAAAATGTATATATATATGCAGATGCTTACTAGTACCCATTACACTGGGAAGGATTTAAACACAAAATACAGAGATGGAAAGCCATGGAAGAAGGTTTTTGGTCCAGTTTGTGTCTATCTCAACTCAATTTTAGATGATGAGGATCCTCTATTACTTTGGGAAGATGCCAAACAACAGGTTAATACACATTACTTTTCAACATACTAAACCATTCAATATGTACAAAAATGCTTCTCATTTAACAGTCCACAATTTTTTTTATCATTTTTAAATCGTAAAAGTGTAAACAAGTTTGGCATAACCAAATTTTAATTAGTTTATATGTTATTTATTTATTGTCTTATTGAGTCAAATTTGAACTGAGTTTCAAATAATTCATGAACAACTTGATTTGTTTACTGTTTATTAAATCCATGTTAAATTCTTTTTTTTTTTACTTCAATTATCCTTCTCATTATACTGTAAAATCAATGGTTATGTAGTATAACAAAAATTTAATCATAATACTTATAGATTAATAATGCTATGAGGTTACAGTATTAGATGTTGGTAGAAGTTGAAAGTTGACCGTATAATTTTACCAAGTCGGAGGATTTCCCTTCTTCAGATGAACATGGAACTGTTTCAGGGCAACAGCTTACCATTTTGTAATATCTCCAGTGGGACATTGTCATAAAAGGATTATGTGTACTAATTTCAGTATATATAATTGTAATTTAGGTACATCAATCAGAGGTTAATGTGGGCTGGTTTTGCTTATGTGGGGTTGGCACCATCAGGAGAGGTGGGCTAATGGCAAAGAGAAACCCAGGTTAACTTTATTTTTCCGATTTGCTATGAATTCAGAGAGCTCATCCTATGAATTCAGATTTGCTATAAAAAGAAAACATTTCACCAATTAAATGGTAATAAATATAAATTTTAAATTTAAGCTTTATATTTATACATAATAAACATTAAAAGAGTTTTGTTTTCTTTGTGAAATTCAGCTGACTTGATTTAAATTAATCGAAATAATCATAGTTACTACTTAATGCTAAAAATAATTATACCAAAAGATATAAAAAAAAAAAAAAAAAATCTGGCTATTTGTTTCATCGGGGTTATCAATTCTAGACGCAAGCCAACAGAAACGGTTATTTTGTAATTGAAAATGTTTGAGCTAGCTACTACAATTCATATGCCTTAGTTCCTGGTATCATTGATGATTGGAAATATGATGTTGATGTCAATCTCAAACCAGGTAATGTGTTGGTACAACATAAAAAATTTGTTGTTTTTTTTTTAATTATTTATCATTAGGTATACAAATAAGTCAAATTGTTTGTGAACAGTTCGATATTTGACTCGATAAAAATTTGTTCTAATTTATATATTGAAGTTTGTTTAATAAATGAGTCAAATTCAAACTATATAAAATTCGGTTTGTAAAACTCATAAACAAATTCAAATAAAAACTTTCCAAGTCAGTGATGGAAACTGTTATGCAACTTCGATGTGTAGTGAGCATATGCCATAGATAGGGTGAAATTTCAAAATTTTCACTTGCATAATCCTTCATCACATGAAGATTTCCACTCCCATATATCCAATTTGCATTTTACACATTGCTAAACTATACATCAACATGTGAAACAACATCCCAATAAATGCTAAGTTTAAGAAGACTTACCAACTCCTAAGTTTGATGTGGACCACAATAGTTATCTACAAGCTTTTATGTTGTTAGGTTCAACTCTTGAATCAAATGCTCTAGCCTCCCCAATGTTTGGCCTCTAGCTTGAAACACCAAAGTTTCACCAATCATCTTCTTGCTTAGATAGAGAGCTTAGTAGCAAGTGCCCTCTCTATTAACCCTTAGAAGCTTGCATTGGCTTAATCCTTTAGCAAGAATACTTTGCATTTATTTTTGGTATATATTGTTTCTCTCCATTTTGGCATGTGTTTCTACAAACTCTCTTGATTCTTTTTTTTTAACCTATTAAACATATCTTAGGTTATGTATTTATATATAAAGAAAGCAAACCCTAATGACTTCATTGCTAACATCATATACATAAAACATTATCATGATAGGTGTGCAACTTGTGTAAGAGATAAGTATGTAGAGAATTGAATACATCTCATGTATTTATCTACATACATTCTTTATAAAAACCAATGAACCCTAATCTTTAATTTAGCCAAGGTCAACATTTTACACTTAAGAGATAATGTGTCTAACATGACAAATTTGGCATGGTCAACATTATACACTTAAGAGATAATGTGCCAAACATGACAAATTTGTCCATTCACACTTACATGGACTTGGGCTTAGTAATTGGGCCAACACTTAGCCCAAGCCCAATCCATATAACAAATGGGCTTGGATTGGGTCCACGAGCTTTCTCAATATCTTGAATTAATCTTAAGTCCAAAACCCTTTTGTGCCTAGGCCAAAACAACTTGGGCTATTAATCCAAGTCCAATTAGAAACAACATATATTATTAATTTAATACCTTAAGCATAAATTAATAATTAAACGCTTTACTTGAATTGGATTTCATGATATGCTAGAATCATTACTTAAAGCATAAATTTAATTCCATTAATCTTAATTAATTGATTAAACACTTTAATCAATAATTAGATTAATATTGATGATGATTTAGTAAAACTCTTTTAGGTGTGACTTACTAGGTTCATATCTAATTGGCAATGAGAAGATAATATCAACACTTGATATTATTTGAAACTCCTTTCAAATCTAAATTTGAAAATCCCAATTATACACATTTAGTTCTGATAAGTTGTGAGTGACCCCTAGCATCAATATTATAACTACCCAATTAGAAATGAATACATGTATTGATTCACATGAACCCTTTGGTCATCCGTGCACTAAAATCCATTCATTAGAAGATCCTGATGTTGCCTAAAGTCAAAGTTTAGTTAAACTCTAATAGCTACATCATATGACCTTATCTCAAGTATTAATTATTGATGAAACATGATGAATACTAGAAACACATTTCTAGCACTGAAAATATTTTAAACTGTGTCATGTTTGTCCTGATCAGAAACTTATTCATCAAGAATAAACTTAGATAGCATAGGATCTTAACTCGATTCACTCCCGGTAATGAATCTCATCTTGTTTGAACACTCATCCCTACATTTAATCGACTAGAGCCACCACATACCATGTACTCATATGTGATTAACAAATGTATGTAAGCGATAACAAACTCTAACCACTTAAATGTGGATAATTGTGTCACCTCAAGTCAAAGGTATATGCACTATTATGACTTAGATTGCAATCGTTGACTATAAGTGAATATCCTCATGATCATAAATCTAACGTCATGTCCAATCCACCTATCACATGAGTATCCACATGTCTATTCTAATATCTTATATCAAGTAGTATGAGACTTACTACCTCCCACTATTAGTATCACATACTAATTAAGGAAAATAGATAGAGGTGATAGTCAAATTAATATTACCCAAATATTAATTTATCGATTACGAACATTTTATAGCATATGTACTAAATAAATCTGTCACTCATATTATCAATTGTTGATAATAGATTTATTTAACATTGTGATAATGAGTGAATATTCAATTAAATAAGCATTTTAGATAAAAGAATATTCTTTATTACCATTTGGGATTTTTACAATGTCAAAATGTGTGATTGGCTTCTAAGGCATATCACTTATGCTAACAGTCAACTTATAATTTTGATTTAATAATTTAATTTTACATATATAATATATAAATTTTTATTGTAAAAGATACTTTAGAAATTTTATTATTAGAAGAAAATCATAATTTTTAGTAAATATATTATAATTAATTTAGTAAATAATTTATTTTCAATTTTTAATGTATAATTTTAAATTATAATTTACATTTTTTTAAATTCTTTTAGATTTGTTTAAATTTGTGGATAATTTGTGAATACTAAGTGACACAATGAGCTTAGCTCGGTTGAATTGATTAAAGATCAATTGAATTAATTCAGCTTAACTCTATTGTACCCTATTTATTGTCTATTTAATTTTGCTCCACATGTTAACATGCAGGAACTGAAGTAGATTTGGGAGTTCTTGTGTAGAAGCCGCCAAGAAATGCTCCAACCCTTTGGGAAATAGGCATCCCTGATAGGACTGCTTCTGAGTTCTTTGTGCCAGACACATACCCAGCACTTGAAAATAAAATGTACACCAATCACCCAACAAACAAGTAATTATTTGCTTACATAATCACCAATTCTATGCAAATTTATCTTTTGGATGATATGCACCTATTTCAAATTCTGCCAACAATAATTTTTTTTTTTTAGATTCTACTTTGCAGACATTTATTCCTAACAATATTATAGTTTATTTTGAAATTTTTAATGAAATATTTTGTTAAAACTATGAGATGTTGTACATGACTAATCTTCATTTTCATTTTCATAGCTGACGTTGGCTCAAGGAATTTTTCTATTTTTTACTAAATGTTTACTTTTTATGGACAGGTTTAGACAATGTGGCCTATGGGAAAGATACAGTGATTTATATCCTACCCAAGATCTAATTTACACTATTGGCATTAGCAATTATAGTAAAGATTGGTTCTTTGCTCATGTTAACAGGTATTAATTTTATCATTTTTTTAATACCTTTTATGCATTAACTTGCTGAGCTCCAACTGATCAAATTGTTTCATCTATCAGGAACTCAGAAAATAACACATATGAAGCAACAACATGGCAAATTAAATTTGAACTAGAAAATGTCAGAAGAAATGCGAGTTACACACTTCAAGTGGCCTTAGCATCAGTCACTGCCGCAGAACTACAGGTACAATTAATACATACAAATCAAGTTAATTAATTGCTTTTAACGCGGAAATTTTTGGGAAATTAATTCTAAGTTAGCAATCTTGACTAATGTTATTAATTATAATATGTGGTTGATTTAAGGTTCGGTTCAATAATTGAAGCAAGAGACGACCTCATTTTACAACTAGACTAATAGGTAGAGACAATGCCACTTTACAACTAGACTAATAGGTAGAGACAATGCCATCGCAAGGCATGGAATACAAGGATTATATTGGTTCTATAGCATAAACGTGTCGGGGAGTCTACTCCTCAGAAACAATACAATATATCTAACACAATCAAGAGGAACATGCCCTTTTCATGGAATTATGTATGATCACATTTGCTTAGAAGGACCTTCAGAGGCTGCAAGCTTAGCTAGCTACTAACCGATTATATTGTTTTCAATTCTCAAAATATAGAAAAGAAAAGATATTGGCATGTAAACTTTTTTTTTTTTTCCATATTTTATGGTTTTTGCATGATTATAAGGTGCTAGCTTCATGAAATTGTACTAGTCTTCACTTGTTGTCTTATTCTTTGCCCCCTTTGTTTATGTTATATCCCTTGGATTGTACGCAATATTATTGCTGTGTATACATTTATGCCCCGGTGTAATATCAGGAGCAACCAAATATTTTTCTATGTAAGCACACCACCAAAAGTGAGATCATAGTTTATGTATGTACAGTACAGCGAATCTATATTTTGAGATGATGACTGACTGCATGTTTCCTTGCATACCAGCTGAACTAAACTAACATAGGTCACCTATTGTTGGAATGTTCTAGTTTAAGTGAGATATCATATTCGAATCATAGTGTATATAGTCATATTAAATTAGTTATTGAAAGACATTTGTAGCTCTTATAGTCCTGTCTAGATTGAATTGTATTAGTCTGAATCCAGTGGACTCCAAATATTGTGATTAAAAAAAAATAGCATAAGTCAGTATGCTCAATGTAATTATAAAATGAATAATGTCAAAAGTTTAAACTTGATCTTATAATATTTTTCATCTCTCTATCTATAAATGAAACATTGCATTATTCACCCATAATTAATAACAAAATATTCTTTCAAAAAAAATAATAACAAAATAGGTTTATCCTTCCATATTTCACTTTTATTATTTTTTATTTATTTTTTATTTATTTAAATTTTAACCGATAGTAAATATATAGTTTGTTGTATTACATGAAAGAAACAGAAGCAGGTTATATGCCAAACTGATAAGATTCTCAATTTAATGCAACCAACAAAAAAATTTGAGTACCAAAATTTAATTCCTTGGAAAAAGAAGTATTGACTAATTGCAATGGTAATGCACAATTAAATAATATTTAAAAAAAAAAACATATCCTCCTCTTTTCTCTCTTTTCTTGATTTTCATATAATTTTCATCGTGACACCAACGATCTTCTTTTCGATCAACAATAGTCCCTTTAATTTCTATTCAATCTACTTTATTTTTTTTATATTGAATAAATATAGGTCTTTTATTTGTTTATTTTTTGATTAAAATTTTAAATATTCTTTTATGGAACTCTTGCCCTTAATGGAATTTTCTATAATTTTCCTTTATGAAATTCTTGTCCTTAGTGGAATTTTTATAACTTTCCTTTGTGGAATTTGAATATCTCTTTATTGTGAATGTTTTATTGGTATTTCTACAATCGGACTCATTCAAAGAATAAAAAATCGATTTACAGCTAAATAAAGCCACAATTGGAGTGTACGAATCGCAGAGTTACAAATTAGAAAAGCACTGTCAACGTAATTGAGGAATAACAATCAGAGAATTTATAATTTCAGCAAGATTTTATTTTGATATTTCTTGATTGAAATGTTATTCTTATTATTATTTCATCAAGATATACTTTTAATCTTCAATAAATGAAAGTTTCTTTAAAAAAAAAAATTACAATGGTAATGCAGAAATTTGGAAATTTTTTTGGGGGATAATAAGGTTAATTTATTCAATTATCTTTTAATAATTAAAATTTTAATTTATAAAATACTAAATTGATTTTTACATTATTTTTATATATGGAAAAAAGTTTACAAGTTGCAACTACTGGACGCAACTATTTACACTTCCTTTGGAGCTTCTAGCAAATGACATAAATTATTAATGTTATTTGGCCAAAAAAAATTTATTAATGTTACATTGGCAAAAAAAAAAAAATAATGGTACACTACATGTAATTGAAAAATTATATTTACACATTTAATTATATTTAATTTAATTATATATTTTATATTATATTTTTTATATATATTTATTACATTTATATATTTATTTATATATTTGTATTATATTATTTATATATTTATATTGTAATATTATAATTTTATTATATATATTTATTATTTATATTATATTATATTATGTAAAACTACAATGCATAGGTGTTCTACAGTAAAGAGGGCACTATGATTATAACTCAGCTGAACTCATGTTCCCTCTCCACGCATTTTTACTGTCAGCCCCACCACGGGCTTGATTTGGAACTGACACACTGCCAATATCGTCATCCAAACTCATTTACTGCACTTCGGCAGATGTTAATGACGTGTCTTTACTCTAATCAAGGTCATATATAATTGCATGCTCCTGTAGAACTACTTCTGCATGGTAGTTTTGCATAACATATATATATATATATAATTAAATATAAATGTATAAATAATTAAATATTAAGTATAATTTTTTTAATTAAATGTAGTGTACCATTAATTTTTTTTGCTAATGTAACTTTAATAATTTATGTCATCTGATTCTCTGAATATGTATAATAATATTTAATTAATTAAATGCATGCTTCATTTTGTTATTGGAAGCTCTCTTTTTTTAAAAAAGAAGACTTAAATGCTTTGTCTTTAAATATGAGAATAAAAGTAATATTTAATTAAATAAGTAGATGAATCAGCATAAAATAAGATAAAATAAGGAGTGCTAAATCTCTAAAGGGACTGCAAATAGCTACACTCCACCTATTCAAAGTTTTTTTTCTTTTTGGAAGTGGAAAAATATACACCATTACTAATAATGTAGTCAACCATATTTCTCGTATTTCTTGTACTATTATATAAAATGTATAAATAGGGGCAAAATTTTTTAGACAAAAAGAATATATTTATTTGTATTGAAAAAATAACCTTAATTTATTTTTGAAAATTTTAGAATTGATAAAACATACTTTTAGTTTGTATTTAAAACTAAGATAAATTTTTAAAAAAATAATAAATTTACTACATTTATCATTAAGTCTGAATAAAATTTATAAATTATTAAATATCTATAACGTATACATATAGATAAAAATCTTAAAAATTTTCTTACTTATAATGTATTAGTTATATATAAATAGTAA
The DNA here is from genome assembly GCA_947683625.1 of Mallotus nudiflorus. NCBI lineage: Eukaryota > Viridiplantae > Streptophyta > Magnoliopsida > Malpighiales > Euphorbiaceae > Mallotus > Mallotus nudiflorus. The sequence continues at coordinate 848,680 of CANTUR010000492.1, forward strand.
TTTTTTATTGTTAATGTAATTTATATAGTTTACACTATCTATATACATATAGAACTAATTAAAAAAAATTAAAAATATGAAAAAGTAAAAACATTTTAATAAATTGATAAATAAGGTGCATTTATTTATAAATTAGACACGCATATCCCCTACAAGTAGCCCTAATGGCAAAAAGGTATGGATATTCAATTTAAAGAGAGTAGGGTTTAAATTACCTTTCTTGTGGTGTTGTGAATTAACCATTTGTACTGGCTAAAAAAAATTCTACATGCATGTGATGTGACTGAGAATTCAACTATTTTTCAGAAAAAATATATTATAATCAATTAGAAAGAGATTTAGTTTTTAGGTATTGTGAAAGAAGAATTTTTTTAGTTAATTTTTTATGATTTTAACTAATCTAAATTTTTCAATTTAAAATTTTAATTTATTTCAGTATAAATAATATCTATTATACATCTATAGATTTATTTTAGCTATATATATTATAGATAAAATAGCCTTACTCTTTCCATTACAATAACATTATTTATATTCTATAACTATTTATATTTTCTATTTCTTTATATTCAATTTTAAAAGTCTAGCATTATTATTATATACATCTATTAACATCGATGTAAAATTGTTCTTATATTAATATTAATTTTTTTATAGTAATTAAGCCTTAACACGTAATACATGTTTTGTTTAAATTACTATATATTAATAATACATATTATTTAATATTAATAAGTTATTGTATTTAAATTATAATAATTTTTCCTTTATAAAATAAATAAAATCTATATGTATATTATAATAATTATACTTTTAAAATAAAAGTAAATTGAAAAAAATTACACATCTAATAGATATTTTAATCACATGTAATACATGTGAAATTAGAAAAGTAATTAGAGGAATAATGTAATTAATACTTATTATTTTCTAATTGCATTTTAAATTAGTAAGTCAATTTTTTTTTAACTATGTTTAATTCCCACCATAAGGGAAAAGAAAACAGAGGCAAGGTTCGAATCCTACTCTCTACATTTAAATATTTATATTTAATTTTATCACTTAAACTACTAATGGAAACATTAGTGGGTCAAATATTACAGCAATATATAAAAATGCAATAATATAAAAATATAAAAGACAATTATAGATTGATAGGACCATTTTCCTTATTTTTCAAATATTTCTTGTCAACTAATCAATTTAAGGCAAGTAATAATATTGCCACCAAAAAAAAAAATTATTAAAATTCTCCCTTCTTGTCCATGTGAATGATGTATATTGAGAAAATATTATGGAATCCCTTTCAGCGAAGTGATAGTAGCCAACAAAAGAAAAAATCATTTCAATTGTGACATAATCTTGATGAAAATTTCAAGAAATTTTATCAATTTCGTAGTTTAGTCTAACAAACTATAGACTATTTTATATTCGTGTTCAAATTTTAATTCTTTAAAATACCCCATTTAGAATCTCTCAAACCAAAGTTATTCTATGTAGTTTTTTTTTTTTTTTTTTTTTTTTTTGGGAAAGATAACCTTTAACAAACAATGTATATGTAGCTTGAAACCAACAACAACAACAATAATAATAATAATTAGAAAAGAGGAGGTAAAAGTTAAAATTTAATTATTGATTGGTTGAAAAGAACCATACCATTAAACTATTTAATTTTCGATCATTTTTTTGCTATTAAAAGGACCATATCTTTAGTGAAAAAGAATTCCATCACAAATGGTTGATTAAACCTGAAGAGAGCAATTTTTTTTAGTGCTTACAAAAAAATATCTTGTTGTAGCTTCTATTGACATTGATGTGCCATGCAAGTTCAAAATATTTTAAAATTAAATTTGAACTAAAAAAAAAAATCAGAAGAAGTAGAAATTACGTACACTCTTCAGTTGGCCTTGGCATCAACCTCCGTAGTAGAAACGTAGGGACAATATATACATAATCAGAACTTATTATCTTTAACAAACTTGCTGCAACTTAATTAATTAATTGCTTTAAACACAAATTAATTTAAAGCTAGCAATATAATCTTGACTAATGCTATTATAATTATATATGTGCTTAATTTAAGGTTAGGCTCAATGATTGAAGCAACAAACGACATCATTTTGCACACCACCAAAATGAGATCACATCATGAGCTACTTAATACAGTATGTATGAGGCATCCGTGTATATATATATATATATATATATACTAGCTAAACAAGCTAACATAAGTTGCTATGCGGTAATTATAAAATGAAGAGCAACTTAATTATTTTTTTCTCTGAGATTTTATCTAATTTCTATTTTTTGAAAGTTTAACTCATTCATCTCTTAATTTTCATTTTTTGATTATTTACTCTTTTTCCATAAATTTTTAATGAATTTCTTATGTAGTCATTATTTATAAAAGAATTAATAGGAAATATATTCATAGTCAATGTAATTACAATCTTGGACATGGTTAAATATTTAATTTGTATCTCATACATTAGTATAAATATATGTCTTAGACTCTCATATTCATTGAGAGACTCTTATTTTCTATATGGTATCATAGTAGGTAAAATCCTAAATCATCTCCTAAATAATCTCTTTTCCTTCTTAACTATGCCATCTTCTTCCTCTACGGAATCCTCAGCCATGGCTACACCTATCTCTTCCTCTCCTTCCCCTGTGTCACCCACTCTTCATTATATTTTTAGCATGAGCAACATCAAAAACCATGTTTCTATCATCCTCGATTTCACTAACTTTCTTCTATGGAAAACATTGTTTGAAAATATCTTACGGTGCCATTAGATTTACGATCATATTAAAGCTAACACTCCCTCTCCTTCACTAACTATACCTTCAATAACAACTGATTCTCAAGAAACTATACCCAACCTTGCTTATGTTCTTTGGCAACAAATTGATTGTGTTATAATATCTTGGATCCATACCACTGTTTCCCCTTATATACTTAAATACATCTTGAAACCTAGCACTTCCTCTATAGCTTGAGATACCTGGAACAAAATTCAAACTCTTTTCCAAGATCATGTCAGTGTCAAATATCTCCAACTTATACTTGCTTTTAACCAAGCTTCCAAAGGTTCTTACTTCATGTCAGAATATCTACACTTTATCAAGTCCATCGTTGATTCCCATCACTGTATTGATCGTTCGATTGATGACAATGAAGCGGGTTAGAATTGTATACCCTAGTCTCTAGGACTTAGATAGAGCAAGTTGGGTGTCGAACACTGGGATCTGTAAATTTTATATTAACCGAATAGATACTAAGATGGATAGATAATATATTAATAGTGAAAATTATTGGATTACTTTAATTATACTAATTAACTACTAACTATCCTAATAACTCTAATTATTCTAAATATCAAATTAAATATGGTTTATTAGAAATACAATTCTGAATTAGTCAAAGAATTATAATAAATAATGAACACATGCAATGAATGGAGAATATGACCTAAAATCCTTAAGAGCAACTATCGTTGTCAAATAAGGGTATTTTCATTTAAAGTCTATAAGTAATGTTGTATCATTAAAGAGATAAACAAAAATCATGAAGTTCATTACCAATTCTTTGACACCTCAAAGTGGATTTCTTATCTCCATGTACTTTCCTAACATTTAAGTGAATTCAATTACTTTTCCACCAAATTTTCCCAACTGTCATTGTGAACAATTTGACTAACACATCATATATGGTGATTAAGCATATACAACTCAATTAAACACTCAATTGAAAGCAATTCATTCATGCGCTATAAAAAGATATAATTCATTGATTCATTCTTCCTTGCAATTCTAATAAACAAAGGCTTAGCCAAGATACATGATCAAGCAACAACAAAAGAAAACTAAATATAAATAGAAAAGGGAAAAGAATAGAGAAGATAAAACCCTTTTACTAAGTCTTGATACTTGATGTAGAATCTTTTCTTCTTCTTGGCTTTGTCTTTTATAATAACTCTAATACAAATTAAATAATTTTGTAATGTCTATTTTTCTAAAAGAAAGAAACCTATTTATTATTTTTTTCTTCTATCTATTCTATCTTTAATCATCTATTTATAGGCCTCACAAGTGACTATAAAGGACTAGAATCTTTAGAGTTGGAAAGGCACCACTTCATGAAAGGTCACCTTCTTTTGCAAAAGCTGTAACTTCAAGGGCAATTTCGTCCATTGAAATGAATTTAACTCTCAAATGTTCCTTCATGAAAGTTCTAGATATTTGCGTTATCTTTCTAGAACAACTTGAATCATCAAATTTGGATATCTGTAAAAGAAGTTATAACTGAAATACAAAAACTGCTCAAATCAGAATGTTCTAGATCATTAGTCTCTGTGCTGAGTCGTGACATGGTACCGAGTCATCTCAGTAGCTCTCTATCATGAGTCATGACATGGTAACGACTTGTGACAACCTTCAAGTGTCCAAACTTGAGTCCTTTTGCTCCCCAACTTGTTCTAATCAACTATAAGTCTTTTCCAAGCATGAATTGAGCTTAAAACATGTATATAACATACATAATAAACCATAAAGATAAAAGAAGTGAAAATAATAACTTTATAGCCAAATAAACACACTAATCATAGGAAAACTAAATGAAATTAAGACTAAACTACCCTAAAATACTAAACATATTTGCGTTATATCAAACTGCCCCACACTTAGACCTTACTTGCCCTCAAGCAAATAAAGATCCAAGATGAAAAAGTTAATAAAATGTTCATCTACTTCCCACAAAAAAAAATGTAGCATCCTCATCAAGTCATTTTAATCATGAATGAAGTTAGAAAAAGGAATAACTCAATAATTGAACTTCCAATGCTCAACAATAGTAAAATAGACAAGTCTCATAGCATAAGCAACAAGTTTATCAATTTATCTCAATCTACTAAAAATAAAATAAAAAATGTAAATTCAAAGTTCTAACCAAGCTATTTAGCCAAAATAGTCATGCTTCAAACTTAGGAATTCTATAGGCAAAAGCAACCTTGAGACAATGTAAAGCACACACATTGACTCACTCTTCTTATGGCATTTTTAGACATTTTATTCATAAGCATATTTGCTAGATGTACTCTTTTCGAATGAATGAAAATGAGGAGCAAACACAAATGCACACAACTTACTCGAGATCCATCTACTTGTGACATTATACATTTCTTTCCGAATAAATACAACTAAGGAGCATACTCAATTACACACAATTTACTCAAAATGCATGATATCATAAGCATTATTTACTTATTTCTTTTTATTATTTTTTCCTTTTTTTTAAAGTCCTCATCCATTATTGAAAAGCAAGTTTCTTGGTATTATGGCTATAGTTTCTTTAAAATTACCTAAGTCTCTAAGAAAACCTAGGCTTAAATCATTACCACCTAGCCTTAAGAATAATTAGCAATTTGACTAATACATTAATTATACTTTAGAAATAATAAAAAGAGATAAAAACATAAACTTACTACTTATACTACATAAAACTTAAACTTCTACCAATTGAGCAATAAAAGTTTAAAAGTTTACTATTAACAAAACATATTAACTTTAATCAAAATAAAAAAGACTATTAATGATAGCTACTTATTAAATATGGGAGCAAAATGAAAAGCAATGCAAATGCATAAAAATGTAGAACAAAATAAATAAACATATATAGAATACTAATATACTAATACTAATATCCATATCAATATCCCTTCCTCCATACTTAAAAGCATGCATTGTCCTCAATGTAATGAAAAAGAAAGCAAGGGAAAGGATATAAATACTCCTTTAGTCATCAGTTGGAGTGGTGGGTGGAGATTCAACTGAGTATCCGATTTGAGCAAAGTATCAGTTCAATTTGGTGAAACTCCATTTCATTCAATTGCCCTTGCATGGCAATTTGATTGTTCAGAATTTGATCCCAAATTAGAGGGTGTTCAATTGAAGAACTTGGTGCACTTTTGAGAGGGTAGGTCAATAAAGGTACATCTCCAAAAGGTTGATATTAAGGAAGCTCTTCTTCCAGCTCACTTTCCGTTTGATATTCAAAAGTAGTTAGGGTTCCTCAACATAGGATGATCTAACAAGTCCACGCCAACATGAATGAGAGCAGGCAAGAATTAATCAAAATCCTGTATCACATACTTCTCCTCTCATAAGAGCATGGTTAGTAAACTTCAACTTTTCTTATGTAACCGACAAGATCAACATTCAAAGCCTTAGCAACAATTGTGATCACATGTCCATATGTTAAGGGTAAATCTTTACGTCGAGCACAAGTCAACAACTGATTGAATATCCAATAAGTCCAATAAACTTGCTTTTTGTTATGGATGCACCACATAAGAAACATTTCTTATGCAGAAACCCTATTAAATTCAGACTTGTGAAAAACAACACATGCTAGGATCTTATGCAACAACCACTATTTCATATCTTTTATGAACATAGCCTTGGCTTTTTTAGGTTGAAAGGGGGTCTACAAATCAGTCAAGAAAGTCTAGAATTCATTTAACTTAAAGTTAGATGGGGGATCACATAACCCATCTTTCTTAAAACCAAACACACGGTTCATGAAAGCATAAGTTAGTTGGTGCTTCTTACCTTCCATCCTAAATTCTAAAATTTATGAATTATTCTCATTAACATCCAAGGTAGTGTAAAATTCAATAATTAAATCCACATATGTGTCCTCATGCATTGAAACAAACTTCTTAAGACCACATTGAGTAAGCATTCTATCAAACACTTCAAGCATACCCACATTATTCATGAGAGAGTTAGGAATGTACTTACAACCTAAGATTTCTCTAAACCTTATTGTTGTCAACTTTGCACCTTCTACATGTGAAAGGATTAGGAACTTTGGTTTGTAAGTCTTGCTCAAATTTTCCTCCTCTTCTTGATGTGATTCTTCAATGTGTGGCCTCTTGGATGATAATCCTCTTGTCTTACCCATAATATTAGTCTTTCTTAAATGAAATTAGAAAGTTGCAAAAATATGTAGATGATAAGAGATGAAAATAGAAAAATTAAGTAAAGAAAATGGAATGGAAAAGGGTGTTGATTCGGTTAGGGTCAAATTATAGAGAGAAAATGAAAAAGGTTTGTTGTTATGGAAGAGAGAATGAAGAAGAAGGAATAAGTAGTGTTTGTGTGTTAAATACTGAAATTCGCATGATTTTTGTAAGTATGAAATATGAGTGATTGGGTGGTCAAAAGGGTGTATATATAGGTGTTAGAGAGGTGTAAGTTGTAAGGGTGTAAGGGTTGTGTAAGAGTAATGTAAAAAGGTGTGTGTGGATGTGAAAAGGTGTATGGGAAAGTGAAAAGGTATGACACCTTTTTAAAAAATTAAAGACCTTTTCAATCCAAAATTTAATTTAAAACAAAATAGACATTAATAAAAATGTTAGAAATGCAAATTAAAAGCTGTTGTAAGTGCATGTGTGTGTAAATGTAAAATGAAAATAGATTTGATAGGTGGCACGACTCGGCATGAGGAGTCGAGTCAGCACGCCATGTCTTTGTATCGAGTCATTCCACAGGAACGATTCATTACACCTTGTTTCTTGATGTGTCGAGTTGTACCAAGTGTAATGACTTGACATGCTTTCTCTCTGTAAGGAGTCATGCCAAGCATAATGACTCGTTATGGACATGCATTTGTAGCTCGAGTCATTCATTTGTGAATCGACTCGGCACCCATTCTTTCTGTAATGACTCATTATGGTGTAATGAGTCATGATAGTATGCAAAAATGTATAAAATTATTCTAAGTTATTTTCTAAGTAATATGTATAAAAGAAATGTATGAAAATAAGATTAGAAACTAAAGATATACTAATCATAAACCGAATGTATACTTACCATAAACTAAATATATACTTAAACTAAAAATATTCTAATAAGGAAATGTGTATAAATAAGGAAAATAAACTAAAAAAATGATATAAAATAATTAAAACGTGTAATTTCAAAAACATTATAAAAATAACTTTATAAGTATTCAAATCTAAAGTAAAATTACTAACTAAAATAAAATGAAATAAGAATGAAATAGAAACATAGAATAAAAATGTGTAATAAAGTAAAATAAAAATGCGTTAATGAATGTACCTTAATTTCATTAAGATTTAAAGAGAGAAATAGATTGACTTAGAGTAGTTGCTTCCCCGATCAAGTATGGCTTGAGACAGTATCCATTTACTTTAAAAACTTTCCCTTCATCATCTGAAATTTCTATTGCACCATAAGGATGAACCTTGACAACCATAAAAGGACCCGACCATCGAGACCTCAGCTTTCCCGGAAACAACTTCAACCTTGAATTATAAAGCAAAATAAGTTCCCCTTCATAAAAATCTTTCTTTGATAAGTGCTTATCATGCCACAACTTAGTATGATCCTTATATAACTTGGCATTCTCGTAAGCATTCATTCTCAACTCGTCTAGTTCATTAAGTTAAAGTAGTCTCTTTCGCCCAGCTTTGTGCAAATTAAAATTCAAAGCTCTTGTTGCCTAATACGCCTTATATTCTAATTCAACTAGTAAATAACAAGATTTCCCATATACTAATTGATAAGGAGTAAGGCCAATTGGGGTTTTAAAAGCCATCCTATAAGCCCATAATGCATCATCGAGCTTCATTGCCTAATCTTTTCTTAAAGAAGACACTATTTTTTCAAGAATCCATTTAATTTCTCTATTACTGACCTCAACTTGCCCATTTTTTTGTGGGTGATATGGAGTAGTAACCTTGTGTGTTACTCCATACTTCTTCAAAAGTACTTATACTATATTATTACAAAAGTGTGAACCACTGTCACTAATCACAGCTCTAGGGGTACCGAACCTTGGAAAAATTACTTTCTTAAGCATCTTCTTGACTACTCTAGCATCATTTGTCAAGGTTGGCATTGCTTCTACCCATTTAGACATATAGTCAACCATAACAAATATATATTTATAGCCTAAAGAACTAGGGAATAGACTCATGAAGTCTCTTCCCTATACGTCAAAAAGCTCTACTTCAAGAATCCCCTTTAAAGGCATCTCGTGTTTCTTTGATGTATTTCCCATCCGTTGACATCTATCATATGTAAGCACATATTCTCTAGCATCCTTAAACAAAGTAGGCCACTAAAAACCAGATTAAAGTACCTTAAATATTGTCTTTGATGCTCCAAAATGTCCACCAATGTCCAAAGAATGATAATGCTTCAAAACATCTTGGACTTCATCTTGAGGAATGTACTTTCGAATCAAACCATCCGCACACCTTTTGTGAAGTAATGGCTCCTCCCAATAGTAGAATTTGTTGTCATGTAAGAATTTTTTCTTTTGTCTATAATCCATACCATAAGGAAGAATACCACTTACAAGATAATTTATGATATCTGCAAACCATGGATGTTCTTTTAATGCAATTCTTAGAAGATGTTCACCCTGAAAGGTCTCATTATCACCATCATCATGTTTCTTTAAATCATCTTGATCTAGTCTTGATAAATGGTCCATAACTAGGTTCTCAGTTCCTTTCTTATCTCGAACTTCCCAGTCAAACTCTTGTAACATTAAAATCCATCATAGGAGTCTAGGTTTACATCTTTCTTTTTTAGAAGATACTTAAAAGCAGCATGATCTATATAAACAATCACCCATAAGGTATGATCTAAACTTTTCAAATGTATAAACAATAGTAAGTAGCTCCTTTTTTGTGGTGGTGTAGTTGATTTGAGCTTCTTCAAGTAGCTTGCTAGCATAATAAATCATATAAGGCTTGCCCTCCTTTCTCTATCCCAAAAAAGCTCCTATAACAAAGTTACTAGCATCACACATTATTTCAAATGGCTCCTCCCAATAAGGTGGTTGCAAGACAAGTATAGAAACAAGAGCCTTCTTAAAAAATTCAAATGCCTCAAGACATGCTTCATCAAACTCAAAAGTAGCTTCCTTAGGCAGCAATTTACATAATGGCTTTGCAATCTTAGAAAAATCTTTGATAAACCTTCTGTAAAAATCTGCATGTCTAAGAAAACTTCTTATATCCTTAACATTCTTTGGAGGTGGAAAATTAGCAATCACTTCGATTTTTGCCTTATCAACTTTAATGCCCCTCTTTGAAACTAAATGTCCAAGAACGATTCCCTCTTTTGCCATAAAGTGGCATTTTTTCGAGTTTAAGACCAATCCATGCTTAATACACCTGTCAAGTACTTTAGATAGATTGTCTAAACAATTAGAAAAGTCAGTACCATAGACACTAAAATCATCCATAAAAACTTCTACACAATCATCAAGGAAATCACTAAATATTGAAAACATGCATCTTTGAATAGTTACGGGTCTATTACATAAACCAAAAGGCATACGCCTAAAGGTGAAAGTAACATATAGGCATGTAAATGTAGTCTTAGGTTGGTCCTTGGGATGAATATGAATTTGATAAAATCCACTAAGTCCATCCAATTAACAAAAGAAAGAAAAATTAGCTAACCTCTTAAGAACTTGGTCAATAAAAGGCAACGAAAAATGGTCCTTCCTAGTTGCTTTATTTAGTTTCCTATAGTCAATACACATACGCCATCCCATGACAGTTCTAATAGGTATCAAATCATTAGATTCATTCCTAACAACAGTTAAGCCTCCCTTCTTCGGTACAACCTGAACGGGGCTCACCCATTTACTATCACTAATGGAATATATAATTCCATTATCTAGCAACTTAGTTACCTCTTTTCTAACCACTTCCTTAAGATTGGGATTCAACTGCCTTTGACCTTCAATGGAAGGCTTGACATTATCCTCTAAGAGAATCCTATGCATACATATTTTAGGACTAATACCCTTCAAGTCATTTATAGAATAGCCAATGGCATTTTTATGACTATTCAACTCATCACATAAGGCATCAACATTATCACTAGGAAAAAATGAATTAACAATAAAAGGAAATTTAAGATTAGAGTCAAGAAATGCATATATGAGATTTGATGGCAGAGGCTTGAGCTCCATCTTTACTTCTTCATAAGGTATATTGTCCTTTGGATCATCCTCGCTTCTTAAAGGTTCAAATCTTGATGTCCTTTGAAAAGGTTGATATGAAACTACCTCCAAAATTTTCTAATTAGCTTTTCATACCTTGTATGGCTCCATATCATCATTCCTTAAACACTCATGAATCACTTCTTCAATGCATCCATCAATAATATCAATAGAATCAACTCTACTTGCCACTTCTATAAGTGTTAACTTCATTATATTCAGCACATTAAATTCCATACATTCCAGTGTGATCTTTCCATTCTTCATATCTATAATTGCTCTTGTTGTCCTAAAAAATGGTCTTCCAAACAAAATTGGAATCTCAAGATCTTCCTCCATTTCCAATACAACAAAGTTAGCTAGTATCATAAACTTACCCACTTTTGTTGGCACATTCTCTAGAATGCTAAATGGATATGTTATAGATTTATCCACCAAGGAAAGACATATATTAGTAGGCTTAAGTTCATCCAAATCAAGCTTTTTGTAGATAGAGTAAGGCATAAGACTAACACTAGCACCAATATCACATAAAGCTTTATCAAAATGCGTACTTCTAATTACATAAGGAACCGTAAATGAACTAGGATCCTTAAGCTTAGGTGGAGACTTAGAGTACATAGCTTTGGATTCTTTGACAAGAGATACTAAACCATAATCTTCAAGCTTGCTTTTATGGTTAATAATATCCTTCAAAAATTTACCCCAAGCTGGCATATCTCTAATAGTTTCCACAAATGTTATAGTGATAGTGATATCCTTAAGATAGTCAAAGAATTTGCCGAATTGCTTGTCCAAATTACGCCTTATGTAACTTTGAGGAAAAGGAAGAGTTTTTAAGTCTACCTTAGGTTCATCCTCTTTAGGTGGCTTGGCATTTCCCTTCTTTTGAAATGTCATCAGTATTTTTACTTCTAACATCCACTTCCTCAATCTCTACTCCATCATCATCATCAACCAATCTTTCATTCTTACTGAGATCCTTTTCAACCTCCTTACCACTACACAATGTAATTGCTTGACAAGTCTCTTTTTATACATACTCTAGTTGGCTAGGAAGCTTTCCCAAAGGTTTAGTGTTTGAGGTAGAGGCTTGTTGGGCAATTTGGGTTTCAAGGATGTGGTTATGAGTAGCAAGTTTCTTAAGCTTAGAATTAATTTGCTTAAATTTCTCCTCATTTTGTTTATTGATGGACATTTATTGGTTAACAAATTACTCCATAAGAGTTTCAAGGTTAGGTTTAGATTGGGTAGGGTTTAAGGCTTATTGTTTCATAGGAAATCCAAGTGGATTTTGGGGTTTAGTATTTGGGTTAAATTAGGGATTGGAAAAATGGGTTTGACCATGAAAATCTAGGATGGTTTCTCCACTGCGGGTTATAAGTGTTGGAATTCAACCCCATTCGTTGGTTAAACCTATTTGCACATACTTCGCATCCTCATTTGCAATTACATTGCATTGAGAATATGAATGAGATCCTCCAAAAATCTCACAAACAAGATTAGTACATTCTAATGAATTAACTTGAGATTTACTTACTAATTTGGTGGGGGTGTCTACCTTTGCACTTAACATATTAATGGTATCAAGTTCCAAAACTCTATTTGCTTTTGCCATTATGGTTTTATTACCCATGTACCCTTGAGATGCAAGTTCTTCTAGCAATGTAACAATCTCTCTAGCCATCTTATCCATCCATTTCCCACTAGCTGCAGCATTCACAATATTCCTATTTTCATCCGTTAACCAATTATAGAAAATTTGAGGAATCATGATGTGGACACTACCGTTGAAGTTCCTTAAACCTCTCCCATGATGAATAAATAGTCTCACTTCCATTTTTCTTGAAAGTAGTGATCTTATTGTGAAACTTGGCTATCTTATGTGGTGGAAAATATTTGTGCAGAAACGCTTGCTTCAATTAATCCCATGTTGTGATTGATTCATCTGGCAAACTTGCAAGCCAAAGTTGTGCTTTGTCCCTGATCGAAAATGGGAAGAGTCTCAGCTTGATTGCATAATCCGTCACTTCATTTATCTTAAAGGTTGCACACACATTGAGGAAAGTTAAAATGTGAGCATAAGGATCTTCTCCTTGTAAGCCTCCAAATTGATTATTTTGCACCATTTGGATAATACTTGGCTTGATCTTAAATTTTTTGTTGGCAATGGCCGGAGCCACGATTCCACCAAAACTACCCAAGATGTCGGGCATTGCAAAATCACCTAACGTCCTTCTCTCCGGTTCAGCCTTATTATTCAAATTCTATCGATTTTCTCTTCTTTGCCTTTATTGCCTATGTAAATTTCGTATAAGTAAATCAATTTTAGGATCAAAGTACAAATTATTATCACTAATACTTCTAGTAAGCATATAAATTCACAAATAAACAAGTAATAAAAAAACAAAAAAAAATAAAATAAACAAAAATAAAAATTAAAACAAGGCTTAAAATAACCTTTTTCTACCCTAAGTTAATAAAAATTATAAAAAAATCCCCGGCAACGGCACCAAATTCTGAGGCGGGTTAGAATTGTATACCCTAGTCTCTAGGACTTAGATATAGCAAGTAGGGTGTCGAACACTGGGATTCGTAAATTTTATATTAACCGAATAGATACTAAGATGGATAAGCAATATATTAATAGTGAAAATTATTGGATTACTCTAATTATACTAATTAACTACTAACTATACTAATAACTCTAATTATTCTAAATATCAAATTAAATATGGTTTATTAGAACTACCATTATAAACTAGTCAAAGAATTATAATAAATAATGAACACATGTAATGAATGGAGAATATGACCTAAAATCCTTAAAAGCAACTATCGTTGTCAAATAAGGGTATTTCCATCTAGAGTCTATAAGTACCATCGTATTATTATAGAGATAAAAAAAACCATGAAGTTCCTTGCCAATTCTTTAACCCCTCAAAGTATATTTTTTATCTCTATGTACTTTCCTAACCTTTAAGTGAATTCAATTGCTTTTCTACCAAATTTTCCCAACTGTCATTGTGAATAATTTGACTAAGACATCATATATGGTGATTAAGCATATACAACTCAATTAAACACTCAATTGAAAGCAATTCATTCATGCACTATAAAAAGATATAATTCATTAATTCATTCTTCCTTGCAATTCTAACAAACAAAGGCTTAGCCAAGATACATGATCAAGCAACAACAAAAGAAAACTAAATATAAATAGAAAAGGGAAAAAATAGAGAAGATAAAACCCTTTTTCTAAGTCTTGATACTTGATGTAGAATCTTTTCTTCTTCTTGGCTTTGTCTTTTATAATAACTCTAATATAAACTAAATAATTTTATAATGTCTATTTGTATAAAAGAAAGAAACCTATCTATTATTTTTTCTTTTGTCTATTCTATCTTCAATCATCTATTTATAGGCCTCACAAGTGACTAGAAAGGACTATAATGTTTAGAGTTGGAAAGGCACCACTTCATGAAAGGTCACCTTCTTTTACAAAGGCTATAACTTCAAGGGAAATTTCTTCCATTGAAATGACTTTAACTCTCTAATATTCCTTCATTAAAGTTTTATATCTCTGAGTTATCTTTCCAAAGCAACTTGAATCATCAAATTTGTATATCTGTAGAAGAGGTTATAATCCAAATACAAAAACTGCTCAAATAAGAATGTTCTAGATCATTAATCTCTGTGCCGAGTCATGACATGGTACCGAGTCATCTCAGCAACTCTCTGTTATGAGTCGTGACATGGTAACGATCGTGATAGTCTTCAAGTGTCCAAACTTGAGTCCTTTTGCTCCCCAACTTGTTCTAATCAACTCCAAGTCTTTTCCAAGGATGAATTGAGCTTAAAACATATATATAACCTACATAATAAACCATAAAGATAAAAGAAATGAAAATAATAACTTTATAGCCAAATAAACACACTAATCATAGGAAAAGAAAATGAAATTAAGACTAAACTACCCTAAAATACTAAACATATTTGCATTATATCAGACAACAATGTTATTCTTTAAGTGCTATCTGGTTTACGATTCATATACTCAAATGTTGTGACTGTCATGATTGCCAAAAAGCCCTTACCTACCTTTATGGAGTTATGCTCCTTTTTGCTAGCTCATAAGTCTCATTTGCAAACCGAATCACCATCATTATCACCTTTTCACACTCAAGCTCTTGCTACAACCCATTATTATGGTGGTTATGTCAATAGAGGAAATTTTCATGGAAATCACTCTCAAGGTGGTCGATTTAGCCAATCTCAAGGTGACTATAGCTCCTATTCTTAAGCTAGCAATTCTAGAGGAGGCTCTTTTCTGGTTTTCCACCAAGATCTCTAAGTAATATTGCTTTTGATGGACAATTTTTAAATAATTATCAAGCATATTCTTTTTGGGGTTCTGGCTCTTCTATTCTTGGTGCTCTACCTACTCAATGCCAAATATGTGATAGTCCTTCTCACACCATAAAATATTATCCTTAATGCAATCTTAACACCACTTACTTACAAGGAGCTTTCATAGGTGTTCATCTTTAAGAACCCACCTGGCAAACTAATTCTGAGCTTCTCATAATATGACCAATAATGCTCATGTTTTGGATAGCTATAATCTTTACCATGGTACAAATACTGTTCATGTTGGTGATTGTGGTAAATTACCTATTACCCATATTGGTAAAAAAACTCTTCATGCTCCTTTTTCTCAATTCTCTTTAAATGATATTTTGGTTGTTCCTGACTTACTGTTCAATTTAATTTTCATTTGTTGTTTCGCTTTGGATAATTCTTGTTCCTAAATTTTAATTCCTTAGGTCTCTCTTTGAAGGATCTAGCTACCCAAAAGGTTGTCCACCATTGCAATAGTACCACTCATCTTTATCATTTCTTGATAATGAGTTATAATGATCTATCTTTCCTTCAGCCACTATTGCGTTAAAGGTGTTATCCTCCATTTGGCATCAGCATCTTGCTTAACCTGGTACTCCTGTTATGTCCAAGTTCTTTTAGCAAAATTATTGTCTCTTTATTTCCCATAAATTAGATTCTTTTTGTCATGCTTGTTAGTTATAAAAAACATTCTAAACTGCCCTTTCAAGACTCAACTAATGTATCTATTAAACCATTTCAAATAGTTCATTTAGATGTTTTGAATTCACCAGTTTCTTCTTTCACTGGCTATCGTTATTATGTTTTATTTCTTGATGATTATACTGGTTATGTTTAGGTCTATCCATTGCGTGTCAAAAGTGATGTCTTTAATACCTTTGTTCTTTTCAAAAATATGATTCATACTTAATTTAATATGAAAATCAAGCAGTTTCAATATGACAGTGGAGGCGAGTATCTCAATAATAAGTTTTTAAAATTATTTCAAGATGAAGGTATTATTGTAAGAGCCTCATGCCCACAAACACCTCAATAAAATGGATGGGCAGAATGCATGCATAGAACATTATTAAATGCTGTTCACACCTTATTATTCCACTCAACTATGCCTTCTCAATTTTGGGTTGAAGCCTTGAATGTTGTTGTTTATGTTACCAATCAAATACCTCATGCCTCTTTAAATTTTCAGAGTCTATATGCTTTAGTATTTGGGCAATCAATAGTTGTTACATTGCTCCAAGTCTTCAGGTTTCTTTGTTATCCTCACATCATAAATCCTTCTCTAAATAAGTTGGAGCCAAGGGCAAGAGCTTGCATTTTTCTCAGTTATGTTGTTAATCAAAAAGGATTTCAATGTCTTGAATTGGAAACTTCCAAAGTTTTTATTACCAGGCATGTCACTTTCTTTGAAGGTTAGTTTCCATATTCCACACGAAAATCCTGTGATAACAGCTAGCATATATTTGATGTTAATCACTTTGGAAATTTTCAGAATCCCACTAAGGTAATATCTCCTCCCTCTACTTTGTTACCTTCCTTATCATAACCTTCCTCTTTTAGTTTATCCCATCATTCTACAATACCTCCTCCCTTTAATCATGCCTCAAATCAGTCTACAATACTATAATACCAGCTCTTTCCTTCCTTTTCTACAACTAATTCTGTAGATCATACCTTAACAGATATCCTTATTCCTCAATATAGATATGCCCTCACCCAATCCAAGTCAAGTACAATCTGTTACTCTCCTTTCAACATCTTCTCCTTTTATTTTTAACTCTACTTCTAATCCCATTAATTCCTCACCACCTCAACCCATTCCAATACTTACCAATAATCACCCCATGATCACTCATGCCAAAGTTAGGATTTTAAAACCCAAACCTATTTATTCCCTTATCACTCTTTAAACCCACTTCATATAAAGAAGCTAGTCAACACTATGTTTGGCGTGATGCCATATAGCTTGAATACCAAGCTCTTTTAGCCAATAACACCTTGAAACTTGTACATCCATTAGTGAAACACTATAACCTTATTAGTTGTAAATGGGTGTATCGGTTAAAATAATGAGTAGATGGCAGTATTGAATGCCATAAAGCTTGGATCGTCGCAAAGGGTTACAATTAAGAAAAAGGTATGGACTTTGATGAAACATTTAGTCTCATTGTTAAACCTACTACTATACGCATTGTTCTCACCATTGCTCTTTCTCATGGCTGGCCCATTCACAAGCTAGATGTTAAAAATGCATTTTTACATAGACATCTTGATAAGGAGGTATACATGACGCAACCGTAAGGTTTTATTGATCCTAAACACCCTAAATTTGTTTGTAAATTACAACGGGCTCTTTATGGCTTACGATATGTACCACATGCATGGTTTTAATGCTTCACTTCATCTCTTCTCCATATTGGCTTTATTGGTTATAAATCTTATTACTCCATGTTTGTGTATAAGGCAACTAATGGGATGGCTATTTACTCCTTTATGTCGATGATATTGTTTTGGCGACATCCTCTTCTTTGCTTTTTAACTATTTTCTTTATCATTTGAAAGCTAAATTTTCAATGACTGACATGGGTGCTTTACATTATTTCTTAGGAATTCAGGTTATCAACAATGCCCATGGATTGTTCTTATCTCAGTCCAAGTATACTAGTGATCTACTTGTTTAAGCCATTATGCAATGAGCCAGCCCCATTAACACTCCAATGACTCCACATTCTTCCTCTACCACTCAAACGGGCAAGTTTCATAATCCAAGTATGTATCACAGTATTATTAATGCCTTACAATATTTGACCTTCACCTGTCCTGACATCACATATGATGTCAACACCATTTATTAATACATGCATGTACCCTTAGATTTGCATTGGCAGTGGGTTAAACACATTTTGTGTTATCTTAAAGGCACTATCACTTGCAACTCTCCAAATGTTCCTTGACTATAATAATAACTTTTTATTGATGTTAATTGGGCTAGATGCCCAAAAACTTATTGTTCAACTATGGGTTATTGTGTCTTTCTTGGTTCCAATCTCATATATTATATTGTGAAGTAGCAACACACAGTCTCAAGGAGCAATGTAGAATTGGAGTATCGCGCCTTAGCTGCTATTGTGGCTGATATTTGTTGGCTACACTCTCTTTTACGCGAGTTATTTATTTCCATTCGCTTGCTTATTAAGATATTTTGAGATAACATATCAGCTTATCTTGCACAAAATCAAGTTAACCATGCTCACACCAAACACTTGAAAGTCGATCTTCAATTTGTGCGAAAAAGAGTGCTTTGGGGTGATATTCAGGTCTTACATATTTCCAGGAAAAAATAACTTGTTGACATCTTCATAAAAGGTGTCCCCACAACTTATTTTCTTCATATGCGGACCAATTTGGGTGTTCACCATGTATAGATTGTGGGGGGATAATAGGAAATTTATTCATGGTTAATGTAATTACAATCTTGTACATGGTTATATATGTAATTTGTATCTTATACATCAGTATAAAGCTTTATTTTGATAAAATTAAATAATTTAATTTTTATTTTTTAATTATTTTAGCTATAAAGTTTTAAGAATAACTATTTTTAACACTTTATTGTTATTTCTATCAAAACCTTACAATTAAAATTAAGTTACAATCTTAATAAATTCATTTAATCTTCTTAATTTCACTTTAAAAATCAAATTATTCACTTTTGTAGCATTTGATTTCAAAAATAAACATTTTTAAAGTTATTTAAAGGAAAAATAATTAAAATGCAAAAAAGTGAATTTAAAATAAAATCAATGAAAATTTATAACTTAATTTTGATTTAATATATTAATAGAGGTATGTATAGGTGTTAAAAGTTTAGTCAACATTGGTTACTTAAAATGATAGAATCAACTACCAAAAAAACCCTAGCCACCTTTTTTTTTCTCTCTCTTTTCTACTTAGTTCTTATTTTTCATTATAACTTTTTTTTTGGCCACCGCCGATCATCTATTTGATCGGCAATGATCCCTTCTATTTCTATTGTATTTGTTTTATTTTATTTGTTCATTGAATAAATACAAATATTTGATCTATTTGTCTTTTGATTAAAATTTTGAATCTTCCTTCATAGAGTTTTACCCTTAGTGGATTTTTTATTGTTTTCCTTTATAAAATTTGGATATCTCCTTATTGTAAATTTTCTATTGATATTTTTACAATCGGACTCATTTAAAGATCAAAAAATCGATTTACAACTAAATAAAGACGCTAAGTGAAGTGTACAGATTGCCGAGTTACAAATTAGAAGAGTTCTGTCAATGTGATTGAGGAATAACAATAAAAATTTTTATAATTTTAGTGATATTTTATTTTCATATTTCTTGATTGTACTATTATTTTCTATTAGTCTTTCATTAAGATGTACTTTTACTCTTAAATGAATGAAAAATTCATTCTTTTAAAAAAAAATTTAGTCAACATTAAAATTTAAAATAATTAAAAAATTGAGGTACTAAATTATTTTATAATATCCAAACAGAGAGACTAAATTATTTCACCTTTGTAAAATATAGAGGGCTGTTATAATTTGATATGAATGAAAAATGTTATTGGTCACATTCATAAGAACTTGGATAAAGATATTTACACATGGGTTGGTTAAATAGATAAGATTTACATCAAACTAAAACTATATGCAAACAAACT
The DNA here is from genome assembly GCA_947683625.1 of Mallotus nudiflorus. Taxonomy (NCBI): domain Eukaryota; kingdom Viridiplantae; phylum Streptophyta; class Magnoliopsida; order Malpighiales; family Euphorbiaceae; genus Mallotus; species Mallotus nudiflorus. The sequence continues at coordinate 868,835 of CANTUR010000492.1, forward strand.
ACATAACAAGTTTTGTTTGACTAACAAGGGCTACATATGTTTGACATAAGAAATTTACAGAAAAATTCTTCTGACACAAATTTGAATTTCAAATAAGAGGGTAAAGAGTGCGAATCAATTCAAATCTTAGGGAAAAAAGTAATCTGCTGTAAAATGAAATTTTCAATAGTTAAAATATTAAATTTTTGGCTTAGACAGTCCTGAATTTATAGTAGTAAAAATTGTAATATTTGAAAGATTTTATGGGTGCATTATTCTATATCATTCAATGCGTTTAGAAATAATTTTTTTTGGATATTGTCTAAGAATATTGTACTCTTTCTCTTTTTTTCTATATATATATAGACACACATGTATTTTTCTTATCAATTAAGCTAAACTAATTTCAACTAAAAATTTAATTAATTGTAAACAAGAAGTCAAATTTTGGAGGGGAAGAGGGGATCTTTATTTTTAGACAACTTGAAATAATTAATTATAAAGAAATTAGTGTGTTGATATGCATTCATCACACCTTTTAAACACTATTATCTACCACAATCCTAGCACCCACTAGTTGGCCAACCCTTTTGGTTGCACCTAGCTCCAGGAGTATCAGAAAAGAGGAATGTTAAATTTTAGCATGATGTGTGTGTGTATGGATTGGATGTTAATTTGTGGCTACTACAAAGAGCTTTTCAGAAATTAAGACATTCTTATGTTCGGATATTTAATAGTGGTATGATAGATTTATATATTGGAGCATTTGCATTAATCTTTAATTTAATTTTAAAATTTCTTATTAGCTTGTAGATATAGAACATAGAAAAGGACAGAAATAATATTGTCATAGTATATTATGAAAAATCTGCCTTGCTATCCAGTGCTTTTTACCAATTTGGGGTAAAAAAAAAAATTTTTATTCCCTTTAAGGTGGTTTTAAATTAATTCCAAATTTAAAATAAAAATTAACTAAATTTTTTTTTAAAAAGATTAAAAATCATTTCCGTCATTAAATGACAAAACGCTTCCTTCAATATAGCAATGGCTTGCTGTTTTTTTTTTTTTTTTTTTTTAACTTCTTCGACAGCCATTTTTTCTTGGGCTAAACTCTAACAGAACTGCTACGGCACAGTCCACAAAAATATTTGTTGGACCATGATTTTTATTTCTTTTTTTAAGGTTTAAAACCAACTCAGAAGTCACAATAACATTTTCTGTTGTCTGTCAAAAAAAAAAAAAAAACATTTTCTGTTGGACCATACATGTATGGCAAAATGATAATCATTTTATCAAAATAATTTCCTTCTATCAACTTGCATGAATACAATTGATCAATTCTTAAGTACTCATTTTTCAATTATATGCATGAAATTAATGATTGATTTGCATGAAATTTAGTGCATTTTTTTTTAGCCTTAAAACGTTCCGACTGCATTCACAACTTCCAACTTAGTTTGCATTGACTTTACAACAAGAAAAGTGGCCAACAAATTATAAAAAAAAAAAAAAAAAATTGAATGACTATTAAAAGTTCATCATTTTTAATTTTAATATTATTATGCAGGACTCATGCATGAATTTGTATGAGTATTGTGTAATTTGCTTAATTTTTTTAAGTTTTATTTTTTAAATATTATAATGATTATTATAAATTAATTATAATAATTTTTAAAATAATATCAAATGGACCTATTATTATTATTTTTTATTTTTTAATTATAATATTATTATCATTAATTTAATTTATTATCATTATTTATTTATTTTATACATTGTGTGTGCTTGTGCTAAGTTTTTTTTTTTTTTTTTTTTTAATTATTAGCATGATCACTCACTTAATTATTAACTAATAATTAACTAACTTATCAACTTATCATATTATGCTACCAAATTGAAATGGCATGCATAGCATGAAATTTTATACAAAACTATTGGCTTGACGTACGTTGCTTTTCCTATTCTTGCATTAACTTGCAAAGGGGTGGCCAACACAAATAAAAAGAAAAAAAATATTTTAATATCAACTCCACCATATGAGATGATGAAGGTAATTAAAATTTTTTTAAAAAAATTTAAATCCTATGGCAGAAATGGGCTCTCCACTATTTCAACTAACGGAATTTTTCTTATCAATTGATATCAACAAAATTCATTATAAATTGGTATTAAATTTTTAAAATATCCTAAATATGGAATTACTTTAAAAACCACCTAAAATGGGAAAAAAGTTTTTTTTTTTTTCTTAAATTGGTAAAAAACCCTGTTATCCATGTGATGAAGTATATGATAAGCATCAGCTCCACAATCAACTCAAAATCTCACCAACGGCTAGTTGTCCCTCCAAGGAAGGGTCATTATATGGTGTCATATCATCAAAAAATGACCTACACGTATAGGTGGAACATGTTACTTTTTTTTTTCTTTCATTTACCCATTTAAACAGTAACCTCAAAACTAATTTATTGGATAGTTTTTTTTTATTATTATTATTTTTTTTGGCATTTCAAAATTAGGGTTTAAATTTGGGATTTTCTTTGCATTATAAGCACATTTCATGGTTAACATTCGACAACCGTGAGTTGTGTCATCATGAGTTGGAAGATAGCTACCACATACTTAGATTCTGTTCTTTTGCTCAAGAGGTTCGGGTTCGTTCATCGCTCCCTGTCTTTTGTTGTTCTCATGATTCTGTTATGGATTGGTTTGGTTATTTATTTTCCAAATTGGATTTAGAAAGTCAAGCTCTGATCTCGATCATATGTTGGCAATTATGGAATTACCGGAATAAACATCTATGGAAGCATAAAAGCAGGTTTGCTAACCATTTGCTTAGTTCGGCTAGTAACTTGTTGTTTCAATGGCGACAAGCAGCTCATGATGTCTCTGCAACAACTGATATGTAGACTGGTAACAATAGCGGTAATGTTGTCTGGTGTCCTCCACCAGTGGGTTGGCTGAACGTTAATATTGATGCATCTGTTTTTCCTGGTACAAACAGAATTGGAATAGACTTTTGTGTACGTGATTCTTCTGGTCATTATGTCACAAGCTTTTCTTACTCACTTCAAGTCTCGGTCACACCAAGAGGAGCTGAAGCTCTGGCTCTGAGGGAAATATTGAGTTGGCTTAAGAAAAATCAATTTGACCGGTGCGTTTTAGAATCTGATGCCCAGCAACTGGTTCGTGCTTTGAATTCGAAAGGAGATTCATTGCCTTTTGGTCTAGTAGTAGAGGATTGCCGTGTTTTGTTAAACTACTTTAGTGAAGTAGTAGTTCATTTTATTTACAGATCAGGGAATGGTGTGGCACATCCACTTGCACGGGCTGCCCATTCTGTGTCTGATTTTAAGGAATGGGGTAACCATTTGCAGCAATCTAGTCAGCAATGAACTCGTCATGTCATGTGCTGGCAGTATCTGCCTAACTCTAGTTTGTGCATGTGTACTGTAACCATGTTGCCAGCACTAATAACATTCTAATCTAACATTACCCCATCTACAACATCACTGCAACCGAATTTCGTTGACTTTAAACCTACAAGACAATTTTTAGCGAAAAATTGCTATTCATGCAGCAAGATACAAGAAGCTATACTTCGACTATGTTGGTTTTGCTTATTGACCGTCATGGACCATATTGGATCTCAAATCAGGGAACAAGAACATGACGTTCAAAATCTGCATCACGCTGAATTTGAAGGAATTGTTTGAACAAGAGTATCATTATCGCCAAAAAAATTTGGAATTTATAGCAAGTTTGACAGCTGAGATGTCCATCACTGTTCAAAGTTAGCAATGATTTATGTTTCTACAAAATTTGTGGATGACACACACACAAAAGTACCAATTGATACACAAAGCTTCTTCTGTCGAATGCACTGATTGACTCTTTTGATATCGTTATTGAGACCAATTCTTTCATGAATTTGCATCAATGAACATCTTATCCAACTCACGATTTTTTCACATCAAAATTTACTCCCAAATACGTATCCAGCACATTCTTGAATCCAGCACATTCTTGAATGCCTGCAACAAGGATGTCAGATTTAAATTTTAATTTCCAGTGCATTATTGAGTTCGAATCCCTTATCACAAGTGCATGGGTCAACAAGTAATAAAGTGACAGTTAAATATCGTTTCCTCAATGAATGATATTAAATACCTATTAGTCTTAATCGTAATTGTTTAGAGCTTGCAATTGCAATTTGAATAAAGCAAATAAAGAATTAAATAACAAATAAACAAAAGAATATAAATCAAGCAATTGCTAATCAAATTAATAAAGGAAATGAATCAATGGAAAGGCTTGTTGTTGGGAGATTAAGCACCACATTTTCATTAAGTTAATTTGATAGAATAGATCAACTTCTCAATGCATATCTCAGGTTTTTCAACAATCATTGAGTACTCTTTCTCAAGTAGCTACTCAACTCAACAAGCATCAATCAATTGAGATTCATAAACATAGCTTAATTCTCATCATCACTAAGAATATAAACCAACAACAAGCATGTAAGCCATTAGGCAAACCCCATAAGAGAATTAGATAGGATTAAGCTTTCTCAAGATATATAATCAATCTAACATGTGCTTCTAGGTCTATTAGATCCACAATTCTCATTGCGTAGATCTAAACTAGAGTTATATCTAGCTACAATACAACATTCAATAAGATTAACAAACACAATATGCTTTTAAAAGGCAATAGCAATCATCAAATTAACATTAAATCCAATGGGTCTCAAAATTCCAATAACAATAAAGTACTTAACCAAACCTGGCTATATAATCCATCATTCAAATATTCAAATGCAAAATAAGAGATTAGAAATAAAAAGGGAGTGAGAAATGGTTATCAAGAAGCTTGGTCTTCAATGGGTCTCCTTCCTTAGCTTCTTTTTCTCCTCTTTCTTTTTCCTCCTCTACTTGCTTGTATTAGTCTGTCTTGTGTGAATGAGAGAGTGTGTAGAATGTGTAATCCCCAAGCAATTTTATGTCATTTGTCCTTTATAGCCTCTTCTAGAAAATGTCCTTTCACCTCCCTTAGATTTTTTCTGTAAATAAGTACACCTGAGCATGTTCTATGCTGAAAATGTGCTACCTGCGATCACACATAAGTCGTGCTTGCTGCAAAAGGGCCTCTCATGAAAGGTTCACAATTGCTAATGATCCGAGCTTATGATAGAAGTTATGGCTAATAGGAATCTATGATCGTGCATGAGACACGATTACAAAGGCCTCAATATCACTTTGGGGCTGTAACTTGGTATTCCCATGATCGAGCATGCAGGTGCGATCACAACAGAAGGTCTACTCTATTGTTGCTCTATTTCCTTCCTTTTCTTTTCTTCTCATCTTTACCATTTACCTCATTTACTGTTTTTCCCTATAGAATTCAAACAAAATTTAAAAGTATCTAATTCTATATGCTTTCCTATACTAAATACTAATTAAAATGAATGAATGAATTTAATATTAAGTCCTAATTCTATATGAAATTTGGCACCAACAAATACCCCACACTTGAATATTTGCTTGTCCTCAAACTCAAAAACACAAACTATCAATGCAATGGACAAAGTGTAAATTTCATCAAGCACACATCACAATCTTCTCTTAATAACTAGTTTACAAATCTCAAAAATAAAGTTAACAAATCAAGTTAAAAAATATAATTACCAAGTGAAAAGCATGTTATCTACTCACAATGACATAAATATGAGTCAAAGATTTAAGAAGAGTACAAATGAAAGAAAAAGACTCCAATCTAAGGTAGTTTCTAATTTGACATGTGGAAATCAACTCTATCCTTTTTTTTTTTTTAACAATTTTGTGCTTTTCTTCCCTCTCTTAGTAGTTACCCATCTTTTTTTAACTACTTAATGTGAGCACCTCAAGAGGGTTTTTTGAATACTTGTACTCTTTTGCAAGAGCATTGGAGTAGATGGAATTTGAGTTCCTTAGAAAAAAAAATTCTTTTTCTTTTTCTTTTTCTTTTTTCTTTCTTTTTGGAAATGGAAAAGAGTATTTTTACAACTCCTTTTACATACAACTAAAGCAACCCTAGAGAGGAGCTTAATTCATTTAGTATACTATTTCCCAAAACAACAACTCAATCATCATGATCAAGTGAGCAACAACGTGCATTAAGTTGATTAAACGATAAAAAACTTTCTCAACTCAAAATGTCAATTAAGTTTAAAAGAAATTAAACTAATCATTAAAAGAAGATTGAACACATAAGCTCAATAATATCACAAACATACATAAAATTCATCATAAAAATAATCATGAAAAATTCAAGTACTTAGCATCAAAATTCAAAAATTTTTGCCAAATTTTCACAAATGCAAATGCAATGCATGATATACTAAAAATGTAAAAATGAAAAATGAGTTCCCCCCTAAACTTGAATGACACATTGTCCTCAATATGTGCGGGGTACCTAATATGCACATGTATAGTATATATAATATGCACAAACATATAAAAAAACAAAACATAAAATTCACAAGCAAAAATTATAAACATGAAATGTATACAAAATAAGACTAAAAATAAAAACTAAAACTAGGGAAAAGAAGTTTACTTCCCTTGATGAGGAGAGTTCAGAGGTGAAGGTGCCTTAGGCTTTTAAGGAGATTGTGAGGGAAGATTTTCATAACACGTAGCCTTGAAATACTTTTAAAACTTAAAATGGTGGTAGGACATCTCGCTCTCCATGTCAATAAGGCGGTCATTAAGTTCATGGTACTTATCTTTTATCAATTTCTTATGGTACTTGTCTTTATACCGTTAGCCTTAGGGTTCAAACCCGAGAGACAATTTCTTTAAAATCTGCATTGTTAGCCTCTAGGTACAAACCCAAGAGGTCAAATTTTTTTATTCTAGGCCATTAGCATCGGGGTATAAACCCAAGAGGCCATCCATAATTCTCTTTAAATTCTCATTTTTCATAAATTCCTCCTTCTTTTCAAATTTTTCTTTTTTCTTCCCTATATATATAAAAAGCCTTTTTCTTTTGTTTTTCTTATCCCCTTTTTCTTTCTTTCTTTCTTCCCTTTCTCTTTCCGCATTTCTTCATTTTCAAAAATAGATGTCACTCGGACTACTGATCTTCTAGGGTGGGATTCTATGGCACCTCCTATACATCCTCTGCAAACTCTTGGATTCTCTATAAGAGACACCATTCCCCTGACTGCGGATTTAGGCACCCACATCTGTGCATTGGTGTCCTGAGAGGTTAGTACCCGAATCAATCAATGTTTTCTGTAAAATAGCATCGAGTTAGGATTAATAAGTGTTTATTCATTATTAAAAATGAGAATGAAAGTGATTAAATCAAAAAAATTATGAACTAATCAGTGCTCTCTATGTTACTAAGGTGTTGCCTCATCGAAGAGGTGATTGCCTCTTCAATGAGGTGTCGCCTATTCATACTAAAGTGAATGCCCCTTCATCAAACGCATTAATTTTGAGAGTGAGATAATGAGGCATTGCCTATTCTCGTTAAAAAGGCGACACCTATTTAACAGAGTTCTGAATATATTTTTTCAATTTTAAGTAAATTACAACAATATTCAATTTCCCTGTTTATCTTGTAGCATAATGCACACACCTTTAAAGGTGCTGAGAATTTCAGTAGTGCTCGGGTCTAGTATGATAAGCTCATAGATGATGTTAAGGACCATATTCAAGATATAGGATTTGAGGATTTTATCCTATCTCTCATAGATACTTAGGGATGTATTAATCATCAACCACTTTATGCATTAATAAAGAGATGGTTTGATACCACTTATACATTCCACCTTCCATTTAAAGAGCTCACTATAGACCTTGTATCCTTTACCGCTCTTATTGGGATTGCATGCACAGGTAAGGTAGTTCCTTTTGATATAAGCCTTCATCGAATGACACCAGATCGAGTTGCCTACATCATCCTTTGGCATGGTCTCGGACATAAAGGGGGCTTATACCATAAAGATTAAGTCCATTCGAAGTCATTATACTCGGGCACTAGTTGAGGTAGCTACTACACCTCACAAGATTGGCTAGGTGTTAAGAGCTTTCCTTATATACCTATTAGGCATAACTCTCTTTGCTAACATCACCAGCTCTATAGATCTATTGTTTCTAATGCCATTAAGAGACCTAGATCTGATGTCTTCTTATGATTAGGGCAGTTGTGTACTAGCTTATCTATACTAAAGTATGGATGAGGTTATGTGATAAGCTAGATGCTTATATGGATTATGGCATGTTATACTAGTTTGTGTCTCTCTCTTCTTTTTGATTTATTAATCAACATGATTATTTATTGACAATCCTTTTTTATAAGTCTAGGCTTTGGAGCTTGAGCTGATTCATAGTATAGTTCGTGTCGAAAATGCTCCTTTCCTTACTTTGGTAAGATAAGGTGCTAGCCATTCATGGAATAGATATTTGGCTCACGTGCAAGTGCATCATGAGCAGCTAAACACATTGACCTATTATGAGGTACCTATGAAACACAAAATCATTATTAGTAATTATTGTAGGTGGTAAGGTTTAGCGAGAGCCTAAATTTTTGGCAACCATAACACTATGTGGACTTAGGGCCCATTAGAAAATACAAAATGGGCTTAAAGCCCAAATTAGAGATGGGAGTCCCCACCCAGATGAAAGCTAGGACACACTTTACAACAATTAGATCCCACAGAGAGCCCAACAGTCGTCCTCAAAGATTAGGTTTAGAAACTAAGCACTGGCTTTTGGAATGCCTGCCCAACCTTGTAATTAGCCTTCATTTGTGTTTTGTATTTTATTACCTTTAGTTATTTAATTATTTCTTTATTAACATGCAAATTATAGTTGCCTCCAAAAAATTGTCCAATTTTACACTTAGGCCCAAGTTTGCATATTATACTATTTTCATGTCCATAAGCCCAGTATACATTAAAATATAAGATAAACAACTAAATAAAAAACCCATACAAAGAAAGGGGGAAAGGAGAAAGGATTACAAGCATATAATCATGGAAATAAATAAAATAAAATAAACCAAATAAAATAAACATGCAAAGAAATGAGGGGGGAGAATAGATTAAAACCCTTTTGATTATGCAAAATAATAAAAACAAAATCAACAAAATAAATAAATCCAAAATTCTTCTAAAATTGGAGAAATAACTTAGTATTTGATAAATCACCCTAATTATTCATGTAAAAGTAAAAGCATTAATCTCCACAACTAAAGTAAAACCTACAAAATGAAACCACCAAGTTAATCTTACAAAAATAAAACACAAAACAAATAAAGATCATAAGTAAAGAACTTAATTAGGCAAAATATCACAATCATTGTAACATATATATTTAAAAAGAGGGTAAAGGTAATTAACAATGGGAAGGGTGTACGAATTAGACACGAGTCGACATGCTTATGTCGACTCTTCACCCCCTGCCTTTGTCATAAGTCGACACTTATATGATGACTCGGCATAGATCTGACTCATAAATAAATATGTTTTTTTTTAATTAAATCAAGTCATATAAGATAAGATGAAAAGATGTATGAAATATAAGTAGAAAGAAGAATTGCAAGAAATTTAAATAATAATAAAATAGATACTATTAATATTGTAAATACTACTACTACTACTATGTGGGTTAAACAAATCCAAAGATAATAAAATGACATAAAATAAAATAAGATACCAAAATAAAGAAATTGTGTAAATATTACCTTACTAAATTTACCAAATTATGGTGTAGAGAGAGGGTATTGGATAAGAATAGGAAAGTAAATATGTGAAGAAAAGAAAAGAAAAGAAAATAATGGAAAGAGAATGGTGGAATTCAGTTAGGTTAGGGGGAATACATTATTTTTGAATGAATGTAATTGAGGAGTATACTCACTTACACATAACTTACTTGAAATGCATCATGTTGACAAGCATCAATTTTCTTTTTCTCATATATCTTTTTTTTAATTGTATCCTCATCCATTATTGAAAAGCTAGTTACTCGTATTATGGCTATAGTTTCCCTAAGGCTACTTTTATCCTTAAAAATTGAGTTTAAATTCTTATCATCTTAGCATTAAGCATAGTTAGAAAGTTGGCTAAACATTCTCTAGATTATGAAAATAATAAAAAGAGACAAAAAGAAAAATGTAAAACTTATACTAAATGAAACTTTAGAATTCTACCAATTGAGCATAAAAAGTTACTACTTAACCTAACATAAAAATAAAACTTCAATCATAATCAAGATGAACTTAGAAAAGAAACTACTAATGAATGTAGAGAAGATAAAATTATGAAAAATATAGCATAGACACACATGCAACTTACAAAAGAAACTACTAATGTTTTTTTCCTAGTATGCAAAATTCCAGAATCTGAGAACTATTTGAATTAACATCCAAAGTGGTATAGAATTTAGTAATAAACTCTACATAAGTATCATCATTCATAGACATAAATTTTTTAGCCCATAAGTTATCAACATTTGATTAAAGGAATCATTCATACCCACATCATTAAGAAGAGAATTAGGAATATACTTACAACCTACAATTTTTCAGAACTTAATGGTGGTGAATTTAGCACCTTCCTCATATGTATGGATAGGAAATTTGGTCTTATAAGTAAGTGAAAGATTCTTTTCCTCTCGATGCTCTTCTTCAATATGTGGCCTTTTAGATGATGAACCCCTTATTTTACCCATCTTCAAAATCAACAATGTTATAGCAACAAAAGGAGTAGTGTGGAAAAGATAAAGAAAATGGTGAGCATAATGGGTATTGGATAAGAATAGGAAAGTAAATGTGTGAAGAAAAGACAAGAAAAAAATAATGGGAAGAGAATGGTGGAATTCAGTTAGTTTAGGGGGAATATAAAAAGGCAAAAGTTAGAATAAGAAAGAAATGGTAATAAGATGAAGAAGAAGAGAAATGGTAAGAATGAAATGTATGGGAATTCTAAAGAAGATATAAAGGATTGAGTGTAGGTGTAAGTAGAGAATTAAAAATGTGAGTATAGATATAAACAGAGAATATATAGCCTAATAGCCATATATATATATAGTTATTAGGCTAGGGAGTAAGTTGATTGTGAAAGGTCGTGACCTTTCTTGGAAAGGAACATGACTTTTCAAAATTTTTAGTATAATTTTGGGTGTTGGTTATAGCAAAAGACAAATAAAAATGTAAAGTGAGAAGGAGAAAGTATATATATATATATATATATATATATATATATATATATATATATATATATATGAACTATCAAATAACAAAGAAGGAAATAGATATGTGTATGTGTGTGTGTACTATAAAGAGGATGAAGATGGCATAAGTCGACACTATTGTGCCGACTCGGCACCTTGGCTTGCTAGAATGAGTAAGCACCATTGTGCCAACTCAACATACTAGCTCATTAAGAAGAGTAATCACCAAAGGACAACTCTGCATGACTCACCTCTGTAATGAGTCAACACCATTATGCTGACTCGTCACACTACATTACATACCTTGTACATGTATACTTAATAAAAACAAATTGAGCATAAATTAAATATACTTAAAGAAAAATTTTATGTATGTGTGCTTTATAAATAAACTATAATGTAAAATATAAATATAAGAGAAGATTAACCTAAATTTAAATAAATGCAATATTAGAATTATTAATAAAACTATAAATACTTCTAATATTAAAATGTGGTTCAATTAATTCTAAATATAATAAAACACAAAAATGTAATAAGATGTAATAATACCTAAATAAAATGTGTAGTCATGACCTTGTTAAATTTAACAGTCTATAGCTTGACTTTGGCAAAATTAGAGTGTAGAGAGATAGATTGACCGGCCTTGATCAATTGCTTCACCGATCAAATATGGCTTAAAATGATGTCCATTAACCTTAAAAGTTTCCCCCTTATTATTAGCAATGTCAATAGCTCCAAGAGTATGAACCTTGATAACCTTAAAAAGACCCAACCATCTTAACTTCAACTTACTGGTAAATAACTTCAACCTTAAGTTATAAAGTAGAACAAATTCTCCCTCATGAAATTCTTTTTCAGCTATATGGTTATCATGCCACAATTTAGTATGATCCTTAAACAACTTTGCATTTTCATAAGCATTCATTCTTAACTCCTCCAATTGACTGAAGTAACCTTTTCATAGCCATTTTCTTTAAATCAAAATTCAAAGCCCTTGTTGCCCATAGGGCATCATCTAACTTCAATGCCTAATATTTCCTTAAATAAGAAACCATTTTCTCAAGAATCCATTTAATCTCTTTATTACTCACCTTAATTTTCCCACTTGTTTATGGGTGATACAGGGTGGCAACCTTGTGTGTTACCCCATACTTTTTCAAAAGGGCCTATATTACTTGATTATAAAAATGTGAACCTTTATCACTAATCAATTCTCTAGGGGTACTAAACCTTGGAAAAATTATTTTCTTAAGCATTTTCTTAACAACCTTTGCATCATTAGTAATGGTTGGTATTGCTTCTACCCACTTTGAGACATAATCAACTATGACCAAGATATATTTGTAGCCTAAAGAACTAGAAAAAGGACCTATAAAATCTATGCAGTAAACATCAAAAATCTCAACTTCAATAATTACCTTTAAAGGCATTTCATGTTTCCTAAATAAATTACCCATTCTTTGGCACCTATGACATGTAAGCACAAAATCTCTAGTATCCTTAAATAATGTAGGCCACTAAAAACTAGCTTAAAGTACCTTTGAAGCTATTTTTGATGTACCAAAGTGGCCACCTACATCCAAGGAGTGACAATTTCTCAAAACATCATGAACTTCATCTTAAGGAATGCACCTTCTAATCAAATCATCTGCACACCTCTTATAAAGCAATGGCTCCTCCAATAGTAGAATTTACTATCATGTAAAAACTTTTTCCTTTGTCAATAATCCATCCCATAAGGAAGAATACCACTCATAAGATGGAAGTTCCTTTGATGCCAAAAGTAAGTAGATGTTCACCATAAAATGTCTCATTAATTAGCACACCATCATCATGTTTCATTAACACCTCTTGATCTAGCCTTAATAGATGATCTGCTACAAGATTTTCACTTCCTTTCTTATCTCTCACTTCCTAATCAAACTCTTGAAGCATTAAAATCCACCTTAGGAGCCTAGGTTTTACATCCTTCTTGCTGAGAAGATACTTAAGAGCAGCATGGTCTGAATACACAATCACCTTCTACCCTACAAGATATGCTCTAAACTTGTCAAATGCATAAAAAAATAGTAAGTAATTCCTTCTCCATACTGGTATAGTTTATTTGAGCATCATTAAGTTGTTTGCTAGCATAGTAGATCACATAAGGCTTGCCTTCTTTCCTTTGTCCCAAAATAGCCTCCATTGTAAATTACTTGCATCACACATAATTTCAAATGGTTGCTCCTAATTAGGTGGCTACAAAATAGATGCTGAAACAAGAGCTCTCTTCAAGGCTTCAAATTCATTAAGGCATGCCTCATTAAACTCTAAATTAGCATCCTTAGCAAGTAGTTTGCATAAGGCTTTGCTATCTTGGAAAATTTTTGATAAACCTTCTATAAAAACCTGCATGACCAAGAAAGATCCTTATATCCTCAACACACCTTGGTGGTGGCAAATTAGCAATCACTTCTATCTTTTCTCTATCAACTTTAGTACCTCTTCTTGATACTGAGTGCCCAAGAATAATTCCTTCTTGTGCCATGAAGTGGCACTTTTCCCAATTGAGCACTAATCCATGCTTCATGCACCTATCAAGGACTTTAGAAAGATTCTCTAAATAATTTGCAAAGTTAGTTCCATAAACACTAAAGTTATACATGAAAATTTCCATATAATCATCTATTAAATCATTAAATATTGAAAATATGCATCTTTGGAATGTAGAGGGAGCATTACATAGGCCAAAAAGCATATGCCTAAAGGCAAAAGTATCGTATGGACAAGTAAAAGTAGTCTTAGCTTAGTCTTCGAGATGAATAGGAATTTGGTAAAATCCAATAAGCTCATTAAGATAACAAAAATAAGAAAAATTCCCTAATTTCTTTAGGACTTGATCAATAAAAGGTAATGGAAAATGATCTTTTCTAGTTGCTTTATTTAACTTCCTATAGTCAATACACATATGTCAACCTATGATAGTCCTAGTAGGCACTAAATCATTATGTTCATTTTGCCTAATGGTCAAGCCACCTTTTTTAGGAACAACTTGAATAGGGCTTACCCATTTATTATCAGTAATGGAATATATTATCCCATTCTCAAGCAACTTAAGAACTTCCTTTCTAACCACTTCCTTAAGAGTAGGATTTGGCATCCTTTGAGCATTAACGATAAGCTTGGCGTCATCCTCTAAAAGGATTCCATGCATGCAAATAGTTAGGCTTAGTCCTTTTAAATAATTAATTGAATATTCTATTACACTCTTATTTTTGCACAAAACATCTCTTAAAGTATTTACCCCATCATTAGGTAATAAGGAATTGACAATAAAAGGAAAATGAGATTTAGAATTAAGAAATGCGTACCTTAAAGTGGAGGGTAAAGGTTTAAATTCTAAGTTGAGTACTTTACTTATTGAGGAAGGCTTAGGATCATCCTCCTTCCTTAATGGCTCAAATCTTTGATGCCTATAAGGAAAGGCATATGGAATTTATTCCAACATTTTTACACAAGCTACAACCTCCTTTTTGGAATATTTCTCATTAGCCCCTTGTGATAGAGAATTTGCTAAAGGTTCTTAACTTAAACACTCATGGACAATGTCATTTACACATTCATCAATGGTATCAAGTGAATTAATCCTTTCACAAACTTCAATAAGTGGTATTGTCTTAATCATCTTGAAGATAAAAAATAATAGAGTCATTATTCAGTTCCATTTTAATACCTTTTTCATGTTAATGACTACTCCCACTATCACCAAAAATGGCCTCCCTAACAATATAAGAATTTTGGGGTCCTCTTTTGTGTCCATCACAATAAAATCTACAAGAATAATAAACTCTCAAGCACACTAAGTGTATACTTAATAGATTTATCTACCATAGATAGACACATGGTAGTAGGCTTCAAATCACCAACATCTATCTTCTTGTATATTGAATAAGGCATTAAACTCACACTTGCACCTATATCACATAAAGCTTTGTTAAATGAAATATCACTAATTCTACAAGGAATAGTAAAATAACCTAGATCTTTGAGTTTTGGTGGAGTCTTTGTGAACATTGCCTTAAACTCTTCAATAAGTAAAACAAGCCCATAACCTTCAATCTTACCCTTGTGACTCACAATGTCCTTCAAAAATTTACCCCAATAAGGCATATTTCTAATAGCATCCATAAAGGGTATGGTAATAGTTATGTCCTTCAAATGATTAAGAAATCTACCAAATTGCTTGTTAAGATTGCACCGTATGAACCTCTATGGAAAAGGTAAGGTTCTAAAGTCAATATACGACTCATGTTTCTTACTTTATTCCTCTTGAATATTGTTCTTTTCCACACTATAACCATCATCCTTTTTATCCTTCAGACCATCATCTACTTTTGTATCCGCCACACCCTCATCATCATCCTCAATCATAACCTTTTTCTTACTTGATGAAGCACCTTCAACTTCCTTACCACTTCTCAAGTTTATCGCTTGACAAGAATCTTTAGGCTAAAATTTAGGTTGAATAGTTAGTCTTCCTAAAGGTTAAGGAGTTGAGGAGGCTTGTTGAATAATTTGGTTTTCAAGGATTTGATTATGGGAAACAAGTTGATTAATTCTTGCATTGAGTTGCTTGAATTGATCCTCATGTTATTTATTAGTGGTTGATTGTTGGTTTATGAATTTCTCCATAAGACCCTCTAAGTTAGACTTTGGTGGTGGTAGATTAAAAGAAGGATAATTTAGTTTCATAGGAAAATCAGGTGGATTTTATGGTTTAAAATAATTTTGGTTAAGTGGAGGGTTTAGTTAAGAGGATGAATTTGACCATGAGAATCTGGGATGGTTGGTGGTGGTAGATTAAAAGAAGGATGATTTAGTTTTATAGGAAAATCAGGTGGATTTTATGGTTTAGAATAATTTTGGTTAAGTGGAGGGTTTAGTTGAGAGGATGAATTTGACCATGAGAATTCGAGATGGTTTCTCCATTGAGAATTATATGTATTCAAATTTAACCCCCTCTTTGGTTAAAAGCTCTTTACACATAACTCACATCCTTGTTTGTATTAAAACTCATATTGCATTGAGAATACGAATGAGATCCTCCATAAAGCTCACAAATAACATTAGCATTATCAATAGAATTTATTTGAGATTTACTTACCAACTTGGTGAGAGCATCTACCTTAGCACTTAATAAGTTGATGGTGTCAAGCCCCAAAATAACTTTTACTTTTGCCATTGTTGGGTCATCACCCATATATCCTTGAGATGCAAGCTCTTCAAGCAAAATAACATCTTTCGCCATTTTATCCATCCATTTCCCACTAGAGGTTGCATTGATAATATTTCTACTCTCATCCATCAATCCATTATAGAAAATTTAAGGGATCATCTAATCAGGCAAGCCATGGTATGGGCATTGCCTTTGAAGCTCCTTGAATCTTTCCTAAGCTATATAGGTTGTTTCACTTCCATTTTGCTTGAAAGTAGCAATCTCATTGCAAAACTTGGATGCCTTATATGGTGGAAAATATTTATGGAGAAATGCTTACTTCAATTGGTCTTATATTGTGATTGATTCACTAGGCAAACTAACAAGCTAAAGTTGTGCCTTTTCCTTAACTGAGAATTAGAAAGTCTAAGCTTTATTGCATCATTTGTCACTCTATTTATTTTGAAGGTTGCACACACATTAAGGAAAGTCAATATATGAATATAAGCATCCTCTCTTTATAAACCTCCAAACTGATTATTTTGCACTATGTGGATGATACTTGGCTTGATTTTGAAGTTATTATTAGCAATGGTTGGGGCTACAATCCTACCAAAACTACCCAAGACTTTGGACATGAAAAAATTGCCTAATGTTCTTCTTTCCAATATAGCCATATCATTAAATTCCCCTTGATTCAGTCTTTTATGCCTTTGTACCCTGTGTAAATCATGTAAATTCAATTCAATTTCAAGATCAAAGTTAATAGTATTATCACTAGCACTTCTAGTAAGTGTCATAAAGAGTAAAAATTTAAAATCAAAAAATAAATTATAAGGCAACTTATTATAGATCATAATTATGTAAATAATAATTTATAAAAGCAAATACAAATTAAAACCAAAAATAACTTTTCTCTATCCTAAGTTAATAAAAATTACTAAATCAAATTCCTCGGTAACGGTTTGATGTGGGTCAAATGTAATACCCTAGTCTCTAAGACTAAGTATAAAGCAAGTAGGGTGTCGAACACTAGCGAATTTAAAGCAATTTTAAATTAACTAAGTAGATAGTTAGATGGATAGCTAGAATATTATAATAGAAGATAATTAATGGTTCTAACTAAATCTAAAGTTACTAAATAATTATTAATTACACTATCTAATCTAAATTATCTAATAAGAAATTCAATTAGTGTTTATTAGAACTACAATTTAGAATTAATCAAAGAACTATAATAATTAATAAACATATGCAATGACTAGAGAATATGACCTAAAATCCTTAAAAGCAACTCTTATTGTCAAATAACGATATTTCCATTTAGAGTCTACAAGCACTCTCATGTCATTGTAGAGATAAATAAAAACCATGAAGTTCCATGCCAATTCTTTAACCCTTCAAAGTGGATTTCTTGTCTCTAAGTACTTTCCTATCCTTTAAGTGAATTCAATTGTATTTCCACCAAAAATTCCAACTCTCATTGTGAACCCTTAATTAATACATCATATACGGTGATCAAGCATATATAACATATTTAAGCACTTAACTAAAATCAAATCATTTATGTATTATAAAGAAAAATAAAGATGTAGTTCATAAGGTCAAGTCATCCTTGCAATTCTAATAAATATGAAATTAGTCAAGAAACATATTGATAAACATAAAGTAAACTAAATATATGAAAAGAGAAAAAGAGATAGATGTTGATGAAATCACCAATCCTCTCAAAGTAGTTACTTGATATCATTTCTAATATTAAAAAAAAACCCCTTAATCTCTTCCTTTTAACATGTATTTATAGGCTTCTTAGAACTACAATGTATGCCCCTTCAAATGGATTTAAATGTGAAAAGGTATATTGAAGAGGTATGAGGGACGAGTTAGCACCATAGTGTGAACTTGGCACCGAATGGCTCTGTCACGACTCGACACGAGTGTGACAAGTTGGCACGATCTCTGACTTCATCCTATGGTTGGTGATAAGTTGGCACAGGTGTGATGAGTTAGCACCAAGGCTCACTATCATGACTCGGCAGTAATGTGTCGAGTCAGCACCCCTATCCGAAGCCTCCTTTATACTCTTCATGCATCATTCTTCATTCTAGTCAATCTGAATACACTTCCATGTATGAATTAAGCCTAATAAAACCTATAAAACACAAATTTAAGGTAAGAACAATAAAGATAAAAGTAACAATACAATAATCAAACAAATGCAAGTAAAAACTAGTTAAAAGCAAAGCATAACTATCCTAAAGAACTATGCGATTTTGCATCCTAACAGTAACTGTCTGATGAACTCTCTCACTTCTTTCTCAATCTTAGGTGCAGGTATGTATCTAATTGCTTTAACCTTATCTAAGTCCACCTTAATTCTCTTTTGATTAACAATCTACCCTAGTAGATTCCCTGAGGTTACCCCGAATACACACTTCTTAGCCGAAGGTTGTACTTTTTAGCCCTTACCAAGAACTTGTCTAAAGCCGCAAAATGCCCTTCTTTGGTTGAAGACCTCACCATCATATCTTCCATATACACCTCTATTTCTTTATGGATCATGTCATGCAATAAGGTGGTAGCCATTCTCTGATAAGTAGCTCCCATATTCTTTAGTCCAAAAGGCATAACTACATAGTAATAGATTCCCCACTCGGTGGTAAATGACATCTTCAATTTGTCAATTATTGCCATCATTATTTTATTTAGCTTGAGAAGCCATCTATGAAGGAATACATTGCACTAGAGGTTGCACTGTCAACCAATGTGTCAATATGTGGTAAAAGAAATTCATCCTTTAGACAAGCCTTGTTCAAATCCCTATAATCCATGCACATCCTAACTCTCCCATCTTTTTTAGTCTCAAGGACTATATTTTCTTACCACTATGTGTCATTCACTACCTCCATAAACTTTGCTTTACATTGCTTTTCTACTTCTTCTTTAATCAAGAGAGCACATTTTGGCCTTAACCTCCTCTTTTTCTACTTTATTGGTGTGATATGAGAGTACATGGGGATTCTATATTATATAATCTCCCTATCAATCCCAAGCATATCCTCTAGCCCCAAGCAAATACTTTTTACTTTTTTATTAATAGTTCTTTCATATTTTCTCTCTCATTATGAGCTAAATCAGAAGTAATCAATATATTTTTAGGGTTATCATCTGTGCCTAGATTAAATGATTCAGTTTGCATATATTTAATGTCAAATATATTCAAGAAATTATCATCACAACTAGATTAACCATTAGGAAACACATCACATAAGTAAACAAAATTAGATTTCACTGCATTAACTTTGGAAAAGAACAAATCATCAACTTTAAACAAATTAGCCAAAGAAATGTCATAATCATTATAAAAGACATCAACAATAGAGTTCTGAACAAAGGCCTTAAAGTCTAGCTCCTCTTCTTGATCAGCAACATCCTTTAGCTTCGTGACGGCAATGTCCTCTTCAAATTCTAGAGCCCACCCTAATTCTTCCACTATTGTCCTCTTATCGGTAATAGTCTTCTTCACCCTATTCATATATTTAGTAATTATCTCAAATTTAGGGACCAACTTCCCAACTAGCTTTAAAGGTTTGAGCTTCCCCGTATATGGATAACCAGTGCCTTCCTCTATAAACCAGTCCCACAATGCCCATTGCTTAATTTTAGCTTCATTTTCTTCCTTAGACTCCTTAATACCCTATTCCATATTTTAGGATTGGCACTTTTTTCTCCATAAACACTGGTGGTCTATTATGATTTTTCCCTAATCCTAGAATAGGCATAAAGTTCATACTTCTCATCATGCTCATATTTTCTCATCCATTTCATCCTTATACAACACACAGACCTTAAAGCTAGGATTGATAGGGATTTCCTTAGGAGTCAACTTCAGAGCAGCCACAACAGCTTTAATTTTTATTAAAATGGTAACAACCTTCCCCTCATATGGAAATTTAATCTTTTGATGAATGGTAGATGGAACACCTCAAAGGGATGAAACCACAGTCTTCCCAACAGAATAGCAAATGTCACAAGGATGTCAATCATATGTAGATTCACCCAAGTCTTGATAAGTCCAGTTTTAACCAATGCTCGAAAAGTCCCTTTAACAGGCCTCTACATATCATTATAGGCCTTGATAATCATATCAGATGGTATTAGATAAGCCACAGTAAGTCCCAGGTTAGGTAGAATTTTTAGGGGACATACATTAATAGTATATCCATTATCGACCATCACACAACAAGTGAGTTTGCCCTTCACATGAGCCTTAATGAATAAAGCCTTGTAGTGATCTCTTCCTTATAGTGGTAAGTCATTATTAGTAAATACAATAGCCCCCTCAGGGCTTCCCATCAGAGAATTCATCATTGATTCAGAAGTGTAAGCCATAGGGGGTAAGCTATAGGGACTTTCTTTTAGTCCAAAGCTTATACTAGTTCTTCCCGATGGGCTTTAGAATTTATAAGCAATTCCCAAACCCTAGCAATAATTCTCCTCTTTCTTTGGTTCCTCTTTTTCCACCTCCTTATTCTCAATTTTAGTTTCATCCTTATATGCCAATTTTATCTCATGCTCCTCCTTTTTCTTTTTCTATAACCTTCCTAACCGACCCACTCTCCCTTTCTTCATCAATATCCTATATGTTAATTTTCTCTCCTTCCTCATCAAAACTCTAGATATCTAGGACACTAACAAATAATTCATTGGAATTTCAAACTTGCTCCTCAATTAAACTAGTATTGATCATAAGGATTAAGGCATTTAATGATGGCACATTTCTGTAGTTAGGTAAAGGATTGTTTAGGGTGTTTGGCTTCTTGGATTCTGGATTGGTAATTTTCCCTAAAGCAATCAAGTCTTGGTTTTCATATTTTAACCTATCACAATTATTAGTAATATGTCCAATGACTTGATGAAACTTGCAGTAGAGCTTTGGATGCCATTTATTAAGGGTTATCTTGGAGGTAAAGGTTGTAACAAGTTCTTCTCAATCAACTTTTCTAGCACCTTTAAGAGAGGTATGCTTAGATTAGAAAATCTCCTAGGTTACCTAACAACATTGACATGCACATTGTTGTTACTACTTCTGATTCCTTCCTTGCTTGTAGATCTTCCACCATAGAATTTCTTCTCTTATGCCAATTGAAACTTTTTCTAAACCCCAAATCTATATAATTCCTCAAAGTTCTAGATTTTGAGATCCCTTAACATCTTGGAAAGTGGTGGAACATATCCTTCCATTACTAGTATTAGCTTATCAGCTTCAACAAGCCTATGCTTCATCTGTGTTAACTTTTCCCTCCATCCGGTCAAGTACTTAGTGAAGGACTCATTGAACTTCTATTTAGTATTATGTAAATCCCTTAAAGATACTTCCATTTGAACATTAAGACCATACTACTTCATAAACACAACACATAACTACTTCCAATCAGTTTGCATATATGACTCTAAAGCATAATACCAGTAGATTGGAGCACCCTCTAATGACATAGGGAACTACTTGACAATCCAAGACTTAGTCAGGCAGTTTCCTTCATATAAGTCATATATTATTTCAAGTGCATATGTAGATCAACATTTCCAACATACTTCTTTATGTCAGGGAACTTGAATTTTTGAGGTAGGGGATCGTCATCCCCATCCAATTAGTATGGTCCATTAGGGCATCGATTCCCTTATGTTTCATTATCTTTTCGACTTGATTCATGGCCTTGGTCATGTTCCTAACCTAATTAGTTTTCTCTATAGTCTTAAAAATGTATATATCTTGTCAGCCTGGATCTACCAATCAAGTCTCAAATCATCCTCCATCCGATTCTTCGTAGAAGACTTAGCATCAAGCTAATTTGGCTATTGTTGTTGAACCAATTATTTCTACCGAGTAGCTCCCATCATCTCCCTCATCATTTCCTAGATAGTTATTTAAGTTTAATAAGCCAATTTGGATTTCAACTATTCCTTGAAAACTTCAAGATAAAAACCTTTCATTGTTAGTATTTTCAAGTTTTTAACTAAGCGACTAGTGCTGGATCATGTCCAAATGGAAGATTAAGATGGATCCATATCTGCAATCACCATAGGTCAGAAATATACATAATGTGTATGCATGAAATGCATATTCATTTTATATTTTTTAACTATTTAAAGTAAAAATAGAAATAAGTAAAAATAAATAAAAATAAATAAAACAAACACATATCATTAATGAATGATTGCCTCTATCCTTATTCCTCCCACACATGTATTAGATAGTTGAGTTTCTTGTCCTAAGATTTATGGCCTGGGTTTTGATTATCAACGGGGGATAACAAAACTAATGTATGTAAGAAAACTCTCAAGATGGTACAAATAAATAGTAATACCTTTGAATAAAACAAAAAGTCCACTATAATGGGCCATAGTGGGCATGAGAGGCCCAATTTAACATAATCCAATTAAGATGGGCCTGGGTTTTATACTAAGGACTACTATATGGCATTAAAACACATGCATTTAGGAATGAGCCCTAAAGGAAATTACTAAGTCATTACATGAGCTGGGTATTGGGTAATGAGATTTGGCTCCTATAACTATATACCTCCATTACATCTCCCCACTCAAGGGTCTGTACAATGTGGATAAGTACATGCTATAAGTGACAATAGCCAAATACTCCACCACCAAGTTTGAGTGAAACATAGGCATTAAAACAATTACTATCATCGAGTTATGAGGAACTATGTACTCAGTATGTGAAAAAATGTTGTGAATGTAAAAGAAATAAATAAATAAATAAAAATGATGTAAGCACCTAATTTTAGGATGCATTTGTGCATGAACTTGATGAAATCTTCTATGATGAAAATTTAGTTGAAATTTGACCTTTAGTGTTAAGTTTTGCGATTTTCAGGGACTAAATTGTAATATTTTTTTACTTTAATTGTAAAAAAATTCATTTTTGCAGGGGCTTATTTGAAAATATGCCTAATGCCAATCAACATTACATAATGTCGATCGTAATGTCGATCGGCATTACGTAATGCCAATCGACATTACACAATGTCGATCGACACTACCTAATGCCAATTGGCATTACATAATCAGCATTACACAATGCCGATTGACATTCTGTAATGATGAGGTGCTAAAATTTCAGGAAAAAAATTATTTTCTCAATTTTTTAATTATGATTGGTCCAAATTTAATTTATTTTTAATAAATTAATTAATTTTGATATTGATTTGTCAAGTACGTGTCTCTTACATGTATAATTTTTTGAAATTAATATTCTTATCCTATTGTTTTGAGGGAGGATCAGAGCCGCCTCTCCTCTGATCACATAAGTGGTTAGCTAGGGTTAGAACGGGATATAAAAAGAAAAGTTTAGGAAGGAAAAAGGGGGGACTGTGTACAGAGAGAAAAAGGAGAAAATCCTAGTAGCTACTGAAAAAAGAGTTGATTGAAAAAACATAAAGAGAAAAAAAAAAGAAAGTGAAAAAAAAACCTTTTAAAAAAATGTTCTTTTCAAGGTCCAGAAATCAAGAAAAACATAGAGTCATTTTCTCAAAATGGTGAAATCCCATTCTAAGAGGCATTCAAACAGCATCTGCATAATAACCTTCTTCTAGTCCTTTCCTTTTTTTTATTATTAATTCTTTTTTATATCATTTTATTTTTTTTATTTTTTTTATGTTTTTGGTTTAATTTTCATTATTTTGTTTTCTTTATTCATTTATTCTAATCTTTTTTATTCTCTGTGTTTCATATTTCTATGATGATGAACACATGATTAAACCAAGGAAAACCCATGGAGAATCCATAAATGAAAACCAAGAATTAGGATCCCAATTTAATTCTTATGTATTTTTATTTTGTTCTATCTAATTTATTTATTTTTAGTTCTAAATTTCTTTAATTTATTTTCTTAAGGGTTGTAATTTTAATTTTAAGTTTTTGTTATTTTTGGGTAGATTTTGTAATAGGCTCGATAGTGGGAATAGTGAAACTCTTTAGTTTTATGCACTACTAAACATAATTAGTAAATTAGGTTTATTTGATAAAACCCTAATAAAATCAATGGTTGCTTTAGATTACTTTAGGTTATATGTAATTAAAATTAGGTTAGAAGTCATTGAATGTATTTTTTTATTCATTATTTGCTTTAATTTATTGTTTGGGCTTGTTTGCATGTTTTTATTCTCTTTTGGCCCTAGGCCCACGTTAAGTTTCAATCCATTTAATAAATAGGCTTTTAATTGGATTTTTAGTTTTAATTAATTTTAAAATTAATTTAGGCCCAACTATATTACTTTAGACTTAGGCTCATTTTTAGTTTAATTAAAATTAATTTAGACTTAGCTCAGCCCATTAAATCATTTTCTTTTTAAAATAAATAGATTTAGGATCACATCACCTAATTTAAAATTCAGTAGAATTAAGCCCACTAATTTATTTCTATTTTTATTAAAATTAATATATTTAAGCCCACTTTTTAGAATTAAAATAAGTAGACTTAGGCTCTTTAATTATATTAAAATGTAAGACCATCTTTAGTCCATTTCACTTGTAAATAAAAATATAGAATTAGCTAAACTTTAAAATAAAATTAACACAGTTTAGACCTAAGGACAATGCGCTTCGTATGCATTTTTTACATGCAATTTTATGACTCATTTACTTTAAGGTTGGATGGATGTTTAATTAGGGTTTAATAAAATTGTGTGTAAATAAAGAATAAGATAGTAATTCATAAAGTAATTCTAAATGAACACAAGACCAAAAGAAATTAGTATTCCATTCCTAGAATCTCCTGGTTATGGTGCTAGCTTTTTTTTTAGAGAATCGAGTACCACTAAAATGATTTGTCTCGATTATTACCCTGGGTGATGACTTATCTCCATGCCATGTCTTTGTGATAATGGTTAGTATGTTCTCTTGAGCCCTGAGCTCAAACAGTGTCATGGTTGCTAAAATATTGGATGCGCACTAAACCCCATTGTCTACAGTGGCGACTCCACTAGGGATAAGAGATACTAATTCTACTTTTATTCTTTAGAATTATTTTATTAATTATTATTTAATTCTTGCATTCATTCTACATGTCCCTATTAAATTGATGGCAATGATTTATAATTCCATGATTCCACTGGCTTCATAGAGTTATAAATTAGCTAACCATCACTCTTAGCCTTAACTCGATTCAAGAGAGATTATGGGGCTCATCTAACCACAGTCTATAACCTAAGTCATAAAGGGGGGTAATCTTCTCTCAAGTTTGTAAAAGATGTTGGGCCCCTCTGACCATGGCCTATAACTCAAGTCTTAAAGGAAAGCATCTTGCTAAGGGAACCTTAACTTTTCACCAAACTCTAACCACATATAATGGCTTAGTTACTTCCCCTAGGATCTACCTAAATTGCTTATGTATGTTGCCATAAGGTATTTCTATCTATAAAAGCCTAAGCCCATACTTCAAAGAGCCCATCTGAGCTAATAAAGATTAGGCTAGACCTTTTACCTAGAAATACTGTTTCCATGCTTTTATTGCTTTTAGAGAGATTTGGCATGCACATCGGTTCTTGATATCCCCTATTGATATTAGGGTCAAGAATAAAAATCCTAGGAAAAGAGACTCACCATTGAACACGTGGGTGGGAGGAATAAGGTTGGAAGGATGAATGTTGTACACTTGATTGATACTTGCTATTTGCTATTTGTTCTATAGCACATGCATCATGCATACATGCATTTCATCCATCACACTAACACTTTGTTTTACAACCATCATAGATTCACCTAGGTCTTCTTGTATTTAGGGACAGAAAGGTGGCAGACTATGAAGGATAAATTTAAGTCCTAAAGCCATAGCATAAGAGATCCTACACATACTAGAGAAGAGTCCTATCAATCCACTTTATTTAAAAGCTAAACCAACTACACTTAAACCTATAGAGATGGAACAATAACATGGAGGGAACTGGACTTTAGAAGATATCAAGGGAGCTTTGATGGATGACATAATGGCTATGATGCAAGATGAACTGAGAAAAGCATTATTTGGACTGATGCAACTTGCTGCTGCTATCATACCACCACCGATAATTGAGCAACCACCTACTGCTATAGCTATCCCACTAACTATAGATGCTCCATTTGCTACCAATAATGATGGCTAGAAATTTTCCTGATGTTGATGTGAAGCTGGAGGATGTTGAGAACTATATGGTAAAGACAGCAAAGAAAGAGTTACTCAAACTAATGCAAGACCATGAGTCTAAGTAGATGCGTGCACTGATCTAGAAGATGTTTAAGATGGAGGAGTTGATTAAGGGACAAGGTATGGGGTATTCATTTTACTTCGATGACATGCTGCAAATGGAAGATGATAGGCTACCTAATAAGTCCAAAATGTCACAACTGCAGAAATTTGATGGAAGAGGAGACCTAAGGATTCATCTCATTCATTACACAACCACTATGAGTACTACTAAAGCCCCATTAACAGTAATCACTAGGTTGTTTATGTTGTCTTTAGAGGGGATGGCTATAAACTAGTATCATAGGTTGGAAAAATCTATCAAGGCTAACTGGAAAAATTATGTACTGCCTTTTTAAAATAGTATGATTATAACACTATATTGGAAGTATCCATCAGAGATTTAGAATTGAAAAAGTAGAAATTGAATGAATCCTTCTCTGATTTTCTTACTAAGTTCATGAACAAAATAGGATTGATGAAAAATAAGCTAGTTAAGAAAGATCAGGTTAGGATGATAGTCCATAATGTATCACCTAATCTAGTCAAGAGATTGCATATGATGAACCCCAAAACATTCATAGACCTATATGATGACAGTCTACAAGCTTAAGAGATTGAGAATGAAAAGAAGAAAAACTCTAGAGGCATTGAAACCCGAAATTACTCAATTGGGGGCACACAATAAAGAAGCACTAGCTGAGCTATAGAGGTGCATGCAATTCAATCACCCAGGAGATTCTCTAACTTTAATCAGCCACTCTCAAAATTCCTAGACCGATTAATCCAAAAAGGCCTCCTCTAACCCTTAACCTTTTCCAAATCACTTAACCCAAATGTCCTAGGTTGTGACCCTAACAATTATTGTAAGTTTCACTAAGTAGCTAGTTATTCCACAGATACCTATATCTGCCTCAAACACAAAATCCAAAACTTGATAAACTCCAAAAAAAATCATAGAACCTAAAAAATCCAATCCTAACCTAAACACTAGAAATAATCTTTTCCCAAACTATTGAAATATCCTACCACTAGCCATCATGATGATCAACTCGAGAGTTAGCAAGGAGAAAATGCTATACTCCTTTAAAAACTAAACCCTATAGATAGTAAAGAATCTCTTGATGCCTCTAGTGGAATTGAGGATTTGATGGGAAAACCCTCAGGAAAATTTGATTATAAAGTGTTTTACTCTAAGCCACCCTCTACTGATATTCCCTTTGAATTAATTGTGCCCTCAGGATGGGGTGATGAGTTTGATAATGAGCCGATAGAAGAAGAAAAAGAATCCAAAACTCTAAAATAGCCATGAAGAGGAGTTAAGGATTTGCTAGGGTAGCCATCAGGCAAATTTGAATACAAAGTATTGTATTAAAAAATAACTTCTAATGACATACCCCTTAAGGAGATTGTGCCTATAGGATGGGGAGATAAGTTTGAAGAGGAGAGTAAAGGATCTTTAATTCCTAAATAAGGGATTGAGGAACTACTAAATGAGCATTTAAAAAAGTTTAACATGGAGGGAAAAGAAATGTGCATAGTGGGAGTGTGGAAAAATGGAAAAGGGACCAGATTACTAGGGTTATAAACATCTAGTACAACTATGACGAGGAAAGTCCCACTGGTCTTGACATATATAACAATAACCTTAATGTGAATCATATCACCAGGAGTGGAAGGAATTACAAGGCAGTAGAAAAGAAAATCAAGAGAGCCACAGAAATAGAAGAAGTAGAGGATGCAAAAATAGAAGGAGGAGAAAAAGAAGACCTAATTTTGGAATAGCTAAAGAAGGCTAAGGCAAATGTTAGCATTTGGGAGCTATTAATGCATTTAGGCAATAACAGAAGAGCTCTTGTCAAAGCTCTATCAAACATGAACATTGAAACAGCAACTACACTTATGGCTATGGTAACAAAGGTTATGAAAAAGAAACACGCACTGATAATGTTCTTAGATGATGATTTGCCTTTAGAAGGAAGAAATCATTATAAAGCATTATTTATCCCAGTTAAAGTAAAGGGGAAGTGAACCAACTTTACAATGGTTGATGATGGTTCTGCTATTAATGTGTGTCCATTGAAGATCCTACCTAATTTGGGTTTGAAAGCTAATGACTTAACAGGTTCAAACCTAATAATCAAGCCTATTATGACAACACTAGGAATGTGGAGGGGACATTCCAAGCTCTAGTTAAAATAGGACTTATGGAATCCACTATTGAGTTCACTATGCTAGATATCCCTGTTACCTATGCCTTATTGCTGGGAAGGCCATGGTTCCATGCTCTGAGAGGAGTACCCTCAAATATGCATTAGAAGATAAAATTCCCTCATAAAGGAGATGTAATGACTATAGAAGCAAGAACCAATACAGTTGTGACTGCCATACTGGAGAAACAAAAGCAAGTGTGCATTCCTCTTGGTTTCCAAATTGCTGGGATATTTGATAGAACTAAAATGGACCTAAGGGTTGCGAAGATGATTGAGAGCATGAATTATTGACCTGATATGGACTGGGAGAGAATGAGCAAGGAAGCCCTATGCTACCAGAGTTCAAGATTTAGAGTGATACTAAGGGGTTACGGTATGCTGGGATAGAACTTAGTAGTAAAAGAGGAAGGAAGAAGAGAGAAGCCAAGATAAGTAAGCCCTTAGGGAAAATCAGGCTGATGAGTGAGAATTTTATCAAGCCAGGGGAAGGCAAGTACTATCTAGGTGCTAGGGAATCTATTAATGTTGCTAGAAAAGACATTCCTAGGTTTAAAATCTTCAAGGTGCATATTATGGAGAACTTGGTAGAGGATAATAAAAAGGAAGTGATGAAGCAAGTAGCTGATAAGATGGGTTATACTATTGTCGAAGAGCTACTGTGTCTGCCACCTAAAGAGCAGCCACCCCAGGATTTAGCTACTATCATTAGTAATAGTTTTAGTGATGTTTTTTATGAGGAAACTAATGTAATAATGTCTGGTCTTAATGAGGATGAAAACTATGTTTTTTCTATGGTCAATGATATGAATGTTAGTTTTGCTTACTTGTGTGATGTGCATCTTGATAGTTTTATGCATTATAATTTTGATTGTTCATGCTTGTTTGACATTAATTTAATTCAATTTGACTCATTTTACATGGGCACAAATGATAATCCAAAGAATATTTCTATATCATAAGATGTAACTTCTGAAGAGAGGGAAAATTTTGATAGAATATTAACAAAAAGGAAAGTAGTATTTGCTTGGACTTATGAAGATATATCAGGTTTAGATAGGGAATTACAGAGCATCATATTCCAACTCATCCAAAAATAAAATTGGTTAAACAGAAATTGTGTAGGCTAAGACTAGAGTGGACTGAGAAAATAAAAGAGGAGATTACTAAACAAATTCAAGCTAACTTTTTAGAAGTAGTAGATTACCCCCAATGGCTAGCAAATATAGTCCCAGTACCTAAGAAAGATGGTAAGGTGTGTATGTATGTCGATTTTAGAGATTTAAATAAAGCATGTTCGAAAGATGGCTTTCCTTTACCCCACATCGATGTCATAGTGGATAGTGTGGCGTCAAGTTCAATGTATTCTTTCATGGATGGGTTCTCTGGGTATAATTAGATAATAATGGCAATTATGGACAAGATCAAGAAAACTTTCATTATGGAATGGGGACCTATTGTTATAAGGTTATGCCTTTTGGGTTGAAAAATACAAGTGCAATATACCAAAGGGTAGCTACTGCTCTTTTCATGACATGATGCATAAGGAAGTTGAGGTGTATGTAGATGACATGATGGTCAAGTCAGAAATAAAAGAGGGACACTTTGAAGCACTGGATAAGTTCTTAGCATGCATTGAAAGGTATAATCTGAGACTCAACCCTAAGAAATGCATTTTCAGAGTTACTTCATGAAAGTTACTGGGCATAAAGTTAGTAGTAGAGGAATCAAAGTATATCCAAATAAAGTGAAAGCTATTCAGGAAATGCCAGCACTAAAGATAGAGAAAGAAGTGAAAGGGTTTATTGGTAGGTTATAATATATTAGTAGGTTCATTGCAAAGCTTACTAATATTTGTGACCCAATCTTTAAGCTATTGAGAAAAGATCAACCTATAGAGTGGAACAATGATTGTCAGAAGGCCTTTGATAAGATAAAAGAATATCTCATCAATCCACAAGTAATGAGATTACCAAGGCAACGTAAACCATTAATCATGTATTTGGCTCTAGAGGAAAAGGCAAAGGGGGCAATGTTAGCTCAAGAAGGACTGGATGGGATAGAGCATGCAGTGGATTACCTCAACAAAAGGTTCTTACCATATAAAGAAAAGTATGATTTGGTGGAAAAGACATGTTTGATAATGATTTAGGCAATAAGAAAATTGAGGCATTACTTTCAGTCTTATAGGGTTGAGGCTATTTCAAAGATAGATCCCTTAAGATACTTACTGCAAACACTTGTTGTGACTAGAAGGATGTCTCAATGGCTCGTACTCCTAACTGAATTCGATATAGAGTACATTACCATGAAGGTTATCAAACGAAGGGCAGTAGCGAAATTCCTAGCATCAAATGCAGTAGAAGGTGATGAACCATGGAACCTAGAATTTCCAAATGAGAATCTAGCAATTGTAGAGCATCGGGAATGGAAGCTTCATTTTGATGGAGCTATAACAACAAAGGAGCTAGATTATGAGTGATCCTTGTTACACCAGAAGGAGAAACCATACAGATGGCCAAAAATTTGGATTTTAAAGCAACCAATAATATGGCTAAGTATGAGGCATGCATTCATGGAGTGGAAGCAGCAATGGCAGCTGGAGCAAAGGAGTTGTTAATATATAGGGATTCGATGTTGGTTATTAGACAGGCTAACAAAGAATGGGAAGTATAGGAAGAGCTGAAACCCTACATCCGCTATTTAAGGACTTTAATAAAGAACTTTACCAAATTTCTTTTTATTTATCTATTAAGAGATGAAAATCAAATGGCAGATGCTCTAGGAATGCTCTTTTCAATGTGGGATAGTGTAACTGGATTGACTATAAAGCTGTTAGTGATTATGCAATCAAGAGCTCCATGTTATGGGGGTGAGTAGATTATAGGAATTCAAATAGGGCCTAAAGAGAAGCCATGGTTTTATGATGTTCAAAGGTTTATCAAGGAAGGAAAGTATCCAGATGAAGCCACTTCAAAAGAGAGATATGCCCTACATTTTGTTGCACATAATTTTGCAAGTCACGATGAGGTGTTGTATAAGAGAATGCCGAATAGGATATAACTCAAATGTGTCAAGAAAGATGAAGCAGAAGAAGTGATGAAGGAGATTCACGTGGTAGCTTTTAGTTCTTACATGAATGGAACAATCCTAGCAAAAAAGATAATCAGATAAGGGTACTACAGGATGAGCATTGAAAGAGATTATATTAAGACAGTAAGGCAATGCCATCAATGTCAGATCTATGGGAATCTCAACCACGTTCCTCAAATAGTGCTGAATAGTTTATCATCTCCTTGGCCTTTTAAAGCATATGGGATTCATATTATAGGAGCAATAAGGCCGACAGCATCAAATGGACATAAGTATATAGTTATGACAATTAATTACTCTAAAGGCAAAGTAGATGGCCCAGTTTATTGAGAAGAAACTTATTTATAGATATGGGGTTCCATATCACATTGTGATGGACAATGGGGTTTAATTTCAAGCAGAGAAGGTAGAGTTGTTTCAAAAATATGGGATTGAGCATCATAAGTCTTCACCGTATTAACCTTAGGCTAATGGAGCAATGGAAGTAGTGAATAAGAATATCAAGAAAATCCTCTCTAAGATGGTTAAAACTTATAAAGACTGGTCTGAGTATCTTTCCTTTGCCTTGTGGGGATACAGAACTATAGTCAGAATTACCATAGGCCAAACTCCATTCTCCTTAGTGTATGGCTGTTAAGCAGTTTTGCCTATAGAAACTAAGATCAAGTCTTTAAGAGTGGTTATGGAGGCCAAAATGCCTAAGAGTGAATGGGCATAAAAGAGATATGATCATCTGGTATCTCTAAATATGAAGAGGATGGATGCTTTGTTTCATACTCAGATATATCAGAGGAGGATAGCAAGGTTGTTCAACAAGAAAGTAAGGCCAGGGAAAATAAGAGCTGGGGATATGGTGTTAAAATAATCTAAAGCAATGTTGTTCGATCCAAGAGAAAAATTCAGACCGAATTTGGAAGGACCGTACTTAGTCAAGTTAGTTCTGCCAAAAGGAGCTGCCAAGATATCTGATCTTGAAGGGAATGAGTGCATAGAGCCTGTTAATCTAGATGGCCTTAAGAAATACTACCTATGAAAATAAATAAAAGTAGTATAAAGAAAATAAAGTCTATTGACTAGAAAACCTGAAAAGGCTAGTCAAGCAAAAATTAGGACATTCCCATTGTTCAAAAAACCTGTAAAGGGTTGGTAAGAAAAAATTAAGGAATAAATAAAAGAAAAAGGTCCCACTAATTAGAAAACCCATAAAGAGCTAGTAAGGTAAAAGTTAGGGAAATAAAATGTGAATGAAAAATATTCAGTTAGAAAACCTAAAAGGACTAGCTAATAAAAGGAGTTATGTCATGTGATGTAGTAAATATACTCATTTTGGCCCTAATTAATGAACCTTATTGAAATTGAATTTTATTATAACATTGCATGTTCTATCTTATTTATAATGCATAAGTACTATAAAGGAAAACATAACATAAAAGGATGTGCTCAATGCATAAGTATTATGTGCTCAGAATATGGATAAGATGAGGTGATGGAATCTAAAAGAGCATTACCCATTGTTAGAAGGATTTTAATGGAAAAATTTTACCCAAAAGAAGCTACCAGTTCAAGTGATACATAACAGTACTCAGAATAGTGTAGAATCTATAAAGGAATAGTACTACAAAAATAGTCAGATATAAGCACAATGAGAATCAAAAATAAAATAGTCCTAATCAGTCATCATGAGCTCTTGAATTGGGCCAAGGTCTCCATCCTCCAATTGGATCTTCCTATTGATAAGTATCTAAAGGCCTAGCAGATGAAATCCCAGCATTATGAGGATCAATGCCTAAGTTTGCAAGTTACCAATGAAGCATCTCATTCTTGCGCTCCAAACCATTGGAATAACTATGCACGTATGGGAAATGTCATATCATATACATTTCATGCATAACATGCATACACTTTGCATTTTTTAGTGTATATACTTACTCACCAACTATCTATGACCTGCATATTAAATAACCTCTGAGATAAGGCAAGACTATGTAAATACTCTGCCTATATCTAGGGAACTTGTGTTGTAAAATTTTCTGTTAACAACTGTGTCAAGTGTATAGATCATGTGGGAAATAATTTAGATAGACTCACATGATAAGCATTTTTCGGAGAAAAGCTAGGAAGCTGAGTGTCACTAAAGTGCATATACTACTCAATTGGAGTCTGAATAGTAAAAGCCCAATAAAGCATAGACCGATCTGGAAGAGAGACATCGCCAAGGATAGCACCAACTGAAGCCCCCTTATGACTAGTCCCGACGTGTTGAGTATAGTGTGTATGACTAGGTCTGGGCACAGATCTCTCAGTAGCAGGAGTAGTCTTAATCCTTTGAGCAGTCTCTGTCTCTTCCCCTATTGCCTTGGTAGTAAGGGAACCAATCTCCTCAAACTATGAAAAAGAATGAGTAATTTATAGGGTCTAAAAGAATAAATGAAATGATCAGAAGTTACCTCAGCATGGTTAGTAACAATCTGCTCCAAGAGGTTCTCATGAATGAACTGCTGGCAATGGCAAGATCACTCAAGAAAATTTGAGGCAGCATATCCCTATAGCGCCTCTCTCAACTCTGAACTCATCATGTGTGAGCTATATAACATTGAAGGAGGGATATCATAAGGAATATGACATCGTGAAGGTCCAGAAGACCAGCGATATACTCACTCCCCCAGATATCACATCTGATAACTATATCTAGGGAGTAGAATCCTCATGGACTTAAGGCGTATTGCTCCAGACATAAAATCGTATCTCTAGACGTGATCAGCTCCCTCTAGCCAATCAGAATTAATCTAAAAATTATATTAATTAAGTTTAACTTACATTATAAAATACTGATGATTTTGTTTTCTTACCAGGTGCCACTCAATGGAGTTTATCTAGTCACGATAGGTTTAAAGAATATTTCTGATGCTAGACAGACGGGAAGAACCCCATCTTTGTATCAAAGGGAGACTCCTATTAGAGCTGATAGCATTAAAACCCTAGATTAGCTCGATCTCTATACTCCAAATCTAGAAAAGAAAAAATAAATTAATGAATCATAAAAAAAAAGAGAAGAAGAAGAACGTACATACAGGACGTGCCAAAAGCCACACATCATAACAACACCTCTACAAACAATATCCAATCTATAGTAAAGATAGGCTAATGCAGCAAATCCCTAACTAGTAAAGCAAAGCTGACCTTGTGATCAGTCTCGCAAAAAAAAGTCATGCCTAGCAGTATGAGAAGGAGACACCTTGCCTTTTGAGTAATCTGATGGGGAGTAGTAATGGGCAGACATCTAAATCCCTTGACTAGAGATGAAAGGACAACATTTTTCTAATTCTTCCACATCGGGATGAACCCAATCAAGTTACGCATCTACAAACTTTGTGCATCTTCAAGAAGACTATAATAACTTTGAAAAGAATAGGAGTTCCTCTGAAGGCAATCCCAGTGATTGTAGAAAGCTCATATGAGAAATAGCCAGTTCCCTTATGCGAGTGTGAAAAGTATGGGTAGTGTTCATCCACCTCTCAATCAAAGCAAATAAAGAATAGCGGTCATATTAGCCTCGAACTGTCGAAAGCACAACGATGAATTATCTGAGACCTAAGGCCTATATCAATTGTGCCACATTCACTGGCAGCCCGTGAAATAGTTCTTAAGCTATGTGAAAATAGCCTGTGAATTGCATCGATCACTAGATGAAATTCAAGAATAATATAAAAAAATTAATTAAAAAAATATATTTTGATCGGCAAAATGGAATGTCGATCGGCAATACATAATGTTGATCGACATTACATAATGCCGATCAAAATTAGGCAATGCCGACTAGAAATCTTGACTTTGATCGGGATTCCAGACGTTCAATCGGACATATAGTAAACCCAAGCTAAAATTTTCATTTTTTAATGTTTAATTTCAAATTTTCTTGCATTTTTTACCAGTTTCTAATCTAATTTGAATAATGTGCATACTAATTTGCATTTTGGAATTGATTCTAATTACTAACTTTATAAATAATTTTTTTGTAGAAATAAATAGAAAGAAGGAAATATTACCTTATTACCCACATCTGTACACTTATGGAGATATAGATAAGTCAAAGGGAGGATGGTGGAGCCTCCTCAAAGTCCAAGACTATTCTGAAGAAAATGGGGAGACAGAATAATCAAATCTACTAGAATTTTCATTTCCCTATGTAGTCTGTGTCACAAGGCCGCCATAGGATCTGACGGATTAAAAATTAGACGTCAGATGACCAAGTAATTAAAGAAAGAAAAATCAATGTAAAGAGAAAATGAAAGGAAAAGAAAATGAAGATGAAAGGAGAAATGGAACATAACATGCAAAAGTGAAGTATATAGGATGGAAAATATCCATTTTGATCCATCAAAACTTGCTTGCATTCAAGTCCAAATTACTTCCTTACAATTTGGTCCATCTCATGAAATTCACATCATTAATTAATAATTCACATAATTATTAATTACATAGTTAGTCTATATTAAAATTATGAATTCTACGTCAAATACAAAATACATAATATAATTACAGAATTAGATTTTTGCATTTTACATGCATCATCATTTTTGTCAAGGATTTTTAAAATTGTTTTGTTATATGCTACACGGTAGTTGTAATAGAAATTTAAGATTATTTCGTTATGCACTGCCCAGTAGTCATAACATGAATTTCAAATTTAATATTTTATATGCTACAAAGCAGTTATAACATTAATTTTCAAATCTTTTGATCTACCGGACACTACACAACAGTTATGGTATCATTGCTAGACGTTCCACATGAACTATAGCACATTTCTCAAATAATAAATTGCTAAACATCCCACAGGGAATATAGCGAGAATCATTACATATATTTTGTTAAATGTCTTATAGGGAATATAATAAAATCCATTATCACTAGACATCCCAAAGGTAATATAGTGTAGTTCACCAGACATTACATAGTAGTTATGATATTATTGCTAGACATTCCACATGAGCTATAGCATGTTCTCAAATCATAAAATGCTAAATGTCCCATAAGGAATATAGCGAAACTCATTTGCATATATCTCACTAGATGTTCTATAGGGAATATAGTGAAGCATGCTAAACATAGCATCTTGCTTGAAAATTGCACAGGAATTTAAGCATCGATCCATCAATTAGGATATAATTAAGTATCCTAACTTGTTCCTTCAAAATTGTGTGCTTTTATTACTTTGCCACAATTTATCAAGCAAATAGTGACAAAGAGGGGTAACTATAAGCACCCAATTTTAGGATGCATTTGTGCATGAATTCGACAAAAGCCTTTATGATGAAAATTTAGTTGAAAATTGACCTCTAGTGTTAAGTTTTACAATTTTAAGGACTAAATTGCAACATTTTTCAGGTTTAATTGTAAAAAAATTAAATTTTATAGGGGCTTATTTAAAAATGTGCATAATGCCAAACGGCAATACACAATGCCAGTCGACATTTTGTAATGCCGAGGTGCTAAAATTTTAGGAAAAAATGTATTTTCTCAATTTTTTTAATTATGATTGATCCAAATTTAATTTATTTTTAATAAATAAATTAATTTTGATATTGATCTATCCAATATGTGTCTCTTACGCATATAATTTTTTGAAATTAAAATTTTTATCCTGTTTGTTTTGAGAGGGAGGATCTGATTTGCCTCTCCTTTGATCACGTAAGTGGTTAGCTAGGGTTAGAACGGGATGCAAGAAGAAAAGTTTGGGAAGGAAAAGGGGGGACTGTGTAAAGAGAGAAAAGGAGAAAACCCTAGTAGCTACTAAAAACAGAGTTGATTAAAAAAACACTGAGAGAAAAAAAAGTGAAAAAAAAAACCTTTTAAAAAAAATACATTCCTTTCAAGGTCCAAAAATCAAGAAAAGCAGAGAGTCAATTTTCTCAAGACGATGAAATTCCATTCTGAGAGGCATTCAAACAACATCTGCATAGCATCCTTCTTCTACTCCTTTTTTATTATTATTATTAATTATTTTTTATATCATTTTATTATTTATTATTTTTTCTATTTTTTGGTTTAATTTTCATTATTTTGTTTTTTTTATTCATTTATTCTAATCTTTTTTATTCTCCGTGTTTCATGTTTCTATGATGATGAACACATGAATGTACCATGGAAAACCCATGGAGAATCCATAAATGAAAACCAAGAATCAGGATCCCAATTTAATTCTTACATATTTTTTATTTTGTTCTATCTAATTTATTTTTTTTAGTTATGAATTTGTTTAATTTATTTTCTTGAAGGTTGTAATTTTAATTTTTTTAATTTTTGGGTAGATTTTGTAATAGTCCCGATAGTGGGAATAGTGAAACTCTTTAGTTTTATGCACTACTGAAATTAATTAGTAAATTAGGTTCATTTGATAAAACCCTAATAAAATCAATGTTGGATTTAGATTAATTTAGGTTGCATATAATTAAAATTAGGTTAGACGTCACTGAATGTATGTTTTTTATTCATTATTTGCTTTAATTTGTTGTTTAGGCTTATTTGTATGTTTTTATTCTCTTTAGGCCCTAAGCCCACGTTAAGTTCCAACCCATTTAATAAATAGGCTTTTAATTGGACTTTTAGGTTTAATTAATTTAGACCCCAATTAGATTAATTTAGACTTAAGCCCATTTTTAGTTTAATTAAAATTAATTTAGATTTAGCTCAACCTATTAAAGCATTTTCTTTTTAAAATAAATAGATTTAGGATCACATCACCTAATTTAAAATTACATAAAATTAAACCCACTAATTTATTTCTATTTTTCTTAAAATTAATATATTTAAGCTTACTTTTTAGAATTAAAACAAGTAGACTTAAGCTCTTTAATTATCTTAAAATGTAGGACCATCTTTAGTCTATTTCACTTGTAAATAAAAATGTAGAATTAGCTAAACTTTAAAATAAAATTAACACAGTTTAGACCTATGGACGATGCGCTTCCTGTGCATTTTTTACATGCAGTTTTATGAATATTTTGCTTTAAGGTTGGATGGATGTTTAATTAGGGTTTAATAAAATTGTGTGTAAATAGAGAATAAGATAGTAATTCATAAATTAATTTTAAATTAACACAAGACTGAAAGAAGTTAGTATTCCATTCCTAGAATCTCTTAATTGTGGTGTTAGCTTTCTTTTAGAGAATCGAGTACCACCAAAATGATTTGTCCTGATTATTACCCTAGGTGGTGACTCCTCATCTCCATGCCATGTCTTTATGATAATGGTTAGTGTGTTCTCCAGAGCCCTGAGCTCAAATAGTATCACAATTATTAAAATCTTAGACACGCGCTAAACTTTGCCGTCTACAAATGATAAAATACAAAACACTGAAATCAATTTCTCTTTCCCCAGTGGAGTTGCCACTGTATGAGGTGAGGTTTAGTGTACGCCCAAGTATTTGACAACCATGACACTATATGATTACGGTGTTTGCAAGACTAAGATGCTATAACGCAACTTGGTTTTGAAAGCTATGATGCATATGAGTTCATTAGTGCTTTCAATGGCTTACCTAAACTGGTGAGGAGCATATATCAGTAACTTCCAATCAACTTAACTGCGTTTGTCCCACATTTACTGCAATTTTTGCCATTTCTCTATGGTTTGATTAGCTTCCCTTTGCCAAGGATGTTTCATATTACCGAGTGGAGAGCAAGCATTCCATATGATTAGAAGGAAATTCACAAATATGACATCATTAAGAATTGCAATGCAAAAGGCAACCATTAATATCACAACACTCCCTTTAGAGGTAAATGCTTGATCATACTTCTTTTGCAAAATATTTTCTCTTGTCAAGCATTCCCCGCCTTTTGATATTCAGTATAAATGTCACTGAAGAGTTCTTAGAATACTCTTACTCTCTTTTCAGAGAGCATTAGAGTAGTTGCCTTTTTGCATCGACTTTTCCCTTTTTGCTATTCCTTACCTTTTGAAATTCAGTGCAATTTCTATCAAGGGATCATTTAGATACTCTTACTCAATTTTGAGCATTGGAGTATTCTGAGTATGATTTCTTTTATTATTATTATTATTATTATTATTATTATTATTATTATTATTATTACTACTACTACTACTAGTACTACTACTATGACCATCATCATTATCATCATCATCATCATCATGGCAATCGTAAGTTACCCCGAACGTCCCGGTTCCCAATGACTCTTCCTTTGGTGGATTTTGTATCTTTTATGAGGTCATCAAGCATTAGATTGATTAAAGGTGAGAATCTTGGCTTGATTTTACTGGTCAAAGTTAAGAAACTTCAAAAATCTCATCAAGGTGAGACGGTCGCTATTGAGATTAACTAGTCTGTCCCTATCACGTGCCCCATTTCCAGTGCGAGTACACCTCTGAAAGCACAAGAAAATAATGTTTGGAATGCAAGGGTATGTATGAATGCATGAATATATGAATTTAAGTGAAAGAAGTGGAGAAAAGGATATAAAGGGCTTCCTTAGATTTTTGCATTTTTTGAGGGCATTTCGGACTTTTGCTGTGTGTTTTTGACTTTTGAGTGCATCTCGAGTCAATGTTTAGACCTCTAAAGTTCTTGTAGGACCTTCTAGAAGTTTTATTGTGTTAAAATATGAGTCTTAAGGGCTTCCATGGGTCCTAGGCCACACCATGGGTACTTCCTATGCATATGGATCCAATAACCCACGAGAGTGAGTTAAGGATCCATATGCATGGGTTCTTATGGTTCCATTTTTAACCCACAAAGCTTGTGCCTATAAAAGGCATTTATGTTGTCATTTTCTTTATTTTTCATCTTTCCTTCTCTCTCTTCTCCTTAGATTCTCTAAACCTTAGGTTTTCTTCACTTCAATACCTTGTAAGGAGGTGAAGGTAAAGGCAATTTTATGGACATCCCCGATCTCGATATTTGCTTAAAGGATCTTGATCTAGGATTTCATTAGGCAGATCAAGTAGTAGGTGGTGCTATGCTTCAGAAGCCAGTGCTTGTTCATTATAAAAGGCACGAAGTGAAGAGGGGACAAAAGATTCCTCTCATCCTAAGTTTGAAAGAGCACATCTGGGTGCTTCACCATCAGTAGCTTAGTACCTTGAACTCCTACTTTTTTTTATGCTATGTCTCCCTTTGCAAGGATTTTTTTTCCATAAGTTGCATGCTAGGAATTGCCATGTCATTTCCTATCTTGATTGTGTGATACTGATTACCCTGCAAATAATAAGTAAATAGTAGTTAGTGCTAATTTTTATATTTAGAAAAATTTCTAAGTTAGAATCTGTGCTTTTGCTAACTTCCTTTTTTAGAGCCCTATGACTCTGTTAGTGCTTCTTGGTAGCTTTACTAGCTCCAAGAGGCTCTATTAGAAGATGTCTATGGAGGTGCGAGACCTGGTTCGAGGCCTCAGCTTTGATCACATCATGGACTATCTACTAGAGGGACCAGAGTCTCTGAAGAGTCAGCAGGCGGCCATGACTGCTTTTATCAAGAGGTTGTCAGATTGCACACACACCTTCCACTTCCAGTTTAGGGAAATAACAATCATGCCCCTTGACTTTACTACTATTATGGGATTCACATTTATTGGGCCAACGGATCCTTTTTGACATACTAGAGGACCCTATAGTGCTATGCCATGATTTGCTAGGCTGTGGCCCTCAGTTTGAAGTTGGCTAGGGCAACCTGATTTCATATAACCAACTTTGGCAAGCCTATGATGATGGTGCTGGAAATGGTGTCAATGGCATCGAGAGACTCACCCGATGCTTCATTTTTTATTTAATGAGCACCATGGTGTTCCTTAATGCAAACAATACTGGCAGCTCCTAGTTGCTTCACCTATTGTAAGATTTTGATGCATTATGGGATTATAATTGGGGTTATGTTGCCTATAATTATCTCCTCTATGGCCTAGATGATGCATGCAGGGATAGCTCTCAGATCTACAGCATACCATTGGTGGTCGATGTGATTCCTTTTAGACACTTTACCATTCTTTTCCCTTCCTTCTTGAGTATACTATTCCTGACACATTTTCTTTTACAGATTTAGGATTTCAAGTTTCGCATCTTGGATCCTCCTATTATACCTAGGATACATGAGGGGTTTCCTTGTTTCCCTGTATTGACTGCTTATAGTTGGAAGGACTTTGTGCCATCCTTGGAGGTGACCTATGCTACTCTTATAGAGTTGACATTTAACTTGGTTAGCCTTCTCTTTCTATTCTTTTTGCTCTAAATTTTTGTGTTCTATTTCTAATAATTATTCTGATTGCAAAAACATCTTTAGTGGTAGTGGGAGTACTATCCCATGGCTTTCTTACCAGTGATGGTTAGGGCTATCAAGATTATGAGGATTTATATGCTATTTGTGACCCTTATTGATTATGATTGAAACTTTACTAAGTGCATAGCAAACTAATTCAGAGGACATACTACTTATCACATCTCTCGCCCTCCTCTTCTTGATATGCTCTGGGGAAGGACTTGGTGGGTCCCACTCTAGAGGAGGTGTTGGTTGGGACCGATCACTGACTGTACTTAGAGCCAAAGGGTGTCTCATTTTTAGAGGGTCTTGTCCCTCACTTGATTAATGGCACCGTGAGGGGTTTCATACTTACTCCACTCGCTCCACCTACGAGTGTTTCCTCTTCTTCTACCCTTTAAGTATATGTTATTTCCTTTCCCTATTTTAGTGCTCATGCTGACTATTTTCCCATCCTAATCACTTTTCATGTGTTTTACAGTCTTGCTCGAAGAGCTCTTGCATTATGAATGCTAGTGAGACTTCGGGTGGTGTAAAAGTTTTTGTTAATGCCCCTACTAGGACTACTCAGATGATTTGTAGGGTAACTGTGCTACCATTGTTCCTTGTGGTTTAGGTTCACAACCTCTATAGTGAGGTAATGGTTCAAGTAGTCCCTACATCTACTAAGTCTATGGTTTTCATCCATGAGGATTCTACCCATGTGAGTTCCCACTTGCTTTTGTTGCTTTAATATTTCAAATATATTGTTTGCTAACTATTCTATTTATAGGTTCCTCGAGAGATAGCCACATACTGGTACTAATGCGCTTTAGGCTTGATGAACAACTATGTCCATTACACCATAGAGGCTTATGTGGGTTTTCTTCTTCTTTGGCTTGTTCCCTTATTTTAGTTATGTAATAATATATTTGTGTATGTTATGAATTCATATGTGCTAATTCATGTATATTATAGGGATGCAGCTCGAGCATGCAAGGCTAATGTGTGAACAGGATAAGGCTCTTAGTCAGTAGGATTTAATTTGTTAATAGGATGGTACTTACTAACAGGGAAAGATCGAGAGGTTACAGGCTGAGCTAAAGGAGCTAAGGGTTTGTGATATTGGACCCAATATTAGAAGACCTCTAGATGTCGGCAACCATGATGATAATGATGACAAATATGGGGCTGAGTCTTAATTTCCCCTTCCATTTTATTTTTCTAACTGTACTAATGGTGAATTTTTGGACTTTTCTAGGATGTAGTTGACTGATGAACTATTTATGAGGGTTTTGATGCTTTCTAACTTTTATTGTGCTCTTTTCTTTCTATCTTTCATGTTTGCTTTCCATGCCACCATAACAAATGCAATGAAATGGAAAAGTTTATAACATAAATTAATACAGCTACATTATAGAAAGATATGAACTTTAAGATGCAGAATCCTACCTTTGTATGTGATAGATATTGATTCAAGCATTTACTTCTCAACATGTGCAATCCTTGATGGTCTTTACCATTTATACTTAATAGCATT
The DNA here is from genome assembly GCA_947683625.1 of Mallotus nudiflorus. Taxonomy (NCBI): domain Eukaryota; kingdom Viridiplantae; phylum Streptophyta; class Magnoliopsida; order Malpighiales; family Euphorbiaceae; genus Mallotus; species Mallotus nudiflorus. The sequence goes on from CANTUR010000492.1 coordinate 912,563, forward strand.
TATCATGAGCATGGTTGCACATAGAGTTAATTATTTTTCCTGTCATTTTTCTATTTTTCTTTATTTTTTTATTTTTATAAATAGCATCACTTGAGATGATCGACATTGATCCATTTAAAGAACTAATTCCCATCGACATCCATCAGATTGGCTGCACCTTTTAAAATAATGGTTTTAACCAAATATGGCCATTCCCAATTAGATCGGAACTTCCCTCTTAGATCTGGTAGATTCTACTTAGCTTGCCTCAATACCCTATCTCCAACTTTGATGTCATGTTGTTTCACTCTCTTGTCAAAAGCCCTAAAAATTATTTTTTGATAAAGCTAAGTGTGATACAATGATTTTAACCTTTCACTATCTATTATATCCAACTGTATTAGCCTATATTCTACCCACTTCACCTCGGGTAACTCTGCTTTGACTATGACTCTAAAGGACATTGATTTAAAGCATAGCTTTTATTCCATACACCAATGAGAAAGAAGTTATGCTATAAATGATCTCAAGGTAGTATGATATCCCCAAAGAGCAAATGGTAGCTTGTTAGCCCAATCACGGTGAGTTTCAATCATCTTTAAGAAGATCTTCTTAACGTTCTTGTTCACTACTTCCACTGCTCCATTAGCCTGCAGTCTATAGGGTGATGACTTGTAGTTCTTTAACTTATACCTCTCAAGCATTATTGGTTCTTCTCCTTGAAACTATACCCTATTGTTTAAAATCAGGTGGTGACGAATTCCATACCTGCATAATAGATTCTTTTCTAAGAACTTGGCTACCTATTTTGCCTTAATTTATTGTAAGATTCAACTTCTACCCATTTTGTGAAGTAATCAATTGCTACCAAGATGTATTTGTGTCCATTAGAATCCATGGGGTGAATCTCTCCTATAATGTTAAGTCCCCATATCGAAAATGGCCAAGGAGAGGACATGGTGTGTAATTTTAAGTGTGGCAAATGGCTAATGTCCCCATGAATCTAACACTTGTGACATCTCTTGGTGAATTTAACATAATCCTCAACCATTGACATATAGACGAACCCTTATCTCATTATCCTCTTGGCTAGTGTTATGTTATTCATATTCAAACCATAAACTCCTTTGTGAATATTTATCATTACCTTCCTTACATCCCATATGAAGTTCTCTTATATAGAATACCTTAATAAAGAGTGAACTTTGTTGATAACTTTTTTTATGATTGTCTTATCTTTCTTACTTGCATCTATTGAGTACTCATGCTTGTCCAAATATTATTGAATGCCATAAAACTAAGGCTTTTGATCTACTTTTATTTCCATCACTTTCATATTCTTGTAATATAGCTGACTTGACTTCAGTAACACCAAAGGCTTTATAGGCATGGTTGTCAGTCCATCCCAAATTAATGCTAATGATGCTAAATCATCAGCCATCTGGTTGTGATTTCTCAACAAATGATTGAATCTGCACTTTTGAAATGACTATCCTAACCACCGTAAGTGCTCTATATACAACTTCAAGTATGGCTCTTTTAGATCCTATTCATTAGTAGCCTGATTGATTACCAACATCGAATCACTTAATATTCCCACTTCTATGACTTTTAAGCCCATCAATGCTTTTATTCCCGTTGAGCATGCTTTATAGTCTACTTCATTATTCGTAACCTAAAATGTTAACTTCTTCACTATAGGAATCACTTTGTTCTCTTGACTTAACAAGATTAGCCCTATTCCTACTCTGAACTAGTTTACTACCCTATTAAAGTACATGCACCATCCTTGAATCTCAATTGTTGTAGTAAGATTGTCTAGGAATTCAAGTTCTATCTCTTGGTTATTTAAGGTAGGGTTTAGTGTTAGATACTTGGCTACTACTCTTCCCTTAACTGTGTTCTTAGTCAGATACTCAATATCAAATTCTAATCAAAGAAGGTACTTTAAATAGGTGCTTTATCGGGTCTAACTTTAAAATTGCTCAGATCTTATATGACTGAAAGTAATGCCTCAGCTTTCTCATGGCCTAAACCATTGCCAAACAGATCTATTCACCCTGACTATGCTTCTTCTCATAAGGAAGCATCTTCTTGCTTAAGTAGTAAACTATGTGTTCAGCTTGTGCTTCTCCTTCCTGAACTAGCATAACTCTTATTGCACTCTCTTCAATTGCTAGGTACAAGATTAAGGGCTTTCCCATTTCTAAGGATCTCAGAATTGGTGGATTCATAAGATAGTCCTTGATTCTATTGAAAGTAATCTAGCATTATTTGTTCCAAACCACAAACTAATTTTGTCTAAGCACATGAATCTATTGATGAACTGTAGCTTTCCCAAGAATCCTTAGATTTCCTTTTCAGTCTTTAGCATTAGCAGTTCATGGATTGCTTTCACCTTATCTGGATTAACTTCAATTCCTCTCTGACTAACTATATGTCCCAACATCTTCCCCAAAGTTATCCAAATATTCACTTCTTAGGATTCAACCTCATATTGTACTTGTCTATCTTATGCAAAATACCTTTCTAGTATAGATGAATGTTCTTCTTAAGCCTTTAACTTCACCATCATACCGTTAATGTAGACTTCCACATTTTTGTGTATCATGTCATAGAACATTTCTATGGCCATCCTCTTATAGGTTGCACCTACGTTCTTTAAATCGAAAGGCATTACCCTATAGCAATACATTCCTCATTCGATGATGAAGGCGATCTTAGCTTTATCGATGATTACCATGAGAATCTGGTTGTACCTTGAAAATCTATCCATGAAAGAGTACATAGCATATGTAGTAGCATTATCAATCAGAACATCTATATGAGGTTATGAAAAATCATCCTTCGAGCATGCTTTATTGAGGTCCTTGTAGTCCACAAAAATACTTACTTTCCTATCCTTTTTAGGCACTAAAACCACATTAGCTAGCCATTATGGATAATCTACCACCTTTATGAATTTAGCCTTGATATACTTTTTTATGTCTTCTTTTACCAACTAAACTCATTTTGGTCTTAATCTTTGCAACTTCTATTTCACTTGGTTGCACCCCTCTATAGTTGGGATGTAATATTGAGCGATGTCCCTGTCAATACCAGGTATATCGTCATACATCCAAGTGAATACTTTCGAGTATTTTGTTAATATTTTTTTCTAATTCTCTCCTTTCCTTGGGGGTAACATCTTTTAAAATATACAATATGAAAGGATTTTCATCTATGCCTATATTAAATGGTTTAGTGTGAATGGAATGATTATCAAATATGCTCATGTAAGGTTCAATAAAATGCTCATCATTATCATAAGACACATCATATAAGCAAGCAAAACTAAATTTCATTGCATCATACTTAGAGCCCAGTACATCAAAAGATTCAAACATATTAGTAATATAGATATCATCAGGAGTAGGTGTATCATCAAATAGGACATCCTTTATTCTGGACTCGATGAGCATTGTAATGTCGGTATAGTTAAGGGCTTTAATTTCCAACCTCATACTCTATATAACCTATTTAATCTCAATAACAGAGATTATTCCTTCTTCCTTAATCTGATTTTATCCTTTTCACGTACTACTGGTCACATTAACAAAAATCTCAAAACCCAGTTTCTTAAACCCATTGCATTCCCATTCTTTAGGCTAACCTTAGTACTTAAAGAGGCCTTCAAAAATGAAGGTAGTCTTCTTTCCCTTGTCTATAGTTGGATCATACCCTAATCCTTGCTTACGAGTTTCTCCTTTGAAGTCTAGTAATTTTGAGATCCCCTTCTTCTTCTTTCCAATCCTAATTCCTAGTTCATAACTCATTTTCTTCATTATGGTTGTCACCTTTGGACTGAACCAATCTTAATTCAGCACTACTACTTAAAAAGCCATACGGGTTACATTCATGCATGTGACCAAAATAATAGTCCTAGCTTCGACAATGGCTACCTTTATGTCGAGTGGGAACTTGACTTTCTAATGTAAAGTGGATGGTACTCCTCCCAATGGATAGAACTAAGGTCTTTCTAACAGTAGAGCGAATGTAGGCAGAATATCCAATACTATAAATTCCATAATAGACTCAATCTCTCCCACAGTGATAGTTGCCTTAAAGATTCCTACTATTTGCTTCCTGGAGTCATCATAAGCCCTGATCATCAAGTTGGATGCTTCAACCTCTTCAACTAATTTCCTGAACTTATGGAATAACCTGAATGGGCAAACGTTGATGGTCAATCTATCATCAACCATAACACATGATGTCTTCTTGGCTCTCATAACCACTTGGATGAACAAAGGCCTATTATGAGTTTTTCCTTCTAATGAAAGATCATTGCCAGAGAAGTAAACAATGTTGTTGGGTTTTAGGAGTAGCGAAGCTATCATGTCCTTGGGAGTGGTATCTGAGGAGATACATCATCTAGAGCACGTGTTAGAGCTTCTCGATATTTTTATGATGTCATCAAGAGATCCTAAATACTAACTTGAGCTTGAGTTTTCTTGAGTTTTTTTAAAACTGAGTCTCCTTCCACTTGAGTGGCTGGCTCATTCTCTTTCGTAACTTCTTTGGTAGTTTCTTTCCCTTTCACTAGATCTTTCTCAATAGGCTGATAAACTCTTCTACTTCTCATCATATGATTGACTGATAGTTCCTCATCATAATCATTCCATATGTTAATCCCCATCACACATTATATGATTAGCAACTGAATGGTAACAATCTCATCTTCTTCGTTAAACTCACCTCCCTATCCGGAGGGTACAATGTCTTCATTCTTAAAGGAAACTAAAGGAGGAGCAATGCATTTTACTTTAAAATTGAATTTTTTAAAAGGCTGCCCTAATAACTCCCAAACTTCTTTCTTTCCCTTTAGTTCTTCCTCACCTTTCTTATCAAACTTAAGAGTGTCTATTTACTTTATTAAGCCCATAAAATCTGTTTCCAATATGGCCAGTAGTTCTTTTCTTCCCTTTGAAGTTTCTCTATTTCATTCTCTAGAATGTCTTGAATGGAATTCTTAACAAAGGACTCGAGCAATCCTAAGGAGATAGCACAAAATGCTAGTGGTGGCATTTTTTGACAATTAGGTAAAGGGTTAGTTTTGATATTGGGTTATTTTTTAGGGTCTTTGATCTTGTTAGAGTCTATAAGGTCTTGGATGCAGTCTTTTAGGATGTAGCTGTCATCAGTTGTGTGGCCGAGCATATGGTGGAAGTGGCAATAGAGATTGGGATTAATACGTCATGGCAATAGGTTTGGTAAAGGTTTAGTTCAAAAGGTTTGAGGACACCTTTTTTACTGGAGTCTTTGGAAGACTTTGGATAAAGGTAGGCTAAAGTTTAAGTATCTATGATTTCTCAAGGCATTGGCAGTTAGGTTTTTTTTTTTTGGAATGGGTGTTTTGGCTAGGTTACATTAGCTTTCGATAGGGATTCTTGGGTTGAGTGGTCTTTTCATCTTCGATTCGAATGCCAGCTTGGTGAAATGCTTTGAATATAGGGTAATGAATGAATAACATCTGTTTGCCATTTCTATTTGTTCATCTTTCAGAGGTTTATCTCTTATCAAAGTAGTTTTCCCTCTCCATTGAGTGATGTAATCCAAGAAACTTTCACCACTCTTATGTCTAGTGGTTTCTAGGTCACATCTTGTGATGTCCAACTGGGTGTTGTACTTGTACTACTTGATAAAATTCTATATGAGAAACATCCAGTCACTTTTGGTCTCATCCTCCAAATCAAAGAACCATGCTCTTGGCCTTTCTCCTAATGAAGTAAAGAAAAACTTCATAATTTAAGATTTAGTCAACTTTATAGGAGCCATGAACGTAGCATACTACCTTAAGTGGACTCGAGGATCTCCGGTATAGTTGAAGTTAATGAAGTATGGGAGTTTGAAATCTTCAAGCAGAGGTTCATCCATAAACAATGAGAGGTCAATGTAGTCATAACTTCTTATGGCACTCTTTTCTTTATGTAAGAACTCGAGTTGAGCCATCTTGTTAGCTAGTAGCATAACCTCCTCTTATGGCTCAGACTTAGTCAAATTGACTGGTTTGGCAGGTGGCTGGGGAAGTGTCCCTCTATAGCCCGGTAATACTCACTATTCTTAATGAAAAAACTTGGAGTGGGCACTGTGCTTTTTCCTCTATCAATCTTCACATTGACTGATCTAGAAGCTTCCCCCTATTCATGGATCATCTATTCAATTGTGGCTTTCATCTCTTTCTTTAAAAAGTTAAACAAAGCCCCATCACTCATCAGTTTCTTTCATAGCATCTTTTAATTGTTCTTCTATGTTCTGAGCCATTATCTCTTTAGCTAGATCAATCATATGAATAATAGTACTAGTACTAATGCACGTAGTAGCCTTGAGCCTATAAGGCTTTTGAGGAGCTATGTTTCTACACAAGTATGCATGTTAGGATGATAAAAGGAATTATGCATGTGTGTATATATAGACGGTGGGGTTTAGCGCGCATCCAAGTTTTTAGCAACTGTGACACTATTTAAGCTCAGGGCTCTAGAGAACACACTAACCACTATCACAAAGACATGGTATGGAGATGAGGAGTCACCACCCATGGTAATAACTGGGACAAATAAAAAAGGTGGTACTCGATTCCCTAAAAGAAAGCTAGCACCACAACTAGGAGATTCTGGATACAGAATACCAACTTCTTTTAGTCTCGTGTTCATTTAGAATTACTTTATGAATTATTATCTTATTCTCTATTTACATGCAATTTCATATAAACCCTAAAAACAACCAACTCCAAGGCAAACTAGTCATGAAATATACAAGTAAATAATGCATTCAATAAATCACATAATCCCTAAGTTAGTCTAATCCACATGGATTTTAAATAAATGAGTTAAATCTACATGTTTTAATTTATATGTGAACCTAAAGACCTAATTCCTTTTGATTTAATTAAATGAACTTAAGTTTACTTGTTTTAATAAAACATGGGCCTAATTCTACATGTTTTAATTAAATAGTGATCTTAAATCTACAAACTATGGAAAAAAAAAAGCTTAAATTAAGTGGGCTAAGTCTAAATTAATTTAATTAAATTAGGTGAGCCTATGTCTAATTAACTAAATGGGCCTAAGGATATTTCTAACCTAAAATCTAATTAATTATAGGCCTAAAGGTATATTTTAATTAATTAAACCTAATTAATTATTAAGTGAGATGGGCTAAAAATTACCTAAACTTAAATAAATAAATCAAAGCCTAAAATGGGCTTAAGGCCCCAAAAGCATAAAAATATAATAAACAAGCCCAAAAAACAAATAAAAAACACAAAAAATGATTAAACAAAAGATCAAATAACTAATTAAATTAATCCCTTATAAAAAAAACTTAGTTTTATTAATATGCAACCTAAATTAATCTACTTCCTCCATTGATTTTAAGTAATTACCTGATTAAAAACCTAATTTTACTAACCAATTTAATCAAAATAAACATACAACCACATACACAATTTCACTACTCCCACTATTAGGGCTATTACATTAATTCATAAAACAGTTAATAAAAAATAAATAAAATAAAGCAATAAATAAAATAAAATAAAAACCCTAGAAACTAAGTCTCTATGAGGCTTTATCCATGGTTTTCCATGGACTTCTCATGAATTCATCCCTCCAACATGATCACCATGCGTTTTCCTCCATAATCACCATAAAAAAAAATAAAATAAAATTATGATTAATGAATAAATTATAATAATAACTCGAAAGAATAAAAATAATCAATAATATCAAAAAGAAATAAATAAAAAAAATAGAATAAGAAGATGATGATGATGCTTATAAGTGATTTGGGGTACTCCTCATAATTGTAATTCACCGTTCTTGACAAGTCTTCGAATCTTCTTCTTCAAAAATTCTTCAAGGATCTTGAATTAATTAATAAACAAAAAGGAATTTTTGTAGAAAAATAACTCCAAAAAAAAGAATTAAGAAAGATGTTTTTAAGAATCAACAATGGATAAAAATTATTGATTAAACGCATAAAAAAACCCAAAAGCTTAAAAATACATTACTGCCTCCTCTCCTTTCTTCTCCTTTTTTCTCCTCTCCTGCCGTCCTCTTTATATAGAGAAAAAGAAACTAAAAACCTTAACTCAATTCTAACATGATTCTAATTCCTAAAAATATAAGATTAATACTTAAAATTATATTTAGGAATTTTAAACCAATTAGGATTGAGTTAAAAACCAATTAGAAATTTTAGATCAATTAGGATTAAATTAAAAAATAAAAACAGAGACGGAAGAATTCAATTTCAATAGGGATTATGTAATTCTAATCGGAATTACACAATTTTGATGGGAATTGGTGTAATTCCCGATTGGAATTACATAATTATGATCGAAATTATGGAATTTTGATAGGTTGTTTTTAACATTTAATTATAAAAAGACCCCTGAAAGAATTTAAGTTTTGCAAGTAGGTCCTAAAAAATATTGCAATTTAGTCCTTGAAAACACTAAATCCTTTCCTTAAAAGATGCATTTAAACCCTTAGAATTTTAAAGCTTAAGTATCGATTACCTATTAATGATATTTTCATCATTTGAGTCCTCTATCAAATTCATAACTCATCATCCCGAAATTGGGTGTCTACAGCATGATATAATGAATTCTATAAAAGAGAAGGGTTAATGTGTATGCATGGCATGGTAGTTATGACCCTAGCTAATGTGGTGATGCATAAAATGGCTACAAGAAGATCATGGGTTTACCATATGATGAGATGTCTTATGTGCATGTATGTATGCATGAGGAAAGAAAAGAAAAAAAATGAACAAATAGGTTAACCTAAAACCTACAAAATAAACAAACCAAACATAAGCAATCGCTCCTTCTAACCTTATCGCTCCACACGGTAGAGAATTTTGTCCTTAGTGGGTTGTCAAATCATAGCCACCAGAGGACTATAGTTTTGCTCTTAGACTAGGCTATTTCAATTCATGATGATCATACTTAAGAAGTAAACTAAGGGGCAATACCCAAATGTACTCGAGGTAAATACATAATCTCAATAAGAGGCCTAATTGTTTGGTCACAAGTGGCATTTATAGCTTGTGCAAGCCTACAAGCGTATGGACTATAGCCAACATAAGGGATCCAAGTTTGTGTTCCTTTTATTGACATTCAGTGTGTCTACCAAGAGATACAAAGGTTTTATCTGATAGTTTACAATTTGATTCTTTTAGCATAAGTGTCTATAATCTAGTTAAATTATTGATTTATCCACTTGATTTAATAAGGAAAAATGGGACAACTTCCATATGTTATATCATTAAAAGATGTCTCTATTTATCGGCCCTTACGAACTATCCAAACTAAGGTGCATGATTCTTGTCATTCATTGCATATCGAGCTTACACAGGTAAATGAGGACCACATAATTCTAAGCGTGGAAAGTCTATAAGGGATGACATAATGACAATGAATGGTGGCAGACACTAAAAATGTCGTATCATTTATGAATATTTGGTCAAATGGACATCATCAAGACAAGGATAGCATGCAAAAGCTAAATGGGATCCTAAGGGAAATTTATAATAGTTTATCTATATAAGTTATGATGGGCTTATAAATAAGGGCTCTTTTAGCGATAATGCCCCCATATGACTAGGGTTACAGAATCCAGTCAATGAGTCTAGCATTCTTTTACCAACTCAAGAAAAAATGTGCTCCATATTGGACTTAGGAGTTGGGCCGCATCAATTTAAGCCCTCTAGGTTTTCTTGATTGAGTAAAGGCTAAAGGTGATAATACTAATCTCTTTGCCCTGTGACTTGAATGGAATCATGGTGGCAATGTCATTCAGTGTTATCAAGGGTTTAGGGACCAAGGTGCATGTGGTGAGTGTAATGAAATGCAGTTATGTTGTTGTGAAGGTGAATAAACAGTTATGTATAACAAGAAACAATCTTTCATTCATACCCCTCGAATTAGTACTTCGTAGTGGACTTGCCAAAAACCTATTGTGATCATAGGATCGAGTGTGTTTATTGGGGCACACAGGCTAATGGTGACCATCTATAGGATTTGTGTTATCGTTTATGGGAGGTCTGCCTGAATAGGCCTTGTAGATTAGAGTCACCACCTGATATGAATCGGGAGAAAGTGAATTAAAAATCCACTTCCTTTACCAAAGAATCTGGATTCGAGAGGTAGGAGTTACTTATCCTGTTTCAGAAACATGTTGCTTATTTATTCATTACTTCACCCTAGTTTCAATTTTATGATGCATTTTTACCACACTTGATCATTAGTCAATTTAAATTGGAAATTGGAACGCTGGATAATTGGACGAACGAGCATACATCACAAGATAAATAGATAAACAAGCGATAATCAAGCAAATTATTATGTAAGCAAGTAAGCACATAGCATTCAAGCATGTAAGAAATAATTAAAATAAACAAGCAAATCAGCAAAATTTAAAAAAAAAAAATCGGGAAAGGGATTAAAGATTACAACAAACAAAAAAAATCCTATTCTAATAAATATATTCAAAATAGAAATGAATGGGGGAATTGGGATTAAGGATTACATTATCTTGGAAAGCCTATTTTATTAATTACATTAAAATAGAAAAAGAGATAAAAATCTTATTCTAATAATCCTGCAAAACAAGGGTTAGTCTTCACTCACATGCAAGCACACACCACATTTAGAACAATTTAATATATTTCATTCATCCATAACTTGAAATAAATAAATAAAATTAAACACATAAACAAACAAGGATGCTAATGAAAATGCATGATGCAAGATTTTAAAAATTGGGGTACTTTAGTGTGAGGTCACCATTTTTATTATAAAAAATAAGATTTTTATGATAGGACAAATATTAGGAAATAAAAATGAAAAAATAAAAATAAAAATAATGAAAGTGATAAAGATACTATTCTTACCATAAAAATATTATCTTTATGATAAAAATAATAAATTTATCAAAGGAAACAATAAACATGACAAGGGTAATAAAAATGCAATAAGGAAAATAGTAATGCAAATGGAATAATAAAAAGGATGATAAAAATATTATTCTCACCATAAAGATGGGAACTTTATGATAAGAATGATAATTTTATCAAAAGAGATAATGAAAATAATAAAAATACAATTAATATGGTAAAGAAAATAAAATGCAGAATTAAAAATAATTAAAGTTGTGAAGGTGTCATTTTCACCATAAAAATATCCACTTTAGGATAAAAATGACAACTTTACCCCAAAAGGTATAAAGAAAATAAAAGTTACAAAAAATACAACAAAAAATAATAAAAATACTGAAATAAATGCATAAATAGATAAAATACAGAAATGAATAAATTAAAATGATAAAGATGATATTTTCACCATAAAAGTGTAAACTTTATCATGAAAATGCCACATTCACTATAAAAAGTATAAATATGATAAAAATAGTAAAAATACAATAATAAATATAAAAATGCAGAAATAAATATACAAATAAATAAAGATAGCAGCAATAAATATTTAAAAATAATAAAGATGATATTTTTACCATAAAAAGTTCATGCCAAATTTACTATATAAAACATAAATGTAATAAAAATTGCAAAAAGGGAACAAAATAAATAAAGTGCGGAAATAAATAAATATGGCAGAAATAAAATAATAAAAATGTGAATTTTATGATAAAAAGGACCAAACTTACTATAAAAGGCATAAATGCAATAAAAATTGCAAAAATACCACAAAAACAATAAAAATACAGAATAAATATGCAAATAAATAAAAATTGTAGAATAAAAATATTAAAGTCATAAAGGTGACATTTTGACCATAAAAAACATTAAATTTATGATAAAAATGCCAAATTTACAACAACTAGCAAAAAACTAATAAATAAAAGCAATAAAAATGAGAAAAATAAATAAAAATACAGCAGCAATTAAAATAAATTAAAATGATGTAAAACAATAATAAAAATGCTAACTTTACACCAAAATACACATGTTTATATAGATGAAAAAATTGTCAAGATCTGAAGATATATGGTCGGCACTAGGAAATGAGAATATATAAAATATCTGAAATCCATAGTAAGCCTTAAAAAAATTTTGCAAAATAAAAACAATACACTTAACAATAAATCGGTAATAAATGCATATAATAATATTCTTCAAATACAACATTTCAAGTCAGAATACAAACAACACAAGTTCTATAGACAACTATTGCAGTGTCTAAAATTTAATTGTGCAATACATATATCAATTCAATATATATAGTGCAGTTGGCGAAAAATGAATCCGGCGCAGATAGGGAACACTAGGAAACTGACTGTGAGGTCCTGAAAAAATAAGTTGAGGGGAATCAGACCTCACTAAGTGAACTAATTCTATAAAATACATGCTGATTTATAAAATCATTTGTTAAAACCTCCTTATAAAATAAATGTAAATAAAGTAATTATAATCATTAAAATCATTTACTTTTCACCATAATATTTAAATAAAATCTATTTATAATTTTTAAATCAATTTAATATGAAATCTCTATAAGAAAATATATGGAATAATTATTTTTGTGGAAAACCCGGGTAGAACACATAGATCAATATTCTAATAATCTTTCAGCTCTCTTTAATCTAAGTAACTGTCATCCCAAGAGCAAGTTCAACCAAGTTACTGCCACAGTTATTTCACTTATTTCATATTGATGTCCTGAGAGCAAACTCAACCGAATTACATCTCTTTTTCCGGCCCAAGAGCACTAGCTATACTGAGCTCTAATTATTTACTCTTGCCCGAGAGCACACGCTCCACGAGCATATTTCACATTTTACACATAAACTAAGATTTTACCCGTGCATACATGATTCTAGTGACACTCACTAAGTAGCATGTTCTACTATTATCTCCAAATCAATTTGAATTATAAATAATTAAATAAATTAAATAAATAAATCATTAAATAATAAAAAATTAAACGATTAAATAATAATTAAATAAAACATAATGAAATAATTTTTTTTAAGCATGTTTCAATTTCTACTCGCAAATATAAAAGATATGATCATGCATATTGCAATATAAATATATTCATAAATCAATCATATAATAATTTTTTTTATTATATTTAATTATTTGAAAATATAATAAAAGCACACGCAACACACATTTCATAAAATTAACTCACAGGTTGCGCATGTCGAACAACACATTCTCTGTGGCCCTAATGCTACAGCTCGAATCTCGGAGTTCTTTAAAATAAATAATATTTATTTAAAATATGCTCATAAAATAAAATAAATAAATTCATGAAAATTCTCAAAATTATGGAAACTATAGAATTGACAAAACTGACTCGACCAAAGACACCAAGTCAACTAGGAATTTGGCACAGGCCGATGTCACATTTTACGAGAAATCTATTAATAATGCGACAGAATCTCCTCTGTAAAACGAACATCTCTCTACTAAAAGTAGAGTTATTTTTGCATGCAAACATACTTCAAAAATTCACAGTACTCAAAATCTCATGTTGGGCCCCTAAATTACAACTATTGCTCAACCGTGAACCAATTCATCAACAAAATCCAAAGTAATATAAATCTCAATAATTCATTAAAAATCATAAAATCTATATAAAAATATAATCATTTCTCAAATCACCAAAATATCTCATAAAATATTAAAACCTTTTATTTTTCAAATAAATAACAAAATTTTAGTTTTTAAATAATATTTGATAATAAAATCCTTAAATGGAATAAAATTCTCATTTTACAATTAAATTAGCATAAATTGCAAATAATTATTAAAATCACTTATTAACATCACAAAAATAATAAAAATGCCCATTTAAACTCAAAAATAATAAATAAAATTATTATTCATATATTATTCCAAAATTATCACAAATTAACTAATAATTGCAAAAATAAAAAAAAATTCACACTTTTTTTTAATCCAAAAATAATTTAAAATAAAATAACTAACAACGACTTCAATTAAAATCACATAATTTACTAAATTTCAATAATTTCCAAAAATACACGTTTAGACATAAACTACAAACATTCAATTTAATACTACAATTCAATCTATTTACATAATAAAAGCATAAAAGACGTTTATTTCCAAAATAAATAATAAAATTTGAATTTATAATTAAATTTCATTATTAAAAATATATTCTACCAATATTCGAAATTAAATAGCATTACTTACAATTAATCATTTAAATTGCTCAAATATATAATAAAGATAACTAAAAACTCATTTAAGCTTAATAATAATAAATAAAATCATTATTCATATATTTTTCTGGAAATTACTAATAATTAGCTAAAAATGGGAAATAAATTATAAAAAAATATTTTAATGCTATTAATTACTCAAATTATGTCAAAACATAATAATTAATAATAATTTCAACTAAAATATAAAAATTACTAATTTACACTAATTTTTTCAAAAATTCATTTTTCATATAAACATTCAAAAATTTATAATAAAAATTCTACACATAATTTCAATAAACTTCCATAACAAAAATTTCTCAAAATAATTAGTAGAATTTATTAAAAATATACAATGTTCCATGCCAGAACAGTTTGTGAACAGTAACCCAAACCTGAAAAATTCAAAAAAAAATCATAAAAATTATTAAAGTTCACCAGTAGCTAGATTTCAACCTCAATTACAATTTATCTCAAAGCAACTATATCTAATTAAATCAAATTCAAACTAATTTCATAAATTAATCAAAATTAACCCAAATACAAATTCACAAAATTGACGGACTTACTAGAGTTGAAATCCAAAATTGATTAAGGTTTAAGAAGCCTATAGAATAAGTTTTTGTTTAAGACCGACGGCAACCTCAAAGGTCACTAAAAATGTCTCTAGCAAGCCCAAGGGCAAAACAGTTACCGACAGAAAAAGATATAGGAAGAAGAAATGGTGGCACACTAAGAGGGGAAGGAGCTGTCGGTGGCAGCGCTGGCTGGTGGTGACCAATGGTGGCAAGGTCAAGCAGTGGGTGGTAATGGTGTTAGGTGGAAAGGAAGAGAAAGAGGAAGAAAAGGAAAGAAAATAAAGAAAAAGAAGAAGAAAAAGGGGTAGGGGGGTTTGGTATTGCACATTTTCGTAACCCTTTTTTTTTAGCTCTATAATATAATATTTATTAAAAGTACAATTTAAATTAATATTTTTAAATTAAAATATCTTCTCTCACAAGTACATATACACCAATACATATATATATATATATATATATATATATATATATATATATATATATATATATAATTCTAATAATCAATATTTTTATTAATACACTCATAAATATTAATAATTATTAAAACATTTATAAATTACTTAATTAACACCAATTGAATAAAATTATAATTAAACTTAATAATCCACATAATATATTAAAAATATATTCTAATAATTATTAGATGCATTAAAGTATTCCAAATACGCCAATTAAATAAAATATTAATTAAAACCCAATAATAATCTCATGACTAATTAAATAATAATTAACACTAATAAATCCCAAAAATTTTATTTAACACTAATTAACTAAAATAATAATTAAAACTCAATAATTCCTCCCAAATATTTGTACACATACTCACTTAAATAATTACTTAACAATAAATTCCATAGAAATAATATTTAATTCAATAACCAAAATACGGGTTATAATTATGATGCCAAAATGATGGAAAAATGCAAAAAATGAATGCAAACACTCACAGAATCACCCGAACTTCCCACTACTCCACCATATCTTATATCTAAACTTCAAGATCATCACAAAAATCACAATTTTACTAATATAATTAATATTCACAATAAAATGAATAAAAATTCAAAAAAAGATAAAATGAGATGAAGAAGATGATAAATATGCAATTTTTAATTAAAAATGGTTGGTAGATCCTCAAAGGACCCAGGTTGTTACCCTTGATGTGTGCTTTGAGTTAAAAGGAGCTCGGTTTGGATTTAATGGTCTAAATCCTAAGACAAAAGGAAAAAAAAAAGATTTTGGTTAAGTATTAAAGTGTAAATGGGTCTCCAAATGCTTTGGGGGAGAGAGAGAGTGAGTGAGAGAGAAAATCATCCAAAAATTAGTCTTTTCTCTCTCTAGATGTCTACCTCAAGAAATGTGCCAAAAAATGCTCCCAAATGGGTAATTTTTCATGTTTTTAACTATTAGGTTCGAGGACCCATGCTCTTGGGTTTAGAACCCACAAAGGGATAAAAGGGTCATTTTGACCCACACTCATGGATCATCAACCCAGGCTCGTGGGTTGACCCATCCCCATAAGCTTTTTCCCATACTTTTTAGTTCTTTCTTGGCCCAACTTATACTTTTTGAGGTTTTTTGTTGCTTTTTGGTATATTTTGGTTTCTTTTAGCTTTCTTCTCAATCTAAGCACGCTCAAGAAAACTTTCCTCCTATATGAGTAACAAGAATCCTTTATCATTGAATTTTTTTAGGGAAAGCACAAAAATTTAGGTAATAACACTTTGGCTCAATCCTTGATTGTAAATGGAAAAGTCTCAAGCGAATGGCATTATTGGGCATTCCATTGTATTTAAAGGTATCACAAATCTCCAAGAAATTTATTATATGCATGTTTGGATCCTCCCAAAGTAAGCCATGAAATTGGACAATAGATGAATCATTGATAGAATAGCAGGTTTGATTTCGAAGTTGTTGGCTTATACATTCAGTTTAATGATACTTTATTAAGCCTCATCCAAACCGAGCATAGCAAACTTAAGAAGAGTTCATTTGGTTACGGCTTATTGACCTCCTTGTTGTGCAACCATATCTTTATATGCACTCTATGATCTCCTATGGTTCTCCTTCTCAAACTTAAACAAATCCAGAATAAAGAACAATGGTTCTCTTCTTCCACATCTAGTGTTGTGCATACACAACCACAAGAGTATCTAAAAACATAATAATGCAAGTCAAAAATAGAGTATGAAAATAAAAAATGCTCTA